>CM060271.1:20364943-20747443 GCA_030684275.1 Acipenser oxyrinchus oxyrinchus | reverse complement strand
AGAACATATACTGTATAATATTGATGTCAAGCACTTTAAATAAGGCAACTTCATTGACTTCTCTGTACAATAAAAAAAAATAAACGCATCTCGTTTGGAACTCATCAGTATGCGGGTTTGTGCTCTTTTGGAGTAATGATAATAAAACAAGCATTTCAAGAGAGGAAACGCAGAGGAAGCTGCTGAGAAACACAAATGCTTCCTGAAAGTGGAAAACATTTTGCCGCACGAGAAGACTGGGGGAGTCTGAATGTCATATCTTTGTCTGGCACATACAGGTGAAAGATATGTTGATACCTGCCTATTTATATCGATGATCAATTTCAGTAAAATAAGGTGTATCGTCTGTGAAGCAATCCTGTCTTTAAAATCAGAATTTGTAACCAATGAATTGTACAACTACTGGTGAAATGAACAGAAACGATTAAAGTTTGTGAAATGCACAGACATGTTATAGTTATTATTTATTATTTATTAGAAAATAGGTGGAATCGGAGCTACATTTGTATTCGTTTTTAATATTACAAATAATACGTTATAATCATGCATAATCACAAACATACGATGTTGTTTAATCCTTTATATGTTAAAATACAAATACTACTACTACTACTACTACTACTACTACAAATAATAATAATAATAATAATAATAATAATAATAATAATAATAATAATAATAATAATAATAATAATAAAACAATCGTTTGCATACGCCAATTGAATAACTTACAAACTGAAAATTATAACTTTCATACTTTGTTTGGCCACCAGGTGGCGACGTGGCTTGGCTAAGCGCGAAGGAAACTGCCCGTCGGTACTTCTGACTGTGCTGTAGATAAACAATGGTAAATAATATCTGCAATCTATTTGTTTGGTTTTCTGTTTCGTGAATCGTGCGCCGTGAAAAGAGCTATTCGTGCTTAACCAAAAAGCGCATCCTGTATACAGAATGCTTGTGGCTCCGTGTGATATATCAGATTATACACCACCACCGAGATAAAACCAGCAGTGGCAGATTGACGTTATTGAACTATTCGACATGCCTACATAGGGAGATCTTTTTCTAAAGTATGTACTCTAGATTGTATTCAACTGGGTGGGACTTGGAACGCAGCAAGATGCAACTTATTTTCACTTGACTCATATTGCCAATCCCACATGAGCCAGCAATGCAGGTATCTATGTACAGAGACCTGCTTTAATAAGGAGACAGGACTGTAGCGGTCCTCGAATTGTGCTGCACTGCACCTTGCAAAGATCGGGGTTAGACACGAAGTAGCGAAAGAAGTGGAATGTGTTGCGGTGTGTACAGCTGAGCACGCGCCCTGCATTCAGCGCAGAGCATGCTGTGCAAAGACTGAGCCCTCTGCTGTTTTGTCAGTCAGCTGTCTTGTTGGTTATTTGCCGTGCAAGTATTCCCAGCAAGTTCCGTATTGTAGGGTACTCCAATGTGATACCACAGAATGTAAATTAAAATGCGTGTTTGCAAATATTTCAGTAGATATTGACATTGGAAGACACACTGCACGCTAACAGAAGAGGTGAAGGAAACAGACTGTTGACATCACTCTTTTAATACAATGGCGCCATCTGCTGGACTCCGATGTAAATTGCACTTCACCGTTTTTTTTTTGCAGAATCTCAACAAGGCCACCTTTAGGAATTACATACCAAGACACGGCCACATGAATTATGGAGCCAGGAATTCCCCTGAAAAAAACAGCATACAATATTTGTGGACCGTTGGACCTCATATGACCCGTAAACCATATCATTTTACATTTCTATTTTGATTCTCAAATGATGTTTTGGTTACAGTACTAATTAATGGTTCTATTCATTGCGGTGGCTAAATAGCCATTTTCAGAGGCGGGCTCAATCCTCCCACAATCACGTGTCATACTGAAACAGCAGACGGCTTCAAACGTCATTTTAATCGATGTGTTTTATTATATTTTCCTGACTATTCAATTTGTTTAACAATCCTGTGGTTCTGGCTTTCAGCTTGCTTGTTTGGATAATCTTAAATGCCGAGCTTATCAGCCTTCGTCACTCCGTTGAACCCATGTGACAGTGTCACCTTCCACATTCGCCAGCCCGCTCTCTCTAGCGGCACAGTGGCTATGGAGAGTAGGCGGGGCTAGCAGTGCTGAAGTCACTGTCACATGTTTCGAGTGCAATGAGGAACGTTCTGAGGATACGCCCAACTCAAACCCAGAACTGTAAGTACGCAATGTAGACGCAACAGATCCATTCAGAATGAGCGCACACTCCATGCAATAGTACTGATGTTTGATGCTACTTAGTCCTTAACCCTTTCATGCATGGCGATCCCGTATGGGGACAGCTTAAAAACACTCTCTTCTTGTCTTTATATGGGGACGTATGGAAGATGCAAATACATGATGACCTCATATGAGGATGCCATCCCCCATATAAACTACTTTTTCTTTCAGCTGTTTTCAATATTTCATGCATGAAAGTGTTTAAGTTCTTTGTCAGGAATGGTCGGTAAGTAGTGGCAGCAGTGGTCAGCTGGGTAATATATGTTTGTGAAACACATCCACAAAAAACGAAAAAGCAAAGGAATCTATTCCCCAGGAGTTAATACAGAATCATGCCCCGGTGGTGGGCCTCAATGTGTTATCTGCTCCTCCAGGGCAGGGCTTAACTGAACGGTTGGTCTGGACTCAGTCAGGCTTATCTACAGGCATTCTGTGATAATAAAACTGAGGGTTCGTGCACTTAGACGATACACCTATCCCGTGCTTATTGTTATCCGATTCTGCATGCCTCTATGTTTTATTTCTATTAGTCTAAAATGCATCTTTGATCCTGCAGTGTTTTGGTGCTCTGTTAATGAATTCCTCATGTGATAAATGCCTGGCCAATCGACAGATAGAAAACATGACACACTAACTTGTTCAATTGGATAGGGGGTGTCTGAAAGCTTTTAGCAATTCAATCTGTTTGCAAAAATGTATTTCAGCCACAGCTGCCGTCACACCGAATCGTGAGAGTGGTCGACGCTGGGAGTGTCTTGAGAAACCGAGAGGGCTGGTGCAGATCTTTAGAAAGTGAAAATAGCTGCAGGCAAAAAACAAATGGCCTGTTTCCACAAATTACAACACCATAACAAATTAGGAACATATTTGGAAACTGATCAGAGCCTCACCCCTACTTGCAGTTCTCAAGTTCTGCATTAGCAGTCAGGTGGGGCTGTGTGACATGGGGTGTAGACCACGTCTCCTCTGTGGAAGTAGGGAAAACATGTTTGTACATTATTGTAGGCATCCAAATTGAAAAGCAAATGCACATGGTATTTCTGCACTTTTGCCATGCATTTCCTGTGGTTATACTATGCATTAACGTAGTTTATCCTGGTTTGCCATGTTTTTAAATAGGCTTTACCACACCTCTGTGCTTTACAGCGCTCACCTGTGCTGTACCATGCTTTATTACACTTTTACTATGGGATGCTTTTATAAGGGAAGGGACTGACATTTCAGTCCTTGTGTGGTGACTACCTTCTGACAGTCTGCACTCTTACAGGTATGTTTTATTACTGAAGGGGCCATGTGTCACGCGAGCAATTTCAAGCAGCTCAAACTGAAATGGATGCACCGGGCCACTTTATTAGGTAGGCTGCTCCCAGACTGTTGTCATCATGACTGTACCAGCAATGGCAAAACTAAAGGAAAGTGGTCTCCACGAGAGACAGCTGCTGTTGCAAACAGTTAGTGACAGACTAATATTAGCAATGTTACCTATTGGATGACTGCAGGTTTTCTAGAGAGTTTGAACAAGGGCATGTCTAGGGTTATTGAGGTGGCAACTCTATAGTAACCCTACATATTCACAATGCAAAAATGTAAGTTAGACATGCAGACAGATGGACAGAGCCCTCCATACACCACCAGATTTGATTAGTCTTAATAACTTGTGCTAAAGAATGTTCAATCCAAGTTTTTAAAACAGATTTTAAGAGTATACTGCAAATAACGAAAAATATAAACAGAACATATATATATATATATATATGTATATGTATATTAACATAGTATTGTGACCTAATTCAAGTTGTATGTACTTGCAACAACCTCTTAAAGCCCTGAATTCAGGTAATGGTATCGAATTAAGAAATGCGTCTTGCACACAAGCCACCACCAGCACGAGTTAGAGAAAAAGGCGCTTGTATTTAAAATCGTACGTCACAACGTCGACGTCCCGTGCGTAGGCCCACGTGCCGGGGGGGTTGATCACGCCTGCGCCAAGAGTAACAAGATGGCGGAGAGTGCGGAACTGAAGGTAAAGCGCAGCTTTAAATCACATTTGATATAATCGGTTAATTATCATTATTAAACTGACGAAACGCGTTTCTGCTGTTAATAAAATCGCACGTAACACGTTTAGGTGCTCGAGTAGACCTATATAAAGTACAGAAATGGAAGTGGAGCTGTGGTTCGGTGCGATGCCTGAAACATGTTTTTGTTGATGTTGTAGTGGCTGGTGAAGTCGGGTCTGTGTTGTTAGTGTTTCCTTTGAAGCTGAAATCTGCAGACGAGGTGGGCTTTTTGTGATCATGACGACTTAATATACAAACCAGATAGCCTGTGCGGATTGATTCAAGCGCCTTTGTGCAGGTACGCATTGGTTTATAATAATATTAACAAACGGGGTGAAAATGCAAGCGTAAATATTATAGTATTTTCTTGTGAGAGAAATGCTTGGTATTGTGCACTCTTCAGTGAAGGTGGGATCACGGCACAGGCAGCACCGTGTAACGGTTCAACACGATGGTAATACAACTGAATAATTATGAAGTGATGGTTTGAAAGTTCGATGATGAGCGTAACTAGCCGATGCTATTCTGACACGATCTCTAACGTTTTTAACACTGGTTTGCGTGTGTGTGTGTGTGTGTGTGTGTGTGTGTGTGTGTGTGTGTGTGTGTGTTTTTATTCATTTTGTAAGATTGAGGTTTTTTTTCATCATGTTAAAATACTTTGTGTAGTATTGTGAAGCGTGATGCATTTGTTATCGTTGTAGTAGTATGCCGAATTCAATAGGCGTGTCATGTGGTTTAGTTGTAGTTCATGTTTTTGCTGTCGGATGGTGTGTGTGTAGTGATCGATGCGTTTTAAAGCGGTGCTGTACTGTGTGTGTGTAGTGATCGATGCGTTTTAAAGCGGTGCTGTACTATGTGTGTGTGTGTGTAGTGATCGATGCGTTTTGAAGCGGTGCGGTGCTGTACTATGTGTGTGTGTGTGTAGTGATCGATGCGTTTTGAAGCGGTGCGGTGCTGTACTATGTGTGTGTGTGTGTGTGTGTGTAGTGATCGATGCGTTTTAAAGCGGTGCTGTACTATGTGTGTGTGTGTGTGTGTGTGTGTGTGTGTGTGCGTGTGTGTGTTTGTGTGTGTGTGTTTTTATTCATTTTGTAAGATTGAGGTTTTTTTTCATCATGTTAAAATACTTTGTGTAGTATTGTGAAGCGTGATGCATTTGTTATCGTTGTAGTAGTATGCCGAATTCAATAGGCGTGTCATGTGGTTTAGTTGTAGTTCATGTTTTTGCTGTCGGATGGTGTGTGTGTAGTGATCGATGCGTTTTAAAGCGGTGCTGTACTGTGTGTGTGTAGTGATCGATGCGTTTTAAAGCGGTGCTGTACTATGTGTGTGTGTGTGTAGTGATCGATGCGTTTTGAAGCGGTGCGGTGCTGTACTATGTGTGTGTGTGTAGTGATCGATGCGTTTTGAAGCGGTGCGGTGCTGTACTATGTGTGTGTGGTGATCGATGCGTTTTGAAGCGGTGCGGTGCTGTACTATGTGTGTGTGTGTAGTGATCGATGCGTTTTGAAGCGGTGCGGTTCTGTACTATGTGTGTGTGTGTGTGTGTAGTGATCGATGCGTTTTGAAGCGGTGCGGTGCTGTACTATGTGTGTGTGTGTGTGTGTGTGTGTAGTGATCGATGCGTTTTGAAGCGGTGCTGTACTATGTGTGTGTGTGTGTGTAGTGATCGATGCGTTTTGAAGCGGTGCTGTACTATGTGTATGTGATTGTGTTTCGGCGGATGGCATGACCCCACTCCGCTGAACCGAGACGGGGGCCCCCCATCGTGATATTGTGTGGATGTACAATAATGGCGTTTTCGGCATGCTGGAGGGGTTTCTGGCCACCGAATATTTTTTTTGTTTTCAGATTGTGATATTGTATGAATTTGAATGGCGAATTTTGGTCTTTTACTATGAAAGTATTTTCGCTACCGTTTCGTCTTTGTGTGGAAAGGACGATAATTTAAAAAAACAAACGAGAAACCCCTGTGCAGCTAGGACGTAACTATTTATGTAGGCTTTTAATTTCCTAAAAATCATGTAGTAAAATGGTCATTTTATTTATTTATTTATTTATTTGCCAGACTCCATTATCCAAGGCGACTTACATTGCATTGTAATTTTGGCAATGATATTGAATTACAATGAACATTGTGTGCTTTTTTTATTTTTGACGTAACACATTTTCTTCTAACGTCCTTTATTATCATTATTTTAATCTGTTAAGCTTGTTTGTTAGGCTATCGCTTTTATATGCGTGGAATTAGTCGTTGACCGAACTTTTGTCACGTGACTGTTTTATTTATTTATTTAGAAAGGTATAAATAAACATGTGTTTATTCGTTTAAAAAAAATCTAAATATTACTTTCCAAAAAAATATGGTTATAACTTGGTAAATAACGAAGTGGATGAACATGCACTACTGTATACGTCACTACTATTATTATTATTATTATTATTATTATTATTATTATTATTATTATTATTATTATTATTCCGCTTCTAGGAATCCAGTAATTTCTGTGTCTTTACTCATTTTACCTTTTTTGTAATGTGTAAAATATAACCTCTAAATGAAATCATATGGAGATACGTGAACTTCTTTGTGAAGTGGTAAAGGTTATAGTGGAATGTTTAGAGGTACAGTATAGTTGCAGTGATATTGGTGGCTGAACTCTGCACTGTAGTTTTTGCACAGTTACCTGTATCCGGTAGGTTTATGCAAAGCGTCTCATTTAGCTAAAATTGAAAAGTAAACCGTGAGTGGGGATTATTATTTTTTTGGCAACACTGTTGCATCATTAGATACAATGTTTAGGTGGGCAGCGGGGCTACAGTGTGGACTGGACACTAAATATCGTTTCATGATCCACGCTAGAACATGTTTTCTTCTATTGGTCCAGTATGTGGGATGTTTAAAATGAACAAACACTGCGTGGCACCGACCTACAGCTTCCCACACTCTGAACATTGACATGTGTTGGGTTGCTAACTAGCTCTGGGCTGCTGCATGTCAGAAAGTACAATAATATGCTGCATGCAGTTCCTCATTTTAAAGGATAATTATACATTATACATTATTTTTTCTATTCATAGTTTTTTGTTCCTCTGTGCGAGCAAAATAAAATCACTTTTGTGATGTTACTGTAGACCTATTTAGAAAAAAGATTGATTTGTACAGCTGCCACTGAATTATTCAAATATTTTCACCCTGGTTATATTTATAGACATTTGTTTTATACAGTAATGATTCCTACTGTATAGGAAGCTGGCTGTGTGGTTACATTTTTTGAATGCGTCTTCCGTATTCCCCTGTAAGTAATGACTATATAATGTAGTAACACAAAGCTTGGTGCACCTGAATGATGCAGGAGGCTTTGTAGATGTGTGGATTATTAGGGTTTTGACAGGTAATCAAGTCAGACATGCTCAGAGGTTAAAGCTTAAAACGTGGTGCAATATTTACAATACCTCTGGTGCTCCTCCTGTAGATTCTGACGGTTGATTAAACAGCTTAGGGGTTCCTTACTTATCCAAAGCTGCATATCAGCTCTGTGCCTCCATAGTGATTGGAACAAGATGTACTGCAGGTGATTTAGCTCTTCTGTGTTGTGCAGTATGAGGGAATATTCATCTTCCAATACCTGTCTTTACATGCATAAAAGCAGCCAGAAAGAATACAAGGGTCATCTGTATAAATATGGGAGCTAGAACACAATTAGTTACAAAAATGACAGCGCTGTTGTGGTTGACCAGTTTAATACAAACTGTAGATGGGATATGTGCTTGAGTTCAAACAGATTGGGTTAGCATGATGTCTGTACAAGTATGCAGTTTCACAAAAACAAAATCCAACCTTTTTATGGTTTTCTTCAATGACCACAATATTTCATTTCCATTTTTTTAAAGCAACAACCTTCATTGAAATACTGTGTTTGCATGGGAGTTTTTACAATAGATCTGTTCAATAACATTTTTATAGCTGTGTAGTCACAGTAGTCCCTATTATGACTCCAGTCATTTTAAAGGCTTGAGTTCAAAGTCAAACTTCCATTCTTTTTACTGTAGTGTACATGCAGTGGTGGGATATGGCACCATTCTTTTTTTTTATAATTCATTGTAGTCCCTCCCCACTTTCTGGTGCCTTTTTCTTTGCCTCAACTCCTGCAGGGATAGACCAGGCTGGAGCAGTGCTAGGAACCCCTGCATGCATGTCAATCTGTGCTCTACAGCAACTAGACACAGCTGGTGGAAAAGAGCCTGTAGAGACCCCCCCCCCACCACCACTACTCCATGTACACACCAGAGTGCAGCAACCCTGTCACTTAGGACACCATTGACCTTGCAGGGGGACATCTCCATCCTCGGGCCAGAGCACCCCTGGCAAATTAATGCATAGGATTCGCATTATTTGTCCAAGTATTTTCCTGAACAAGAACAAACTTGCTTAATTGATCCTATTTTACTAGAAATAAATAACATGCGAGCAGCATTCCCAGTTTCCCATTCAGCATCATAATTCACAAGTGAATACCTGAAAATCAATTGTGGCCATCCTATAGTCCAATACGTTTTCAGCTTATTAGCACTGATTGGTCAATAAAGCAATTGACTTGACAGAATACAGACGAGCATGCTGTCCCAGCTGTCTCATCTTCCGTGAGGAAGTTGGATATTGCAACAAAAGAAAGAAAGGGGATCTTTTTTGACTGCTGCACCGTGTCACTACTGCTAAGCCCTGTGCTTTATTAATAACTCGATAATGGAGCAGAATTGATTTGGGGTCATATATATAATATATTTTGGAATAAGCACTTAAATAATAATATTTAAATGCGTTTCTACTACTGAAAGCAAAATGTGTATTTTTCTGAGGTGGTTTAAAAATGGACTTGCCCAGGTAACTGCAGATATGGAAATCGGGTTCATCTTTAAATAACAATGTTATCCCCTCTAGACAGACAGACAGGCAGCAGTTTCAAAGGTCTTGGATCTTTTTAAGCTCTTTGTGATAGCTACAGTTGTTTTGTACATACATTTAAGCATCTTTAAAAGTCTTCTGCCAGAAGCACTGCTGTATTTGGTCAAATTACCTGAACCTTTGCATAACCACTAAGCTGTCATACAGTCAGCTTGCATATTATTATTATTAGTTTATTTAGCAGACGCCTTTATCCAAGGCGACTTACAGAGACTAGGGTGTGTGAACTATGCATCAGCTGCAGAGTCACTTACAACTACGTCTCACCCGAAAGACGGAGCACAAGGAGGTTAAGTGACTTGCTCAGGGTCACACAATGAGTCAGTGGCTGAGGTGGGATTTGAACCAGGGACCTCCTGGTTACAAGCCCTTTTCTTTAACCACTGGACCACACAGAGCCTTTACTTGGCCTGTAAATGTATGAGATTCCCCAAAAGCTAAAGGAATGTGTTTGATTGTTTCAGGAATGTTTGCATGGGTGGAGGATAGTTTTGCAACTCTTCTGATTAATGTGTGCTTGGAACTTAAATTTCACTTTTTGATATGGACACATTGCATGATTTTGTGAGTAGCCAATGTTTTACAAAAGTGACTATTAACCAATGTTTTACAAAAGTGACTGTTAAAGTTGACATGAGTAGCCTGTTCATTTCATTTCAATATGTTAGCAGTGTATTTGTTTTGTATAAATGTTAGCTATTGGTTTTGCAGATTACAGTAGTTTTTCTTTGAGTTTTATGTCGTATAGATTCAGTCAGTGATCTCTGAAGAAGCAGATATGTTTGCAAGTTTTTTTTGTATTTTACTTTACTGTTTTTAATCTGCTTATTTGTATCTTTAAACTTTACCACTAGACAATTTGAGGCCAATTTTGTTTTGCAATAGATCTGACTTTACCACTAGACTTTCTTTTTTTTAAAGGTTTTTTTTGTTGCAATGGATCATTAATTCAATTCTGTTTCTCTTCAAGTTCAACTAGGTGACGCATGATCAGAATCTGAGAGGAAACAGAATTGACAACAGTCCTTTAAATCCTAAGAGATCCAGGGTAAGACCGTTGCTCATACAGAAAAACTGCCCTGGACTATTGGTTATTGTTTTAATGTGTTCACCATTTAGAATTCACTGGCTTAGTTCTTGTCTTATGCTGCCTGAATGCATATATTGAGTCTGTGTTGACAATTCCCACAAACATTAAATGCAGAGCGTCCTGGGTTTGGTAATCTTTGAAGTGTCCAATATCTTAGTGGATTTCCAAACACAATACAGCTTTTACAGTGCAGTTACTTGTCCTGTGCTCTGTTTTAAGGGAATCTAGTAGTTGCTGACGAGTTACAGTATCCATGGCTGCTTGGCTTTTTAAAGTGATGAAGCTGTAGTATTTGAAGCAAATTGCATGTTGTTTGAATTGTGTGTAACATTGTTTGTGGTTTACAAGTTTTGAGTAGGAGCCTCATTTATGTGCTTCACATCTTGACATCAGAAGAGCGGGAGGGGACACTGCTGTTTTTCATGCTTTACAGCAGGGCTTCCCAAACTGGGGTCCGAGGACCCCTGGGGGGGCCACGGGATGGTTTCAGAGGGGTCGTAGCACATACAAAATGTTTTCTCCCAAATGACCCTGACAAAGAAATGACCCTGAACATAATGAAAGCAGTAACACTTCTACAGGTGCAAACAAACAACCTCTCTCACAAAAGGGATCAAAATGTCGGGTGAGGGTCCGCAGTCAGGATGCCTCATGTCATGGGGGGGGCCCTGAGCCAGCATAGTGTGTGAACCCCTGCTTTACAGGACCCACAGCACGTACACAGGCAGGTTTGATGTTGGCATTACCCCGCTGAAAGCCCCTTTCACTTACGTCAGTAACATTTAAGTTTGTTTGTTTCACAATAGGCAGGCATCCAACAAATGTAGTTGCTGATGGATGCTTAAGATAAGACTGCCAGAAGTCAGAAGTCTGTACTGTAGATGTTTTTCTATTGGAGTTTAATGATACAGTTAAGTGTTGATATTGAAATAAAATGCTAAAAGCCCATATTAAACCAGAGGCTGAGTTTAGGAGCAGGACCAGTATGGTCACGTTCAGAGCCTGAAATCCCCACACTTATTCTTTCAGAAGTGGAGGATTTACAGGAAGAGTTCCAAGGTCATTGTGGTTTGTGTGTATTTTTTTTAATAATGTTCACTGCGCTTGTTGCATGTATATATACATATAAAACAGTGATAAGAAAACTGGCTCAGAAAGGCCCTGGAGGAGCCAAATGCTGTGTTTAAGCACGGCGAGTATATCCTCTGAAAGGCGCTCAATTTCAGGGTGTCACTGCATTTTGCTAAACTTGGTGGTCGACGCTGCATACAAATTGAAAGCAATCCAGCGAGCGCCCTGGATGCAGTCATTTGATGTCAGTAAATCTACAGTATGGTATGTGTGTTGTGTAGAGGAAAGTTCATTATTTGCAGAATGGTCATTTCTAACCTCTCCTGCTGTGGAGAGCCAGCTTGTCCTGGCGGGCTAATCAATAGTGTTAAAAATTCGAATTTTTAGTTTTGTTTTTCTGTTTTGGCTCGAAACAACTCATTTAATTCTACAAGAATTTACAAACTCCTTAAGAAAACCGTGAAGAAAGGCCTTCAGATCTTCATAAAACTTCAGACAGCTGCTTCATGTTAACACAGTCAACAAAGGAGGGTACTGGTGTGTTCAACAATTACCCTGAAATTGGGTCTTATTTGCAATACCTGCACAAGCAAAACTAACTAGAACTGACCAGTCCTTTTGAGCATACAAAAAAAACCTGATACACAGAACTGCAGTTCGTTATATCGCTATTTATGTTGTTGTTGTGTATTATTATTATTATTATTAATAAGTTGTCGTGATTCCCCACTTGAATATGTTTATGTAAAAGTTATCCCGCTACCACCTATCCTAATATTTGTGTCACTGTGCTCTAGCTGCAGTTGTTCGGGCTTTCGCTTGTTTCTGTTTAGAAAGAAAGTGGCATTATTACTTTGGGGAGATCTGCAAGCAGTTAGTTAGTACTTTTAAAACAAAGTGACAATTTAGCCTACACTTCAGTTTGCCATTTTGTTACATGCCAGTATTCTGCATGTTATTCACAGATATCCATCTGTCTTCTCCTGCTCTCTAAGCATCTACTGATAATTTCCACATGGCTCACCAAAACTGGAACTGCTTCAAATTAAACAATAGATTTATATTTACAATTAAACTGGGCATCACATATTGAGCCTTGCAGCCCTAACTACAGTATATCTGTTAATTGGCCTGTCTGAGAATTCAACTGTGTGAGTGGGAGGTTTTGAGGGGTTGAAAATTACATGTTTATGGTGGTTTCAGGCTGCAGATTTTCCTTTACGGAAAGACATTGCAGTTTGTGCTAATAAAAAAATATCAGTTAAGTAGCCGAATCGAAGACCACCAGAATGAACTTGCTGTATCAACTTGCTTTATCAATTTGGTTTTTTAGCTCCACAATATACAATATGATTAAATAAATATCTGTATGACGCCATTATAATGTTGTACTAAAATGACAGTTTGTAGTCTGTAGCAGACTTCACTGCAATCTGTATATTCGTGTTTGTCTAACCTACCCTGGAATGTGCATTGTCTTGGACATTTCGGCATTGCACTCCTCAGAGATATATTGCATAAGAAAGCAAGCTGTTCTATGAAGAGCATTTGGAACCAACAGCCATCATTTTGTGGAATGATCAAAGTGGAATTTGGTTGACAGCTTGTCACAAACAGTTAAAGGAAGGGAAACAAAACTCATTTTGGATCAACAGAACTCCGAACAATGCTGAAAAATGGCAAACACATGACATCATAAAAGATAAGGGGGGCGACAAAATAATGTATACAATAACAAGTGGCTTTGGAATCCAGAAGCCAGTTTAATAATGACTTGTGAAAACACCCATTTACAAGGAGGTAGAGGAAATGCATGTCACGAAGCAAAATCTAAAGTTCTACTTTAAGGTAAAACTGTTGTTGATAGCCTAGTAATTGACTAAATAAAATAAGATTGATTCTGCACTGTGCTTGTTGTTCTACTGAATTATTTAGCCTTGTATCCTCTAAGCAAAATTTGCTTTGAATTAAAGCTTTAAATTGTGATAATATGTTCTGGTCAGACAAAAAACGTTGAAAATAAAATGATGCACGACTTTAATTTTGCTATACTGTCTATGTGTTCCTCGCAGTAATGTGTTGTCAAGATGTTTAATTGTTAGGATGCTGTGAATTGGCAGTTTACACAGTGCTAATGGTAAACAAATGTGACTGAAAATGTAACTCCAGTAAACACAGATTTCCTTTGTACTGACACACATCCTTTTACCACGATTATTTTGACAGAAGTTTCAGCTGGAGCGCTACTGTAGACATGTAATGCTTAAACGCATTGGGAACTCGATTTTGTGAGTGCTTTGTCATATCTGAGTTTTTTCTATTTTATCACAATGGTATTCCACTTAACACTAATGATAGAGTGGCTTTCAGTTGAGCAGTTCTTTCACAGACAGTACTGAAATAGCTGCAGTGATCTGAACACAGTCATTTATCAGCATGTTGCTGCTGATGATGAGTTACGATGGCGTGCTTGCTGTGTTTTATAGTGTTAGGAATAGGACAGGCTTCTGTTCTACTGTGGTACTCCCAATTCTGTGAAATTCTCATGGGAAGCATGTGGATCTGGAAGACAGGTGGAGGCAGAGTTGTGTCCTGCCATTTGTTTTTATTCCTCATCTGCCATTAATGCAGGAAAGAGCAATACTATTCAGCAGTGTAGTTCAGTGGCTGACGTAAGCTGGGGGTACATTCATTGTCTGAAAAATGCTAAATAGGCAGTCCAGGACCACTTTATCTGTGTTGTAATATCGCCTTGAAACTCCTTACATAGCTTGAAATGTTAGCATTCCGTGCCTTTTCCAGAGATATTACAGCCATTAACTGTAGGATTTAAGTTATGTCTGTGAATAGGTTTGTTCCGTGGTGATAAAGGTGATTTTATGCTGCTTTTCTGGAATCGTGGTTACAGTAGCTGAATGGGGCTAGCCATTGCATTGCATCTATTTAATTTGTAAACTGGACTTTTAATGCTTTAACAGTATTTTTGTAGGCTGCCAATCACAAGGCTTCACTGCAAATCCTAGAGTCTGATCTTGACTGTATATGGTTACAATTTCTCAATTTTACAAAGTGAACAGCTCAAGACTCCTTTAACCTTGTTGGAGGCAGCTGTTGCAGCAATAAGAGGATGCTTTATTTAGTACGGCATCGCTGGGTGTTTTCAGTTTCAGGCTCTGTAAGCGACTGCTATAAATGTATCAACTGCCAGGATGCTTTTGAGATCGAATTGACCTTTTGTTGCATAATTTAGTGATTTTCAGTCTTCTGCTTCCCCCCCCTCCACCCATATTCCTTGCTTCATCACCCTCAAAGCAGGAAAAAGAGTGATGAATCATTAAATAAACATGCTTTTTAGCTTTGTCAGTCTGGTGTTGGTAAAACTCGCTATAGCTTTCTCATTTCTCCTCCTCAGGTGATCTTTATTGAAATAATTTGGGTTGAGTTCTCTGTATTTTTATATGATTTAAACCTCCCGAGACAGACTTACGATACTTTTCTGCTTCCTGTTGCTTCAGCTGACAGTACTTTTGCCATTCCTGCAGCGACTTTACTAGGAGTAAGGCTAGAGTTGTTGTGCACCATACTTGAACTATCATTACCTTCTTTTGTGAGGTATTTTATACCTGCTGATTTGACACCATTAAATTTAATTCAAAAGTTCTGCTATCGAGTGCTGATGGAAGAGCTCCTATCAGGCAGTAGGTGTCTTTGCTGTAGCTGATTAACATAATTGATTTGTGCAGAAATCGGGTTTTCTATTTTTGATGGTGACAATGTTTGCTGTTAACAAGGTGGAGAGTGCTGTTTGTTGTTGGTTACGATGAGACCAGGGCTATTCTAATGTTTGTAGTATGCGTCAGAAAGCTCTGATGCTGTAGTACTGTAATCCATTCCCTGCCTCCTGTATTCATCAGTGGTAAATATTATGGGTGTAACAAACAGATTCATCTTGTGTGACTTGTCTGCTCGCCCTGAACCTGTCACACTCTGAACCTGTTTACTCTCACCACTGTACATGTTTGAAATGGAGTAGTCAGGGTTTCTTTCCACATTGATGACCCTGCATATAAAGATTTATTTTAGTAGAGACGTTGACTCTAACAGGAAAAGCATACTCTGAAAAAAAAGAAGGAAATATGCAGACAGTCTAGAGAGCCCATTTATTAAATATATATATATATATATATATATATATGTGTATATATATGTGTGTGTATATATATATATATATATATATATATATATATATATATATGTATATATGATTGAAATATTTAATTTGAGATTTAAAACCTCTTTACTAAATGGATTGTTATTTCAAAATGATCTAGACAGCACTGGGCAGACACATGACAAATGACATTTAAAATAGAAAAGTGTAAGATACTGCATGCAGGCAATAAAAATGTCCACTATAAAGACCATATGGGAGATACTGAAATTTGAGATTCTGGGGTCAATAAGCTACTAATAACCAATGCGAGCAAGATGGTCCGAATGGCCTCCTCCTCTTATGTTCTTCTATGTACAGTACCCTTACCTTTTAAAAGTGAAAAGATTGAAATCTGCCTGACCTTACTCCCTCCTCGCAATGTGAGGAATGTGATTGATCTCCAATGGGAATTCAGGTGTCTGCTTCATATTGCTTTCAGTAGAACTGTTTTCATTTCTTCTGTTTGCAATCTGAGGTTTATAGCTAACCCTAACACAACACTCAAGAGAGGGCTAGGTTTTGTTTTAATATAAGCCACTTGTGGGTGGTGCCGTGCACACAAGCCTTTTGGAGTTGTAAATTTGGACTCCTCCAAGATAAATCCCTTCTGTGAACTCCGATCCTGAACGGAGCATTGCTGTAACAATCCCACACCCAGCCCCAGCAACACGCACTCAGTTATGTACCATTCCTACACAACTGTGCTGTGGTTCTCAATACAGACCTTAGGGCAGTATTAACAACTTTGTACTCCTTGAAATAAAACTCTGTGTCGAGGAAGATAGTGATTACCAGGGTGTGACTAATGTGCCTGTGGTTTAAACTGTATACATTGACAGACACCAGTCAGTGAGAGGTGCCCTGCTGCTTCTTGAGGGGTGGGATTAGGGGGTCGTGGATTGTCATCTGATGGTGCCCAGCCAAACATTTCTGTAACCTAGTGTCTGCTTTTACTGTGCACTGGAAGGTAGTGAAGCTTTATAATTAACGTTTTAGTATTAGTTGTAACGAAAACCCTGGAGCTGGGGAACCACTGGGGAAGATCCTTTTCCAGTATGCACAGAACACCCTAAACTGGCACTGATTGTTCTGCACAGTCCACGGATCAGGAAAATAAAAGGATCTTTATATCCCAGCTAACCCGCCTCAACTGGGTGGGGATGCGCACCCTGCCATTAGGTTGTTTCAGACTCCAGTGCTGGGAACCATCTTTCCCAAGTCATTTGTTAGTCAAAGTATATGTAATTTGCTGTTGCACCTGCTAATTATCCTGTAACATTTCTGGCGTTGCTCTAGACTTCAGTGAAGTGGGTTGAGACTGTGCTATCCTGTGTCTTTTTGTTGAGAAGGGTAGCCATCAGGACAGCTGTACAGTTTTAACAGTCTGCTGTGGTGTATTTTCATTTCTAGGTTTATTTTCCTTTGTTTTGCAATACTGGAACATGAACTGAAAAAGTGAAAGATACAGTAGAACTTAATGTAAAACCCGATTTAGTGATCATTCATTTATCCCAGCACCAATACTGCATTGTGTCCCTGCTTTCAGACCCAAAGGATTTAGGTTACCGTCGTCACATCGTTCACTATGGTTTGCTGTTTGTCTGTGTCCTTCTCTAGCTTGGTCCCACTTCCTCACTGCATGCATGTTGTATTGTGCAGGCCATTAAACTCCATCCTTGGTCTCTCCTCAGGATACTGAACCTTCAGGGGTTCGCTGTCTCATCTTGAGTGTAGTCTCAGTTACTGCTGCCTGTTGAAAGAAGAAGGTTCTTGCTAGAAAAAAAATGGCATGAATGTGCTATAGTTGCTTGGGGCTCAGTTTCTACCCTTCTAGGTGCTTCAGCCCTATTTCCTGTCTATAAGGATTGAGCCTATTATCATTCACAGTTTTTATACCAAGGGGAATTCCAATGTGATTGTCACATGGTCATCTGATACCTGATTGGGTTTGTTACCCAGGGGAGTTGAAATATGAAACATTTAATTGCATGGTGTGCTGTAAATCCTAGTGTATTTTTATGATCATGTATGTTTATTCTTGGTAAACCACTGATTTACACAAGCTGGTAGTGTACAGCGTTGACCTCAATACAGTGACCTGTCTTTCACCTTTAACAGCCAGCTGTTTTTGTCCTGTGAAAAACCAAGCAACTATAAAATATCAAACCTCACTTCCTGAACCCACCTTTCACGTTTTTGAGTTTTGTTTATTTGTAACAATACCCTGCAGGCATACTGTAGTGGTTTGAAGTGTCTAGAATAGCAGAAGTAAACACAACTGCCAGTATGCTTGAACTAACAATGGATTCTCTCTGAAATTCTAAACAATCAATAACTTGTTTTTGTTTTCTGCCCCATTATTTTAGCAAATGGTAATGAGCCTTCGTGTTTCAGAGCTCCAAGTACTACTGGGATACGCTGGGCGAAACAAACACGGACGTAAACACGAACTCCTTACAAAAGCCCTGCACTTATTAAAAGCTGGTTGTAGCCCTGCTGTGCAAATGAAAATCAAAGAACTCTACAGACGGAGGTTTCCAAACAAAATGGTGACGCCGGCGGACCTGTCCTCCCTTAGTGTCCACTCGACCAGGGCGTCCCTGTCCTCCGGCCTGTCCACCTCCGGCATCCCCCAGCTCACATACGACGGCCACACTGCCACCTCGACGCTGCTTCCTGTGTCGCTGCTGGGACCTAAACATGAGCTGGACCTGCCGCACCTCACCTCCGCCCTGCACCCTGTCCATCCCGACGTCAAGCTGCAGAAGCTGCCTTTTTACGACATGCTGGATGAACTCATCAAGCCCACCAGCCTGGGTAAGACTTCCAGCTTGCCACCCACTTGACTCGCTCTTGACCATTTCTTTTGGTGTTGGGGGATGGATAAGTTACCCTCAATTAGGTCTTGTTTAACCTGACTGTTTGTAGTATGCTTGTGTAATGGACTTTTTTTTCTTCTTCTTAACAGGAATACATTAACCCTTTGCGGTCCATTTATTAATTCTGCGTCAGGCTCGCCAGGTCCAATTTATTTTCACACGCGCAGTTAATTTTAGACGCGCTGTTTAAAAGTATTTTTTTCCACAGTCAAACGGGTTTAAATGGCCCTGCATATCAACAAAGCACTCACTAGGGATCTCCAGCCCCGCTTCACCCTTTCGCTTGCTATCGCTTTCACATATGCTACCAAATAAAAATAATAATAATAATAGTCGTACATACCGATCAATCGTCTCCTGATGACTCGCTTTATCACCAAACTCCTCAATAATGCAATCCAAGTCATTATTTTATTGCTATAACATCTCAAAAAGCTCTGCAAATGTCCGTGATAGTCTCTGCGCTGATACTGTAACTCCCAGCTTGTTTCCATATGACCGCCCCATCTGATGCCAGGGGCTAGTATGACTGACTATTCATGAGATAATGCCTTTTTTTATTTTTATCGGCTTGTCTCGGCTCCTTTCGTTCCCACTCGACCATTGAATGGTTTTCTCGGCTTTTTCCGTTGAAAAACCAACTTTTTTGTGTTTTTTGCTTTTTTAAAACCCAGTCCGACAAAGGACCGCAAAGGGTTAAGGCATAAACTGGGGTAGTTTTTAATGGGCTGCAAGCAGAGTTAGTTAGACTGCTGACACTACTTTTATTGCTTATTTCCTGTGGACTCCTTTTGACGCAAGAAGCAGGGATATGATAATGTCGAACAGCACCATGGCAACTGTAGTTAGGACAGTGAACTGGAGATGTCATTATCCTGGGTTACAAAATTCATATAAATAAATGCGAAATATCAAGTGCCATGTCTAACTCCAATTACATTATAACTTGTATTCAATAAAACCTACTGTAGATAGCAGCACAACCATCTGCATCAGGAATTGCAAAGGATTATTGATACATCTTACTTTACTGTTTACAAAACATTATCTTCAACTGTAGCAGTACATACATTTTAAGAGCGTTATGAAAACCAAGAGAAGAGAAATCTACTTTAAAATAATAATCACATTAGTTAGTTGGTATTTATATATATATATATATATATATATATATATATATATATATATATATATATATATATATATATATATATATATATAAATTTATTTATTTATTTATCGAGTATTGAAATAAATATTTTAATGTCCAAATGATGCTATTTCAACATACTTGGTTCATTTTGAAAGTGCCTCCATGTAGGTTCAGATTAAAAAAAAAAAAACTTTCCAAAATCTAATTTGTTATTTAAAAGACCATGACTAGTCCTATTTTTGTATACCCAAACACCCTTCATTTGCATTGGAAATCGTTTCTCAAAAGCAGTTAATGACTCTCTGGTTTCCATGTCACTGTGGCCAGGTAGTGTTACATGTCAACAGGTTTTTAAAATAAATAAATGTTGTGGCTGAATGATGTAAAATATGTGCACATATTGCAGGAAGGGTTTTTTTATGATCAGGAATAAGTTGCCTGTTTTCAAGCATTTTTAATTTTGAATGTTCACTCTTTGGGCACAATTCATTTTTTTCTAAAGTGAACACCGTATGCAGTTCTGTTTACTATTGCGTGGCCTTGATTCCCCTACGCTCACAAACATGGAAGTGGTATGGCCTGCAGTTTATTATTATAGTACAAATATCAAATGCTTTTTTACCAAGTGCGACTGAACCATAGTTGTCCGCACAGTTTGGATCCCAGGCAAGTAAGTTGAAGTGTGATTGTTCCCTGCTCCAGCTGACAATGCACAGCCAAATTAGTTTTGCACCCAGCTGAAAGATGAGATTAGACTGACGGAATGATTGGGTTGCTATATTTAGGCCTCCGTGCTAGTTAGGTAGCACAGAATGTTTTGTAACGGTGGGAGGAATACAGGCCTTGCTAATTGTCTTAGTTCCACTGTTTTTAATTGGACCCTGGATCATTTATTTAACCCTGCAAACAATATATTGGCTACTTTTTCATGGACTAAGTAAGTGATTATATAAAATAAATCTTTATATTCCTTTAATCATGCTTAAAAATATCTAGGAAAGTGTAACTAAACCACACAGCACTCTGCTGTATATTGTTGTATAGATAGGTATAAAACGACAGTGTGTTTCTATGAAACCCTGATGTGGCAGTTAGCAGGGAGTTCAGTAACTGGCAGGCAATTCATGAGTTCACACCATGTTCATCATCATCATGTCATGCAGTGAGCTTGTTAGGAATTTTAAGAACAACCGCAACAATAAAAGAGAAAATGGACTTGATACTTAAACTTACCAGTATAAGAAATAAGCAAAGAAGAATATACTATACAGTGCATGTTCTAGGCACCTCAGGATAATGCCAAAATACCCTGCAGTTGTCTGGCCCTCAAGTTCATAAGTTTTCTAGTTCACTTGGAAGCGATTTGGGAAGCTTCCTAGATTTAAATTAAATTCTTCTTTTGAAAAGGAGTGAGCGGCTGCATTTAGTAAAATTCTGATAGTAAACTCTTCCGTTAAACATACATTTGATTGATTTATTTTTTTAATTAGTGTTTTTGATATCCATGAACAATATTTTGTTTTCTTTCAGCTTCAGATAATAGCCAGCGGTTTCAGGAAACATGTTTTGCTTTTGCATTGACACCTCAACAAGTACAGCAGATAAGCAGCTCAATGTAAGTACTCCCATTGTTCTGATGAACAGATCTTGTTTGCAGGGTGAGTGGTAATGCAGGCACTGTGTTCAGCTGGATGATTTCTAAAGCATTATGCGGCCCATTTTAGTGCTTTCAAACTTAAAGGTAACTTGAAACCACAACCCGTAATACAGGAAGTGCCTCGGAGCCTGCATGTTTAACTCTTTCAACTCTGCAGCCCTATTGTATGTAGTTCAAGGAGGGCTAGCCCCACTCAATTACAGAGCGCATGTTGTATAAGAACGATCAGTCCACTCAAAACAGCAGACCACTTAACTAATTGAATAAGCTACTATTTATATCTCTGCAATTTTTAGATTCCTTCAGCACAGGACACTGAAACTGTCTAATTTGTTATCTCATTTGTTAATCTGCCATTACAATGAATTGAATTCACTATAGCAAAACTCCAGTACAACTGCATTTTATATACTATATATATATATTTTTTCACCAGGGACATCTCGGGGACCAAATGTGACTTCACTGTTCAGGTTCAGCTGAGGTAGGCCTTCGCTACTTATTCAAAAATAATAATAATTTTTACCTGTAGATTTTCTAATTGATTTATAGTGTGCCTTTGCAGAGCTGGTGTCAGACACCCAAAGGGTTACCAGCTAAATGTATTGATAGGCAGCTAATGAAAATGCAGTTTGCACATGGGCACTGTGCATCAGTCTTAAATTGATTATGATATGCAGCTGATTTTATTTGTTTTAGGTTTTGTTTATCAGAAACAAGCTGTCCGCAGGAAGACCACTTTCCACCCAATCTCTGTGTGAAAGTGAATGGAAAGCCATGTAACCTTCCTGTAAGTATTGCACTGTACAGAACTGATGTATAGGTACGTGTATAATGATGTGCCTCTAACTCAGGTTTGATATGTCCTAGGGCTACCTTCCTCCAACCAAAAATGGTGTAGAACCAAAGCGACCCAGCCGACCGATCAATATTACCTCACTGGTGAGATTGTCCACAACAGTACCAAACACCATTGTGGTCTCGTGGACTGCTGAAATCGGAAGGGTGAGCACAAAAACACAAGTGGTGTGTATGTGTGTGTGAATATATATATATATATATATATATATATATATATATATATATATATATATATATATATATATATATATATATATATATATATACATATATATATATATATATATATATATTTTTTTTTGTATTCCTTTCCAATTTTAAGACCTGAATGTAATTGATAGCTGATCAAAATTTGAAGGCATTAACTGAAACGGGGACCTGCTTGAGTTTAACATTTGTTCAGTAACCTTCCTGTAAACCATACTGCAAACATCTGTAAACCAGAAAGCATGAATACTAATTCCAAGAGAGCTTAAAGTGGATTTATTACGGTTTATTTTGATATGCCGATATGCATGTCTGAACCTGGTAGAGCACATATCTTTACACTGATGTCTTTCAATTGTGGTTTCCACATCAAAACATTGAATACAGTGTTATGTAAGCTTTGCCTTTGGCAAGACATGGCTGAATTGATTCGCAGTGTCTGCAACTAGATTGCAGTCTGTTAATTGGGAGTTTCAATTTTCAACACAATTGAGCACGAACCTAACCCAGCTCCAGAACCAGTGTTATTTCATTTTTTTCTGTTCCTTTGTTTTTGTATTGATCAGATTGCTCTTTTTAAAATATTTGTGAAGTGGCTATGTTATGTTAACAGTGTTTTTGTTTTGTTTTTTCCTTCCTCACAGAACTACTCATTGGCAGTTTACCTTGTGAAACAGCAATCCTCAGCAGTATTGTTACAAAGACTTAGGTCGAAAGGCATAAGGAACCCTGATCATTCCAGAGCATTAAGTAGGTGTTCTGTGAGCTTGTTTACTTACTGCACTGTAAGCACTGGTTAAAGGGTTTGGGTTTTGTTTAGATTTTCATGGGGCGCTTGATTTCAACAGGAAGGGACCTAGCAGGAAGTGGAGGTGAAACTCAGACATTATGTAAATGTTTTTCTTGAAGCTTTGTGTTCAAGTCTAACAAGCTGGTTCTACTGCCTGGTGCTTTGAAACCACACCATTACATTTCTGTTCCTTCAGCTGAAGATTTAGAGCCATTGTAACAGGTAATGATGTGAATTATTCTTCTTTTCTGGGTTGCAGTTAAAGAGAAGTTGACAGCTGATCCAGACAGTGAAATTGCCACCACCAGTTTGCGGGTCTCCTTGCTGTGTCCAGTAAGTTGTTGACGGCTTCGTAACGAGTTCATCAGATCTATTTGAGAACATCCTTTCCCAGATACTTGCTTTCATGCTCCTAAATAATCTGACATGCAGAATGTACTCCCCTCCTCCTTGTTTTTTGTTTTAATTTGCATTTTCTGCAAACGAGTCAGTGATTTGAAAAAGAGCATCCTTTCTGGGAACTCCTCCAACCTTGTTTGACAGGTCGGCCTCTGAGCGTGACTATTCAGCTCCTTGATAACGGGGCATTTTCAACAATAACTAGACTGTCTTTTACAGTTGTAATAATAAAACCATCTTGTGACATGCCCTGACAGTGATCTGAGATGTAAACTGGAGGTCGTGATGAATGTCTTGTTCAGACATGAGCGGTGATTTAGAATACAGTACTGCAGCCTATGTACATCCCAGAGATTGAGAAGATCATTCAATTCTAGTATGTTAGTCTAATGTATACTTGATGGGATGATTACCTGGGTTTGTTGACAAGCATGGCAATGTGAATTATGTTGATTCATTTTAGAATTAAGAAAAGTGGTGTTTTTTTTTTTTTTGATAATGAAGCCAAAATAAATCCCTCTTGCTTACAGCTTGGGAAAATGCGGTTGACGATTGCATGTCGTTCTCTGACTTGTTCACATCTGCAATGCTTCGATGCCACACTATACATACAGATGAATGAGAAAAAGCCAACATGGGTATGTCCTGTTTGTGACAAGAAGGCTCCATATGAACATCTCATCATTGATGGGTGAGTGCCGGCTTCTTTTTAATAAGATACGTGTATCATAGAAATTCTAAGGTGTTTTTTGTTGGTTTTTTTCTTGCCAATTCCTAAATCAGGAAGCTTGGTTCTTCCATAAAGCTGGAGGGGGAGGGGGAGGGGGAGGAAGAAATCGAATGATAAACGAGTTAACAGCCAATCATAACATGCTTGAGCATTGCTGCTCCATGCAATCTGTTGCATAACTGATCTCAAATAACTGCTTAAGTTTCTGATTTAGAAATGTTTATAGAACATGCTGCTTGGTAAATGATTAATCCAGGGGATAACAAAGCACTTCCTTTACTTCAACTATGTTCCAGCACAGTCTCTTCAACTTCTTTTTGCTTCAGAATGTCTTTTTTTAAACACTGTCTTAATTACTGAGCTTTACAGACTGATGCAGAATAACTTGTGCTGCAGCAGTAAAAAAATGAAAAGCTACATCCCGTGAGAATTAGCTCTCTGTGTGCTGTACTATATTAAAACAAAAATCAGGTGAATTCGTCTTTTTGCTTTTAAAGTATGATTTTTAAATTAACTTCCATTTGACCTGTTTTGTAACATTTGTTAATAGTTTTTGTAACACCGACGTACGTCTGTCAGATCGTTTCAGGAGTTGCTGTTTATATAAAGAAGCTGTCTTGTCATTGCAGCCTGCAGTCTTCTATGTTCTGAAAAGTAAAGAAAGGGTTCAGAGATTAAGTGTATTCATCGCTCCATTTATATACATTATTTTGCTGCTTTATTGCACACGGGGGACTTAACCCCTGACAAGGACACACTGTGTGGAGTCCTGCTTGGTATTCTGCTCAGGCTCAGTGAAGCCATGTCTGATAATTGCAGACCAGTCACTAGTGTTCAGGAGTGCACATGAAGAAACAGGTTGCACTTCAAAGGGTGCTAATTGTCACATCTTAGGCAGTCTCAGCTCAGAAAGGCCACAGGGTATAATTCTGCTGAATAAAGAGCAAATGTAGTGGTTGGTTTTTAAGGAGGCTTGGGGGGGATAGGATTTTGTTGCATTAACAGGTCTTTTGAGGCAGTGTTGAAAATCAGATTAAAAACTTAATCCTCCTGCCATCTTTATCACTTGTATTGGAAAGTAAATCATACAAATTCATAGTGATAAAGGTAGTCCAAATGTTTCCATCTGGTTTTGATCTATAACTCTAGGGTTAATATCCCAAGCTCAACAAAATGAATCTAGAAAGGAGTTCAGAAAGCACCTCCTTATTTATTGGTTTCAAACAAGGGAACTCATTAAGCAGGTCAAGGTTTTCTTTTTTTTGTAATGTTAACATTGTCAGTATTGTGCCAGTAAGCTAAAGAATACAGATCTTAGCGTTCCGTCCCACAACAATCCTTGTGAAGTTGGAATGTAAACTGTTGATGGAACTGAACTTTTTCTGAACTTCTGTGCTTTGATGTGTGCTTTGAAGGTGTTTTTTAATCTTTTTTTCCATACATCATTTAGGTTGTTTATGGAAATTTTGAATAGCTGCACAGACTGTGATGAAATTCAGTTTAAAGAGGATGGGTCCTGGGCCCCCATGCGATGGAAAAAGGAAGTGCAAGAAGTGACAGCTTACAATGGAGTAGAAGGTAAAGCAGATGAGAACTAACTGCCACATGACCGGACTGGTTTGCAGTGTAGTGTAGTTTCTTTGTGTGTCGTGGGGGTGGGGGGAATGAAGCATTTTGACTTATGAAGGTCACAAAGCAAAAGATTGTTTTCAGAGATCCAAATCAGTTTTTGATCAGTGCATAATATATATATATATATATATATATATATATATATATATATATATATATATATATATATATATATATATATATATAAAAAAAAAAAAATGTCATATTAAATGACAACTGGAATTGGACTGGAATATCAAAGTTAAACTTTTTTTCCCCCTTAGCACAAAAACTTCCCATGGACGAGTAGGTCATTCAAAGTTGTGTAGAGAGTAAACCCCACTAGCATGCGCTGGCAAGTGCATCTTATTTATTTCTGTATTTCTTTTATGTGGTGCAGGTGCCTGTCGAAGCACTTTGTCGGAGCACAGACAGAATTTGCACAACAGCATGAAGGTGGAGGTGATTGACCTGACGCTGGACAGCTCTTCCGATGAAGACGAGGATGATGAGCCTCCAGCTAAGAGGAGCTGCACCTCCCTGTCCCCGGCCTCTCCGCCCATCAGTAAGGGGTGAGTGCTGACCGCAGGCCTGGAGACGCACGGCCACTCGGGGAGGTTACGGCCCCTGAGCTTGTTTACTGAAATTTTCTTTTTTTAAATCTCTTAATGGAAAGTTGGTTGTACTGCTGCTCCTTTTGTGTTCAGTTCCTGTCGTTATTTTATAGTTTTATGAAGAGATTGTTTTTTTCCTTTCTGTTGGTAAAATTTACAATTTTATTGATTGATTGAGTGATTGATTGATTTGATTTTCTTGTCCAGGGTGTTAAATCTGCACCATCAGGCGTCGCCAGCCCCCAGAACGCCCAGCATGTCAACAGTGGACACCAGCTACATCCCTCCTCCTCCTCCATTAATCCAGGACTACCGTCATTCTTACCACACATTGCCATATGAACTGCAAGGTAAGCTGCTTCAGCTGTTGGCATTGCTGTGATAAAGGTTGTTTTTTTTTTTTTTTTTTACAGTAATACCTGATTTTCAGCGGTTCAGAGTTCCGTTTTTGTAACTATCAAACTGTGCATGGGCATTTTTTATGAGATGATTGTAGGTCATTGTGACCCAATCTGATGGGACTGACATGTGGAATAATGTCTGTTTTAGAAATATATCCATATATGTGTAATATATGAAAAGAAAATGTCTGTCAAAAAGCATGTAGTATGTATGTATTTTTATTTTATTTATTTATTTTAACAGGTCTTGATTTCTTCTCCTTTTTACAAGGTGACAATCAGGTATGTATAGTAACAGTGGTTTAGTATATGATATTAGATCCCTAGCATGCAATATTTGGCTTGTACTGAAATGGTTTTATAAAGTCCCTGCTGCAGCATTTTCAGTATTTTCAAACGCTGCTGCTGCTGTAGTATCTTCGTTGATGAACAAGCAGTTGCTTGGTAATCATAGCTCCTACCTAAGCCCTGTATGTTTAAAAAGTGGCCATGACTCCGTACATGTGAAATGCAGAGCCTATGAGAGGTCACATACTAATCTCCAGTAAGGACCACAGCGTTTGTGAGTAAGGTGTGGTAAATGCTACTAGCTTTGTAAGTGTAAGTACTCTCACCTAAAATGAAACAGAATATTAAAAAAAATATGTTATTTCAAGGGCAAAATTACCCACAGAGTCTCTGTGAAGCTTTGTAAAAAAGCAGAGCCCTCACAGGCTGCTTCGGGTTCTGCAGCGGGGGCAATCAGATTATGGAAGGATACTTGTCAGAGGTCTTTTCAGCAGAAGGTGATGGGGAGGTTTTATTCTGGAGAAATCTGCTTTCATACAGAACCCTCCATGTCAAACCATTGCATCCCACATGACTCTGAGGCTGCGTGGTCCAGTGGTTAAAGAAAAGGTCTTGTAACCAGGAGGTCCCCGGTTCAAATCCCACCTCAGCCACTGACTCATTGTGTGACCCTGAGCAAGTCACTTAACCTCCCTTGTGCTCCGTCTTTCGGGTGAGACGTAATTGTAAGTGACTCTGCAGCCGATGCATAGTTCACACACCCTAGTCTCTGTAAGTTGCCTTGGATAAAGGCGTCTGCTAAATAAACTAATAATAATGACTCATTTCACAGATCCTCCTGATGGAATAAATACTATAAGTTAATATTTATATGTATTAGTGAAACATACATTCAACGTATTTTAGAAACTGAAAATTGGTGTGTTTTGAGTGGTGTTTTTAATCGATTTTGCCAAATAATAAAAACCAATAACTCCCCCGAACTGAATAAAAAATAAACCCCCAAAAATTCAAGCCATATATATATATATATATATATATATATATATATATATATAGTGTATGAATGATAGAATCGCCAATTAGATTAGCAGCCTCTCCTATTATAAAAGCTCCTCAAAATAAAGGCGCCTTCTCTAATAGAGGGTTTTAATGGTGGGAAGTAAGGCTATAATGTTGCTACATAAAAATACATGTTGAAAACTTAATACTTGTTCTAGTACAAAGAAAACCAAAGTGTATTTTTAGTACTACGGAGGTAAACGAAAGTACCTTCCAAGGAACCTTATTCTTCCTTGCAACCCATCTCAGATTCTTTGTGTTTTGTAGCATTACGGCACCACCCTTCTGGCTGCAGCAGCTGCTGCTGCGTCTGCGTCTGAGGACCACGACATCCTGCACCCGTCTCTCAACCGCTTCCTCCCGTACAGCTCCTCTCCGATGTTCCTGGAGCAGCCCAGCACGCCTGTGAGCAGCACGCTGGCCCCGGCTAATGGCAGCAGTAGCAGCAGCAGCAACAGCAGCCTGGTGTCCTCCAGCAGCTTGAGAGACAACCACCTCCACCCCGTAGCAAACCGAAACAGCACGGAACCCACGACAATGTACGGCTCCATGCCAGACGTCATTTCATTGGACTGACTATCGGGAGTAGAAGGAAGCGAAACTTTGTGGTCTGATTTGCTTTATTAAGTTTCAGAGAAACAAAATATTGTTGGTTTTTTTTCCTTTAAAAGAAGAACGGCGCCGTGTACAGAGAACAAAAATATATTTTCAGTTTTACTTTTGTATATAAACTTAGGACTGCCTGTCCTGTAAGGTAACTTCAGTTGATTTTTTTGGATGCTGAAGATTTTACACCGTACACATTTTTTGTCCTTTAATTATATTATACTTTTTTTTTTTGCACATCAATGGCATTATTTTCTTTACCGTGATCTTGTTTGTTTAAGTACCTAATTTCTGTTTTAAATCATTGTAGGAATATTTCTTTACGAAAGAATTTTGGATATCAGCGGTTGACAAAAAATAGTGTTCTTTTTTTTCGTGCAGATAATTTTGTTATCTTTTAAGTTATATGAAGTTTCACAGAGTACCGTATACAGGGTGTTGCTAACAGTTTCACAGATCTATTAAATATGCCGTTTCTGGTTTATTTGTACATCAAGGTTGGTTCATGGCTTTTTTTTTGAGCTGCCCAGCTTTTCCTTTACATGTTTCTGAGTAGCCTATACTCTTGATAAATTTGATTGAAATAAATCTAAATGGAAAAACCTATATTTTGTTAAAGTAGCATTTCAAGATTTATTAAATCATTTTGTAAATATCTATGTAGCATTTCCCATACTATTTATTTATAAAACACGTTTCACAATGGCAAAAAAACAAAACGAAATTTCCATAGCAAGTACGGGGTTCTGTTAGCACAGTGTTACTTTTTTTTTTTTTGTGTGTCTTAACCTCAAGATTGGAACCTGTCAGTCATGGGCTTCTCCGTGTTCTCTTTCTTCCCTGCTTGTCGGACACACAGTTTCAAAAACTAATTTACTGTGTTTCCTGGGAAGTGATTTATTTTGGAGCCCAGTGAATATTGTTGAGGCTTTATTGTTGTTGACATGCAGCTGAACTCCCTTTCATTGGCTAGTCAGGGTGCCAGCAAATCAGTCGCTGGTCTTTACGTCCGAATCACACATTAAGAATCCTGTTCACTTTCATTAATTACATCCATGTAGTCATTCCATGTTTTTATTTTGTGTTGCTGTCCTTATGCTAGCCCATGTAGTCTGTTTCCTACTGTTTTGTTTGTTTATTGGCTGTCCTAAAAGTACAATAAGATGTAAATAACTTTGTAGGAGCCTTTTAAATATTTAAATGAATGCTTTCACACTTGCTTCTTCAAAGCTTTATTTCTAAAGAATAACATGAGTAATAGTATTTCTTTGAGGCAGAACATATCCTGTTTGACACTTACCGTCTGACTTCTAGGGAAAAGAATGTCAAATGAAATGGAAGAAAATACTGAGTGGGTTTCCTCTGAGCCTTTGCTTTACAGAACCCAGGAAAGAGCTGTTGAGATTCAGGAATCCTCTTGGCAGAATGTGCATTATCGAGGGTATAGTTCCGAAATGGATTTTGGTCCAAAAACACAATAGTAAGTGTCTTTGGGTTTTATTGTCTTTGCCAGCATTGATTGTTCAGTAAAGAATGTCTCGCCAGATGTCTAGTTTGATTTATATTTATATTGTGATTTCAATGTAGTTTTTTTTTCTTTACCTTGAGGTGTTACATCAATGAATTTGTTATATCATGGTTTAGTTCTAGTTTATATCTCTCTCTCTCTCTCTCTCTCTCTCTCTCTCTCTCTCTCTCTCTCTCTCTCTCTCTCTCTCTCTCTCTCTCTCTCTCTCTCTCTCTCTCTCTCTCTCTCTCTCTCTCTCTCTCTCTCTCTATATATATATATATATATATATATATATATATATATATATATATACAGTACTGTGCAAAAGTTTTAGGCAGGTGTGAAAAAATGCTGTAAAGTAAGAATGCTTTCAAAAATAGACATGTTAATAGTTTATATTTATCAATTAACTAAATGCAAAGTGAGTGAACAGAAGAAAAATCTACATCAAATCAATATTTGGTGTGACCACCCTTTGCCTTCAAAACAGCATCAATTCTTCTAGGTACACTTGCACACAGTTTTTGAAGGAACTCGGCAGATAGGTTGGCCCAAACATCTAGGAGAACTAACCACAGTTCTTCTGTGGATTTAGGCAGCCTCAGTTGTTTCTCTCTCTTCATGTAATCCCAGACAGACTCGATGATGTTGAGATCAGGGCTCTGTGGGGGCCATACCATCTCTTCCAGGACTTCTTGTTCTTCTTTACGCTGAAGATAGTTCTTAATGACTTTCGCTGTATGTTTGGGGTCGTTGTCATGCTGCAGAATAAATTTGGGGCCAATCAGATGCCTCCCTGATGGTATTGCATGATGGATAAGTATCTGCCTGTACTTCTCAGCATTGAGGAGACCATTAATTCTGACCAAATCCCCAACTCCATTTGCAGAAATGCAGCCCCAAACTTGCAAGGAACCTCCACCATGCTTCACTGTTGCCTGCAGACACTCATTCGTGTACCGCTCTCCAGCCCTTCGCCAACAAACTGCCTTCTGCTGCAGCCAAATATTTCAAATTTTGACTCATCAGTCCAGAGCACCTGCTGCCATTTTTCTGCACCCCAGTTCCTGTGTTTTCGTGCATAGTTGAGTCGCTGGCCTTGTTTCCACGCCGGAGGTATGGCTTTTTGGCCGCAAGTCTTCCATGAAGGCCACTTCTGACCAGACTTCTCCGGACAGTAGATGGGTGTACCAGGGTCCCACTGTTTTCTGCCAGTTCTGAGCTGATGGCACTGCTGGACATCTTCCGATTGCGAAGGGAAGTAAGCAAGATGTGTCTTTCATCTGCTGCAGTAAGTTTCCTTGGTCGACCACCGCGTCACGGTCCTCAACGCTGCCCGTTTCTTTGTGCTTCTTCAAAAGAGCTTGGACAGCACATCTGGAAACCCCTGTCTGCCTTGAAATTTCTGCCTGGGAGAGACCTTGCTGATGCAGTATAACTACCTTGTGTCTTGTTGCTGTGCTCAGTCTTGCCATGGTGTATGACTTTTGACAGTAAACTGTCTTCAGCAACCTCACCTTGTTAGCTGAGTTTGGCTGTTCCTCACCCAGTTTTATTCCTCCTACACAGCTGTTTCTGTTTCAGTTAATGATTGTGATTCAACCTACATATTGAATTGATGATCATTAGCACCTGTTTGGTATAATTGTTTAATCATACACCTGACTATATGCCTACAAAATCCCTGACTTTGTGCAAGTGTACCTAGAAGAATTGATGCTGTTTTGAAGGCAAAGGGTGGTCACACCAAATATGGATTTGATTTAGATTTTTCTTCTGTTCACTCACTTTGCATTTAGTTAATTGATAAATATAATCTATTAACATGTCTATTTTTGAAAGCATTCTTACTTTACAGCATTTTTTCACACCTGCCTAAAACTTTTGCACAGTACTGTATATAAAAATATAATCTGTCTGTCTGTCTGCAAATGTAAGACCAAACTAATTGAGCTTCTCTTAGTTGTGCTATTAAAGTAAGAGTTTTGGTTTCTCACAGCTTACATAGCGTAAGAACAGAGGTGCTGATCAGGGTATTTGGACTAAAATCCATTATGAATTATTCCTGGAATAGAAAATAAAGTGTAAATATACAGCTTCCAAAAAGTAGCTCTGTTCAGACTTGCTTCGGTGCTCCCACTAAGAAATGAATGGGGGGGGGGGCTCCACGCATTGCACAATTATCCTTACCAGACACAGCATTTTGTATTAATATTTAGTAATATTTGGTACCCTTTTCAGAAATATTTACATAATGTGTTGAATGTGCTTTGAGATCAGATGCACAGCCCGTTTTCTTCATTTTAAATAACTGAGACTTGTATGCCCTGTATGAAGTGATGACGTTGGCTCAAACAGGATCAGGTTTTGTTTCTAAGGCATGCTTATTTTAGTGCTTTTTTGTTTGTTTGTTTGTTCTGAGTTTGGTTACAACACAGCAAACCCCTGTGAACCATGCAAGCATCTGATCAGAATTACAATGGAATACTTCATGTATTTGAAAGAGAAGTTCATTTTGGTAATGTGTTTTTTTAAATATATTTAATATACAGTACATTGCAGCAAACTTTAAAGGGAAATGTAACTATAATACATGTGTGTGTGATAGTATTCTTAGAAAAGCTGAGGTTTATAATCTATAATTTCAAATAATGAGTGTTTTTATTTGTCTTTAAGTCGACAAAACCACAAAGAACTAGTTTAATATTTTAATTAAACAAATTATTCCAATCGCTCCAAAACGAAACCAACTAGCAAAGCCTCCTGAAAGTCCACGCTCTGCTAATATCTGCATTCACTGCCTTACATTTCTTCACAAATCTCTTTCTTTATGGCATGCCAAACCCGAAACAATGAATTTTTAAAGAAAACAAAAAAGATGTACAGTAGACCAATGTCAGTTTGTATAAAGTACGAAGTGAAAAATATTTATTACATGCATTGGAAGAAATTGTTTACCTATTGAATGTTACTTGTTTATGTAGAGAACTTTAGATGTAATAAAACACATTCAGTAACTGGTACTTGTGGTTTTTTTTTCATGAACCTAACATTCTAAAGTTGTTTTTAAATAAACATTTTTCTGGTTGCTAAACCTTGTAAAGATAGATCTGTGGTTTTGCATTGTCAGTTCTTAAAGGTGTTTAAACAAGGTGAACAAAGCAAAGCTTAGGTTTTATAAACCAAATCATTTTTCTGGTTTAAAAGCAATATTAAACTGGAAGGCTTTGCATTTGGGATCAACAGCTGGGTTTAGACTTAAAAATGCTAAGACCAGATGGCTTAGTCATTCTAAAGAAGCTTTGTTTTAATGGGGTATTAGATGACATTCAGAATAATATAATGAAATGTATATTCATATTATTAAACCATTCACACATGCAGCAAGGTTAAGCAACCACTGGGTTTATTAAAGGCCATCTAGTGGTATGTCAAGGAACTTATAAACAAAATAATTTGAACTCCAAAGTAAAATGACAGACTGCCAGTTTTATACATTTAGGTTCTGCAAATCTGTGTACTTGGGAGGCCATCTTAACTGCCTCGGTTCATCATAATTTTAACAACCTCTGCCCTTTTAAAGAAATAAATAAAATGCACCTGGTTGTATGAAACTGTATTTAACATATTGTAGTTTCTGTGACCCATCTTGATCTAGAGTACAAATTAGCAGATAGATATCCATCGACATTCGGTATTAAAACCCCAGTATCTATTTTCACTTGACAAGCAGTTAAGATGGGATGGATTACATGGGAAGATGTATTGGATTAAGAAATGGGACGCAGTGCCTTTTGAAAGCGCTGGATTAATAATTGATAAGAGACGGATGGATGTGAAAGCTGAGAGCGAGTCCCCAGGTAGGTGTGTGTGTGTGTGGGTGGGTGGGTGCGTGCGTGCGGGTATGTGTGTCAGTGTGTGCGTGCGTGTGTGTGTGTTTCTGTTGTTCTTTTAGAAGCTCAATAGTCCGGTGGTGGGAGGGTCACCATAGCGATGAACTCTTCATAGTGAACAATGCCATCAGATCCGACGTTCGCTTCTTTCAGGAGATCATCAACTAGGAGTAAAAAAGATGAAGTTCAGTGCTGGAAGGCATCTACCATCTACACATTCTGAAACTACAAACTAGCTTACAGCATTTCTGATGCAGAAGCTTCATGATCTGCAACACCTTTTTGCATCCAACATGTTTGTTTATTTAACTGGTATAACAGTATACTGTAGATTACCTGAATTGAAAATCAATTTAATGTAATATCTGCTTGGAAGATATTATTTTGGTTAAGTGCAAATCCTAGGATCCTAGTCCTAAAGCAGCAGCTGTACAAAGTGCAAACCCACAGTAAACCCCACACAAAAATAATTTCACCATGTTTGTAAAAGCAAGGGTGCCTATGGGGTATATATATATATATATATATATATATATATATATATATATATATATATATATATATATATATATATATATATATATATATATACAGTACTGTGCAAAAGTTTTAGGCAGGTGTGAAAAAATGCTGTAAAGTAACAATGCTTTCAAAAATAGACATGTTAATAGATTATATTTATCAATTAACTAAATGCAAAGTGAGTGAACAGAAGAAAAATCTAAATCAAATCCATATTTGGTGTGACCACCCTTTGCCTTCAAAACAGCATCAATTCTTCTAGGTACACTTGCACAAAGTCAGGGATTCTGTAGGCATATTGTCAGGTGTATGATTAAACAATTATACCAAACAGGTGCTAATGATCATCAATTCAATATGTAGGTTGAAACACAATCATTAACTGAAACAGAAACAGCTGTGTAGGAGGAATAAAACTGGGTGAGGAACAGCCAAACTCCGCTAACAAGGTGAGGTTGCTGAAGACAGTTTACTGTCAAAAGTCATACACCATGGCAAGACTGAGCACAGCAACAAGACACAAGGTAGTTATACTGCATCAGCAAGGTCTCTCCCAGGCAGAAATTTCAAGGCAGACAGGGGTTTCCAGATGTGCTGTCCAAGCTCTTTGAAAAAGCACAAAGAAACGGGCAACGTTGAGAACCGTAGACGCAGTGGTCGGCCAAGGAAACTTACTGCAGCAGATGAAAGACACATCATGCTTACTTCCTTCGAATCGGAAGATGTCCAGCAGTGCCATCAGCTCAGAACTGGCAGAAAACAGTGGGACCCTGGTACACCCATCTACTGTCTGGTGAAGTCTGGTCAGAAGTGGCCTTCTTGGAAGACTTGCGGCCAAAAAGCCATAGCTCGATGTGGAAACAAGGCCAAGCTGACTCAACTATGCACGAAAACACAGGAACTGGGGTGCAGAAAAATGGCAGCAGGTGCTCTGGACTGATGAGTCAAAATTTGAAATATTTGGCTGTAGCAGAAGACAGTTTGTTCACCAAGGGCTGGAGAGCGATACTAATGAGTGTCTGCAGGCAACAGTGAAGCATGGTGGAGGTTCCTTGCAAGTTTGGGGCTGCATTTCTGCAAATGGAGTTGGGGATTTGGTCAGAATTAATGGTCTCCTCAATGCTGAGAAGTACAGGCAGATACTTATCCATCATGCAATACCATCAGGGAGGCATCTGATTGGCCCCAAATTTATTCTGCAGCATGACAACGACCCCAAACATACAGCAAAGTCATTAAGAACTATCTTCAGCGTAAAGAAGAACAAGGAGTCCTGGAAGTGATGGTATGGCCCCACAGAGCCCTGATCTCAACATCAGCGAGTCTGTCTGGGATTACATGAAGAGAGAGAAGCAACTGAGGCTGCCTAAATCCACAGAAGAACTGTGGTTAGTTCTCCAAGATGTTTGGGCCAACCTACCTGCCGAGTTCCTTCAAAACTGTGTGCAAGTGTACCTAGAAGAATTGATGATTGATGCTGTTTTGAAGGCAAAGGGTGGTCACACCAAATATGGATTTGATTTAGATTTTTCTTCTGTTCACTCACTTTGCATTTAGTTAATTGATAAATATAATCTATTAACATGTCTATTTTTGAAAGCATTCTTACTTTACAGCATTTTTTCACACCTGCCTAAAACTTTTGCACAGTACTGTATATATATATATATATAAAAATTACACAGTCAGACCTATATTTACTGTTGATCTTGTGATGAATAGCTTTTATATGCAATGCTGCTGAGTGAATGTTTATTTATTTTTATTTTTTTAAACCTCATTGCACTAAACAGCAGCAATCTTAGTCTTTGTTTAACATCATCATTCTATCTCATTCTCCAGACCTTCTTTGTCGGTGAGTTTCTCTCCCAGCCCTGTAAGTTTGGCTCTCAGCTCCGATGCCAGGATGTAGCCCTTCTTCTTCTTGTCTGTCATCAGCATGGCCTCCGTGATCTCTGTCTTGGGGTCCTCCTGCTGCATCTGTCTGTGCATCATCGTGAGGAACGTGGAGAAGTCCAGCTCCCCGTTCTTATCTGCAGAGGGTTAGATAAAGTCTGTTGTCACCGCGATAAAGAAAGTGTCTGCTTCAATGATCTGAGGCAGGGATGTCCAGTCCCAGTCCTGTAGGGCCATTCCTCTCCAGGTTTAACAGGTCAAACTAGATTATCAACTGCTTTAGGCTGTGCTTATATTAAACAATTTAAACCAGGGTTGGAAACAAAGACCAGAAGTGGAAAAGCCAACTTTGGCCACCCCTGATCTAAACAGTGGCGGGTCTAATTCCCACTGCTCTTTATTAATCCAGCCAGGCTTTCCCCCTGGGCTGATTTATTTACCCACTTCTAAAGGCTGGTCCTCTCCCTCAACGCACCCTAACCCAGGGGTGGCCAAAGCTGGTCATTCCAGTCCTGGTCTTTGTTCCAAACTTGTTCTGAATTAATTCACTGAACCAATTCACCCTGCATCCAGACCCTAAAGTAGTTCATTAGTTAACCTGTTAAGCCTGCAGTAGAATGGCCCTCCAGGACTGTGATTGGGCACCCCTGCCCTAGCAGTTTGTATCGTACAGTACAAAGGTACAGCCTGTCATTACTTTCAAGGGAACCAAGGAGGAAACTGTTCAGAGCAGAATTCAAATGGGCCTGATTGCTGGTGCCTCCCTGGTGGGCTAGGACAAGGGCTAGAAACAGACCCTACAAAGACTTGCCTATTTTGTGCACCTGAAGAAGCCGGTCCACTTCTCCGAATGTAGGGCAGGTCCCCAGGGACCGCATCACTGTGATGAGATCCTTCGCCACAATCTTCCCCTTGCGCTTCTTGTCGTAGAGAGAGAAACACTCCTTGAATTCTAGGGGCAGTAAATAAAAAGCCACAGTTTTATTTATTGATGTATTTTTTATTCTGAAATGCCAAGACAGTCCAAACAGGCTGGACTCCCAGGGGTTAGCAATGTGGAATGAATGTGGTTTGTTTATAGTCGTACAATCAGTTAATCATAAAAAAAGGTTAAGTGAAATAAATACATACATATTGATTTAGTGTCTGTAATCTAAAATATATGATAGCCACACATTCACGCATGCTAAGTGTTCTCTCATTTACATTTTCATATAGGTGTATGTAATTGATCTTAAATCACCACAGGTTTACTGTAATAATGTCATTTTGGGCTGTGTGTCTTTCTGGTGACCAGCATTAGGTATGGAATAAACTAACACGACACACAAAGGTTTCTGACTGTTTAAGCACTCTAAAAATCGCATTCAATTCGCAAATCTATTTCTGAGTAAGGAAAACACACTATTTTACAAAATATCTTGCCATCTAGAATCAGAAAATATTTTTTGATCACATAGAATATAAGAGAGAGAGAGAGAGATTGATCATAACGCTGCTCTTACCATTAATTTGATCTTGGGTAAGGAACTTTGCCTACAAAGTCAAAAATATGAATATGTATTTAGGTTACATTATATTATTTACAGGGATAAAGCTAAAACATGTATTGCATTTAATTGCACCTACCATGGCTTTAGCGGCGTGGGTCTCTCCTAATCTACCTGTTAACGTTGTCCCCGCTCCCTGCTGCTTCACAAGAGCTCATCCAGTTCTAAAGTCCAGCTCTCCACAGGGGTGTGTACTGAACCGCTGTAACTGCAATAAATACCCCATCGCCATAGAAACAATCTCTCATCCGTGAAGATTCCGATTACCAACACAGCAGCTGCGCTACAGCTCCAATACAAGGGAGAGCTCCAAATAATGCAAAGCATGTGCACTGGTAATAATTACTGAGTCAAATAAAAACAAGGGGGCCAATTAGATTAGGTAACGGTATTGTGGAGACAAAATTAAAAGATGACTAAAAAAAACACTGCAGGTGGAATTACTATTAAATTCCACCAAGTACCCCAAAGAATGAGCCTTAGGATTAGAAAAAAAGAAACCAACCCCCTTTAAAGGTTTATTGTAGTATGTTCTATAAAAGGGATATTAAAATCACATAGCAGAGTGGAAAATCATAAGCTAAAGAATGGTAAAGCGCAGGTACACGGTATGCATTGATACATAGTTATAAAAAAAATCTATACAGCACGGCAGTAAAAGCAAGGGAATGCAAAACTAGCACAGTACCCTTAAGGAACTGCCACTACGTTAATGATTCTCATATTTTATGACATCTCTGTAATGCTTGCATTTCCTTGTTCTTATGAGCAGAGGAATAAAATAATCTAAAGGAGTGGCACGCCGTTTATATTTTTTAATTGCCGCTAGTTACTGATATGATGAAAATGATTTGTTTTAAAATGTTCCGAGTATAACATAAGCAGCACCATGGATTCCTCTTCCCTGCGTTAAGCAGGAGCAGGGTTTAAAAGCCTCCGTCACTGCAGAGGACTAGGGTAGGGTTACCTTATCATTAGACTTACAGATCCATCATGACACCTGTCAGAACATTACCCTGTGATGTCATACAAAGGGTCAAAGTTCCTGCACCGCATATATATTCTGCTCCTTAGCTGTGTGGTAGTTTCACAATAAAACACACCCTGACGTGTCTTATTGGGGTTTCAAATGGCCTAGTATTCATTAGTAGTACAAGAAAACAAAAGTTTGAAGAGATCAATAAAACAATAATTTAAAAAATAGTAATAATTAAGCGCAGTAATGAAAAAAATAACACCACTTTCATGTTGTATTGGGGTTTTCGTTGTAATTTTTTTTTTATAATAATAACGGGTATATTCACATGCAAACATTTCACCACCAAATCAGGCTGGCAACACAATCCCACTTGACAGGATCCAGATTACACAACAGAAACAGCGTCTCCCTTTGAATAAATCAACAAACAAGAGAAACAGCTGGCACTGCATCTAGTAAGACCTAAAGTTCAAACAAGCAAACAGATTGGTAAAAGCAATATCGACCTTGAAATCAGCAACATCATGGACTGGTTTCACCGTGTTAACCAGGGTCTGTGAAACCAGCTCTAAATATAAGATGTACTGTTACTTTACTTTTGATTAGGGGCAGATTCCAAATGGTGTCTTCCAGGAAAAGTGTTTTATTTTATTTTATTATTATTATTATTTTGTGAAGCACTTGATGAGGAACCCACAACAAAAATAAACATCAATATCTTTAATATTAAAAACAAAACCAATGCTATAGTTCCCGTGCGCTAGACAATTAAGACAACAGCACATGCTAACTAATTAAATACATTTTTAAATAAGTGGGCAGGGGGTGAAACTTACAGACTTTGTCACACTAAAATAAACAACATCACGCAGAACAATAAGGTACAGTGAGGGTGTCGAGTCATCAAAAAGTCATGCCTTCATTTCTAATTTAAAAAGGCTTTAAAAAAAAACAACGAATAAATAAAGAAGCTAGCCAAGCCTACATGTATACATGATTCTGTAGTAAAGATGTGTCTTTTTCAGCTTTTCTTTTCATCTGACCAGCACATCTACCGTGAGAGATAACCCAAACGATCCAGTAACCGAACAAGCAGCGGGAGACCAGGGGGGGGGGCCTCTACAGAGCCGGGGACGGTGTGGAGCGATTATTCATCCCATAGGTTTCTGTTCCTCTGCCAGCGCATGAGGGACATCAGCAAGGAGAACATCAAACAGAATACCAGACAATATGAAAATACATGAATCAGAATGATACACTGTAAATCTTTTACATTCATGTACTCTACCTAAGTAAAAGACCATGTTCATTTTTGCTTGACCCACGTAAATGTTTTATGCATTAGTTGACTTTTTGGTCTTCTGGGCACACCCCTTTGTCAAGAATCAGGCATTGTTGACCTACCAGTTTGTTTAAGATCCGTTCCTCCTTGAAGCAATCTGGCTGCACTGTCACACTGTGAATTAAACTGCCAGCCTTCAGTTAACATTGCAGGCTCAAGCAGGCAATATATAACTAGGAGGACCCGCGGGGAAACTGCTGTTTGTTCTGACTAAAGAAGGCAGACAAAATATTTTTCAGTTTTAGTTTAAGTAAAATACTAAATGAGCGTATGGACACTGCTGCTTTTTTAACTACTGTGCTCTTCTGTCTTTCTTCTGTCTTGTTTAACTGGGAGGTAAATCGCCAGTGATGCTGAAGTTTAATATACAGCCAATAAAGAATATTTAAAAAATCTCACTTCTTCAGTCTGTCCTTCAAAAAAAAAGCTCCTCTAGATAGCATTGCTCCTGGAGTTTACAATAATTGCATATTTAATACAGTGCAGGCTTACCAGGGAGTGGGTTGCTAGTCACCAGTTAGTTAAATTATCTTTTGCTAGAATTGTTGATCCAAAAAAATATAAGTACAGTCCTAGGCACAGCCTGAGAATACCTTTGCACAGAAGGAAATAATGTACTGTGTTGCGAGCAAAATATCCTGTCTGCTGCCCTGGAGAACAGAGGCCATTGCTCGAGGTTCTAACGCTGGTCCTTCATGTGTAAAGTATAGAAAGCCCACGGCTCGGGGACGTATATAACCCCCGGGTATTTTTTTCTCAAGATCTTGTCGTTCCACAAACAAGCCACCCAGACTGCGATGAGTGCGAGGGTGATGCAGAAGGTGTAGAAAAGGAAGAGCCCATTGCTGTCCAGGACGAAGCCTTTGTGCTTCTGGTGCATTATAATAGCCATCATCGCGAAGAACGTGAAAATGTACAGGATGAAAATCTGACCCTCCGTTACAAGGTACCTGGAAAACAAAGCATGGCAGTGTTGATTATTATACAGTACACTGCTGCGATATATGCCACACATTAAAGGAGACTTTCTGCTGTAATCCCCCATCTCCTATAATCCGCAGACACAGAAATTATACATTTGAAAACATCAAGCTTGTTTTAAAGGACACATAAATTGATTTACGGTAAACCAAACTGCTAACAATGAATTATTCATCTCATGTCTGATGAGTTTTAGCCATGGCATGGTTCAGGAGGCAGACTGAGGGCTCCCTCTTACTAAATGTATACCCAGTGGGAGCTTTCACATTTTAGAAGTGTTTCTTCATGTCTTCATCTTCTCCTCCATCACACTGGGGGCCGGCAAGCTCCCCTCGTAGTAATGGAGGGTTACAGTGCCCCCCCCCGGAGCAACCCAACCCCAACCCAACCCAACCCAACCCATACACCCCCAGCTCCACAACTAGATTTACTCACCAGTAATACAGGCCACTTGGCCCCACAAGAAGCCATGCAGACAAAGGCATTGCTTTCCCTTCCTTAACGTGAGTGAAGCACCCGGTGAAGTACAGGAATAGTATCAAGAAAAATGGAATGTACCTGCCACAAAAAAAGCTCCTGTTAAACTGGGTAGCACTCATTTAATAAGGGAAAGCTTATTAAAGCTAAAGAGGCCGATTATAATGATAACAATCACACTGATAATTCCCAAAACATTTAATGAACAAAAACAGTCATGTTACAAAAGAAGCCGTTTTATCTACTAAGAGGACCCCGATAAAGTAAGTTTTCAAGAGCCACTGAGTTTGGGTTTATGTATGAAACTGAAGGCCAAGTTAGCCCTGGTAGTGTCTAATGGGAAATGTTAAATACAAAAAAATACATTTAATATTTTGGCAAAAACATGTTTGTATTATAATAATTAGAAGAACGATGTGCACCCTGCACCTCAGCAGCTCTACTCTGACTCTGGCTGGCTCTGGTTCAAGTTCCAGATCCCTGATGTGTTTCTCTGTTTCACCTTGACCAGAACTTGACTCTTCCTAATTGAATGTCGTCTTTGGTTTTACTTACCACATTGAGTGGCCTAAACTTTCATCGTAGTAATAGAGCAGCTCAAAGGAGTCAATCTGCGAAGAAAACACAGGCGGATTGATATTATAGATACTGGTAAATACTCTGCTAAGACACGGTTTTAAAGTGAGATTTTTTCTATACAGTAATATGCACTAATGGTTTCACAGCAAGACTTTTGCAGTAAGCGTCCAGGTGGCAGCTTGACTCTGGCTCCAGAGTTGAGACTGAGTCCATCACCTTCATCCCAGCGGCAGATGCAAGCAAGGCATAAGAGAAACTGAAATCCTAAAGGGAGGAATCCGAGACAGACTTACACATCATTGTTATCTCTATGGATGTCACTGGAGAAGCCAATGCGTCAGAGTCCCAGCAAGGTTGCGTTGCATCTATCGGATGCTGCCATGTGGAAAAGCCACACGACATCTGCAGCAGCTGGGTGTCTTATTAACAGCAGGGCTTACCAGCGTCTCTGGCTTAAGGTTCTTGATGATGGGATTTTCTCTGACGGACAGATGTAGCTGGTATCCACTCAGAATCAAACGATGATTGATAGAATCCCCCACCAGATGAATGCTAGCTCCCATCACAAACATTATTATGCAGACATAGACCGCCGACCTTGGCAGCGTTTTCGGAGATCTTTCGATAAGCTGGGATTTGAAGAGATAAAAAAAAAACACACACACAATTATTACTTCAATGAACAGTCCCTTATTATTCACAAAGTTTACCTTTTCAAACTGCCACTGGCAAAAAAAGTTTCAGGAATATCAGAAAGTAAACAGTCGCAAACAAAAACAAAAATTTAATTATGACTAACTTAATAACATTTTTATATACAGAGACTATAAAAGATGGTAAATTATCTGACATGCATATGCGAAACTGAGTTTTATTACTACAACTTCAAACATGGGTGCATGCAGTCAAGAATTTACAGAGTAAGAGTATCTCATTCTAAAGTACGATTGTAAGTCGCCCTGGATAAGGGCATCTGCTAAGAAATAAATAATAATAATAATAATAATAATAATAAATTGTTTTGGATTTTCAGGGTATCTTAACCATCAAGTACCAGTTACCTTGAGAAGAAGAAAGGGGGTGATGACGTTGTAAGCCATATGAAAGTAATCACCAGCGCTGGGCTTGTTCAATGGGAACCACTCCAGCGGCAGAATTATCTGAAAATATTCCCACAAATGAAACACAAGTAAGATAAAGCAGCCATGGAGCACAAGGAAGATGCTGTCATGCCATTTACCTTACAAATACAGGATTAACAGCATTACACACTAACCCTGCTCCCAAAAGAACCATGGCACCAGATCTGTCCTGCATCACTGAATGTAATGCATATTCAGCAAAGGGCTTCCCAGGCTGCTTTGCAAACACACTGGGCTAGATTTGTTAAGCTTTAAGGGCATTGAATAACACCAGCAGTACCTCCAGTGCTGTATGCATGTGGTAGAATTTAAACACTGCATTGGAGTACATTCTTTGTCTCTGCCATAGAGAGTTACAGAAAGTAGCGTAGTACTGGGCTTGTCCTGCCTGTCCACACTCACCATTACGATTGGGCGGCCAAAGTCCAGCAGCCAGTTCTGCACAGTGAAGTAAAACCACAGGTCCAGGTGGAACTGGGGCTTCTTACTGGAAGACTCTGAGTCACGTGACCCGTGTCTACCGAAAAAAAAAAAATCCCTTTTCACAAGCAGTTTGAAGACATGATCATAACTGATTAGACATGATTATAACCGATTAGACATGATCAGAACTGATTAGACAGGCAGACGGAATACCACCCTTCCTCTCCACACACAGAGATGTGCATATAAATACAGCACTCTAGCACTATGAGGCATGAAGTGAGAGAAGACCTGTCTTATCTTCTATATGAAGAGATCTATGCCAAAACAAAAATAGAAACACAAAGCGACTTTTGTTTAAATAAAGAAGTTATTTTGGGGTGTTTAGTCTGACAGTCATGTGGACAGCGTGCTTGGAGCAGCAATGCCATTCTAAGTGTATGTCTCCTGGCAATGTATTCTGTAGGGTATTGATATTAGTGCAGCACATCCCTCTCCTGCTGATAAGACATGTTTAGTTTCAGCACTGACTTCAATGGAGATACCCAGTCACTGTTCAGCTGTGGCTGGGCTTGCAGGGTGAAATGAGGGCTGTGGTGAGGACACCTGTTTTGCATTAGAAATGTGAACACAGGAGGAAGCGGCTAGGGCTGATTATCAGGTACTTGGAGAAAATAAAACAGTGGATTTTGCTCTATTACTCGGTCTCAATGGACTGCTCCATTCCAGCGTACAGAAGTCCATGTACTGTATAGCAATTCACAATGACCACCATCAGCCCACAATGTTTAACAGAATATTAACCATACTGGCGCATTGTGAGAAACCCACGCAATTTTTTTATAGGAGTCCTTCAAACATATGAACAGTGTTCTGTGGCAAACGGAATGATATAGAAGTCAGCTGAAGCGAAGGCATGTCAATTACAACAAAGAAAACAAATATGTTTCAATAATTTAAATTGTGAAAGAGGCCAAGTCACTTCTCTTTGTTCGTGCACCGCACAGGATGCTAAAGTAAAAGAATACCGAACGATACGACACAGGCATTCATTCCCCTGCTCTCCATTCTACATTTCATTCAACATTGTCAATTAAAAGCTGTTTCCTTAATAAATGCATGTTTCTGTATTACTTTAAACAGACATGTGGTCCCTCTCTGCAGCAACGGGAAGACCAGGTCTTCCTAACTTCCAAGACTTTTCTGTTGCTGTGCTTACGCAAAGCCCTGTCTACGTGTTTGCATTTTGAGTAGTTGCAGTTCATTTTGTCAAACCTTTGGTGAAAAACAGATCCTTGCAATATCACGGGGTTCTGCCGTTTCCGCATAGTGGCTTGCATCTTCCCTCTAGAAGAATAAATATTATCTCGTGACTCTGTTAACTTCTGCAGAAGTGCGCCCCTCTACAAAACGTCAGCACCGGACAGGCTCAGCAAGATAACTTCTCTCGATCCTGAAAAAAAAACACAAAGCAATTTAACAACACCCACGTAGTATACTAGTGTACTGTAGTTAGTACACCGTTGTAGCACCATGCATTTAATTCGTGACTCCCCCTGCTTACACTCCACTCGCCGTGTTTACAAAGTATAGCTGCTATTCTGACCCACGATACAAATAGATTGACTCACTCGGTTACAGCGCTGTAACATTAGAAGCAGTTTCGCTTACACCTCAATATGCTTTTAAATAAACGCCTTGGACACGCGAGCTTCTGCCTTTTCCTCAGATTAACCCCGGCGATGCTGCAATGTGAGAGGTCTCAGCTATGGCTGGGTCCTCCGCATTGTCCTGCCTGTAGTGTAGTTCGTGTTTGTGCACTGAAAAACTAAATCGACAGATTTTCCAGCAACCCAGTTTTTAAGGATTATCTCGAGGGTTTATCTCTGCAAATTGCTTAGTGGGTCCGCGAAATGATGCACGGCAAAACAGCAAGATAAATAAATGATGTAAGAAAGACATGACCGTAAAAAGTAACTCCACTACTTGCATTAAACAGTCGTGAAATATTGATATGTCCCCGCTTTTAAAAGAAAAAGGCTGACGTGTGGCACATTATAATAAAGCAATGTTAGTTTAAACCGTGGCTTGCCTCTGACGTAGGTTCTAATCTTTATTTTACTATGTTTGGAAAAGGACCCAGGATGGATAAATCCAGATGATGAAAATAATATTAATATAATTTGGTAATGCAGGCTACTGATGGTTATGCAAGGTAAAAAAAAAAGTCACAAATATTAGATTTAGAATTTCTGAACATTCCTGCTCTAAATACTATTATTTCTCTACATAGATGTGCACCTGTAATGTAACTGTATACTATTGTGTATTGAATTGATTTTGATTTATGGGATGCACAGTGCATACATTTCCCAGGTTCATTGCTACATTTTGTGGAGTATTTTGTAATGGGAATTTTTACATTCTCTGGATTTAACGGGCAGTGATGGCTTACACGTGTTAGCGCTATTTGCTTAATTTGATGTAATAGGTTTTTAAGAATTACAACAAACCTCAACATTTTTTTTAATTAATACTTTATAGTAAATTAAAATAAATAAAAAAGGGTAAATCCATATGCACATATAATATTACACTATTATGTTTCTGGTATATCCCTCGCTATTTTTATCTTCCCGGTGTAGCCTAATCTTCGCTATACATCTGTCCAAGTTTCTATTAAAACCCTTCTGTCTTTTTTTAAATTTTATTTTGACAGACAATGTTTCTGCCATAACCCCAATATAACGTTGGCCTCACAGAATGCTGCAAGATAGGGTCGGAGGTGGTCCGTTGTGCTGAAGAAAAACTGAATAAATTCAACCCACTATACGTGTTGTGAAGAAACGTTTGCACGGGATCATTACAGCAAAACACTACGTTTATTAATCCTTTTATTAGGCCAACTGAAATGTTGTATTTTTTACAAACATTATACTGTTAACCAAAAAGGCCACTTATCGTAAACTGATTAATAAAGCGACCGATCATGCTGAAAACAAAATAAACATTAGCTCTGTTAAATATACCCTGCAAACATTCACTTCCAAAGAAATTCATAGTAATTACACAATATTTCAGAAACCAGAGCTGCTTCCGTCTCGCTACCCGGCAGCAGTGTGTGCAACGTTAACAAAGACACCAATCCGGACACATTTGTCGACGCTCAGAGTTCTGATCGGAAGACTTTTTAGTTGGAAACGGTTCCTGTATGTAGTTCATCCTGGGTGAAAGGTACACTCGATTCTCACAAGAAAAAAAACAAATACACTTGTCGTTTTGAACAGACAACATTTATTCAGAAACTGAATGATGGCTTGTACTTTAAAATACTCAGAATATGGACTGGATATTCGGTAATAAAAGTTTAAGAATTGAAACGTTACCTGTGTACGAAGCGAAATGTCGGGTTGTTTACTTCAACCTGCCTCGAATATTGTCGGTTCTAAACTCTCTTGAAAAGATCAAACAAAAAATAAGATGATTTGGTAAACAACAGACGTGTTTATTTTTTATATATATTATTATTATTATTATTATTTTTTTTTTAATCATTTTATTTGGGTGGTGACTTATTAGCCAGCTCAATGTTTTGCTTCAAAGAAAAAAAAAAGTGTTTCGTGTGAATCGTGAGTCTTGTTTTATCATTTTAATGGGAGGCTGGTCGTTGAACGGCGTAGTTTGTGGGCGGTTTGTGCGAACAAGAACATTAAGAAGTCGTCAGGTCGGGAGTGGATGGATTCGTTGGCCGGGTACGTGTACAAAGCGGCGAGCGAAGGGCGAGTCCTGACGTTAGCTGCGCTGCTGCTCAATCACTCTGAAGCGGAGACACGGTATCTGCTCAGCTTTGTGACCGAGCACGGAGGCCAGCGTTCCACCCCGCTTATCATTGCGGCGAGAAACGGACATGCAAAGGTGGTTCGCTTGCTGCTAGAACATTACCGGGTCGAGACGGAGCAAACCGGTACTGTGAGATTTGACGGGTACGTTGGAGCCTTGTTGTCTTTGTGTCTTCCCCGCACTGTGTTCAGTGAATTTAAATGTTACATCGTTTGTCGATTTACTGTACAGCACATGTCATTGTACACTTTGGTGTCTAGATAGCTTTAAACAAAATTCGGCCAAGACAAAATACTGCACACTAAATTGTTTGCAACGAGCTACACACATAACTTGTATAATTGCATAAGTTGTTCATATACTAATTCCCCGCAAACAATATATATGTTAATTGATTTTGGACTGTTAAAGTATAGTCATACTGCAGTTTTAAAAGTTTTTATTTTGGTATTAAAGTTTTCCTAAATATTTGCTGAGATTGATCTGAAGTATAATGTACAATATAATGTATGTGTTTTGACATTGCAGATACGTTATTGATGGGGCCACTGCTCTATGGTGTGCAGCAGGTGCTGGACATTTCGAGGTTGTCCGTTTGTTGGTCACTCAGCGAGCAAATGTGAACCACACTACTGTGACCAACTCCACGCCTCTGCGGGCGGCCTGCTTCGACGGCAGACTTGATATTGTTAAGTACCTGGTGGAGAACCACGCAAACATCGGCATTGCCAACAAGTATGACAACACCTGCCTTATGATCGCGTCATACAAGGGCCACACAGACGTGGTGAAGTACCTGCTTGAGCAGAAAGCCGACCCCAATGCGAAAGCCCACTGCGGAGCTACTGCCTTGCATTTCGCAGCGGAGGCTGGCCACCTGGAAATAGTGAAGGAGCTGGTGAGGTGGAAAGCTGCTATGGTGGTCAACGGTCATGGAATGACCCCCTTCAAAGTGGCGGCTGAAAGCTGCAAAGCCGAAGTGGTTGAACTTCTTCTGTCTCACGTGGACTGCGACCGGAAAAGCCGCATCGAAGCTTTAGAGCTACTGGGGGCCTCTTTCGCCAATGACCGAGAAAACTATGACATTCTGAAAACATATCACTATTTGTACCTGGCAATGCTGGAGCGATATAGAGATCCCAGCAACATCATAGAGAAAGAAGTCCTTCCTCCAATAGAAGCCTATGGCAATCGCACTGAGTGTAGGACTCTGCACGATCTCGAGGCGTTGAGGCAGGAGCGGGATGCCCTTCATATGGAAGGATTGATAGTCCGGGAGAGGATTTTGGGAGCAGACAACATCGATGTTTCTCATCCTATTATTTACAGGGGAGCTGTATATGCAGACAACATGGAGTTTGATAAGTGCATCAAGTTATGGCTTCATGCACTGGAGCTCAGACAGAAGGGCAGCAAGAACACTCACAAGGACCTGCTCCGGTTCGCCCAGGTCTTCTCCCAAATGATCCATTTGAACGAGCCGGTGAAAGCGAAGGATATAGAGAACGTCTTGAAATGCAGCGTGGTGGAGATCGAGAGAGAAATGTCGCGAATGAAAATAATTCAGGAAAGCGATATCCACATGGCCACAGACAACTACGAGTCCAACGTTTTCACCTTCCTGTATCTCGTCTGCATCTCCACCAAAACTCAGTGCAACGAAGAGGAGCGAGCCCGAGTCAATAAGCAGATCTACAACTTGATTCAGCTGGATCCCCGCTCCAAGGAAGGGTCCACCTTGCTGCACCTCGCCATTAACCCCAATACGCCTGTAGATGATTTCCACACCAACGACGTATGTAGTTTTCCCAACGCCCTGGTCACCAAGCTGCTGATCAGCTGTGGCGCGCAAGTGAACGCGGTGGATAACGAGGGGAACAGCCCCCTTCACATCATCGTGCAATACAACAGACCCATTAGCGATTTCCTGACCTTGCATGCCATTATCATCAGCTTGGTGGAGGCAGGGGCTCACACAGACATGACCAACAAACAGAAAAAGACCCCCCTGGATAAAAGTACTACTGGGGTGTCTGAGATCCTACTCAAAACTCAAATGAAGATGAGCCTTAAGTGCCTGGCAGCCAGGGCCGTGCGGCAGCATGAAATCAATTACAAAAACCAGATTCCTAAAACTTTGGAAGAATTTGTAGAGTTTCATTAAAGGTTCACATCTTTAATTGTTTGTAACAATGGTGCTGGAGAAAATAACAGTTGAATAATAAAAAAAAAAAACTAAAATTAAAAACTTGATTAAGGATACAGTGCCGTAGGTTTTTTAAATATTTGAGCTTCAGTGAAGGTTGACATTAACAGATATGTTGCAGACTTTAAACCAAAAGACATTTTCAGTTCTAGGAATTGGCTCTCCTGATTTTAAAATATTATATATTCATTATTTGGTTTTACTTTTGTGTTACAGGATAGGACTGTGGAAATGTGAGTTTTTTCCCAGATTCAGTGCAAGAGCATAGAGTTGAACTCATTTATATTTTTAATGACAGTATTCCTTTTGTTGAACTGCTTCCTTGGGTGATATTGGGGACTCGTTTCTCATTCTACTCTATCATCTGTATTTAGGCCATTGAGGACAATGTTTTAAAAGCAATGTAATGTAAAATCACTTAGTGTGGTGGGGCATATTCATTTTAAAAATAAAAACCGGCATATTGAAATAAGAGCCACAACCTTTTGATAGATGTCTGTGTGTACACAATATATTATATAAATATACTGTGCATACACAAGCTGCCTATAAAAGAAGCAGGACCTGCTATATATACAGAAACATTTTATTTTATAAAGATCAGAACAAGACTCTCTATTTCATGCAAGCAGTTTCTTCAGTTCAATAGCGGTTTAAAGTTTAGCGCAGTCTGTTCATGCTAATACTGGTGCTGCAAGCCATACTGACATTGGTCTGGTATGGAGATGCATGCTAAGATCCTTTATATTGGGGTTTAATGTAGTTGGGCACCAAAGAATAATAGCCTTGGAGGTAACATTATGTCTGAGATTTATGAGTATAAGCTTAAAACTCTGTCCACTTTGCTTTTTAGTGTAAAAAGGACTTTGAAATGAAATAGGAATTATTTGTGATCTGTGCAGCAGTACATAGTTTTTTCTTTTCTTTTCTAACAATAGAGACAACTCCTACTATATTCTAGAGTATATGCTTTTAAAATAACTTCTTATGAAATCAACATGCTGTATTGCCCAAACCCGGGCTATGAGTCTGTAAAATAGTGGCGCTGTTCTCCCAGGCATTCTTTGTTAAGGTACTAAAAAAATACATATAGAACATGTAGCAGTGGGAGTCACCATGCTGCTTCCCTTGTTGAGTTCTGATCCTGTGTGGATGCTCTTTGTTAGAATACATGCTAATGCCTGGAATGTTTGGACTGTTTTCAGTGTTTTTTTTTCCCCTTAGTACATTTCTTACCACACTGTGACCTGGGCATGTCTGCACAGAATTCAAATGCAAGCATGTGGTCAATACAGTAACAGAATGATGTTTTAATAGATACACATTAACAGAGAATTGTGTTGAAGAAGACAGTGTTTCTGTGGTATGAAAATGCAGCCAGTAAAGCAGCCTGTTCCTTCATTTGTATGGTGTGGGTTCTGTGTCAATCAAGTGTCTGTAATTTGCCATAATACACAGTACAGCATTAGACAGTATCTTCCTTTGATAACAGAAATGCTGCAGCTACACCATACCATTTGTAGTTGTTTATTTTGAATGACTGATTTGAAATACTTTTTTAAAATTCTTATCTTAACAGCAAAATAATTTACAATGCAGGTGTGTGGCAAAAAGTATTTTTTTTATAGATTACAGTAAGTGAATACAGTACATGCAATGAATTCAGTCCAGGCGCCTGCATTGAGTACTCCAGTTTGTTTTTTAAATTTACTGCTATAGGGAACAGCATGGATGGACCTTAAGGAACCTTGTATTTAATAACAGGAAAAAAAATTCACCCGTATTGCCATTGACTATTAACCCATGTGTGGCTGCATGTCTTCCCACCTACATCACATTATATATGCAACAGGTATGACATGAATGAGGAAACATACTTGTAATCAGTGGCTTTCTGAAGCTGGAAATGTATTTTGGTGGATTTAGAAGGCGGCAAAACACATCAAGAGATTCAATAACACTCTACTCCCCATATTACATCATGTTGACTTTCATACAGAAACACGTGCATATACACACTCACACTCTTCCTTACTATTTCAGTGTGGTGCGTTTATTTTTTAAATTTGCAACAGCAAATGATGCCTGAATGCAAAAAGATTGAATTGTGTGTGTGTGTGTGTGTGTGTGTGAAAGAATTAAACTAAATCTCTATACCCTTTTGAATGTGTTTTTATCTGTATTCTCCCATGATTTCTGTACTTAATAATTTTGTAGTGTTTCTGCACACATGCCTATCTGACAGGCTGACTGACAGGCAGAGGGCATTATATTTTTACCCTGTCCATTGCAATATTTTCCAATGAAAACGTCTGTGTGTTTTGAAGCTGTTTTTAAGCCTATAATTATTAAAATCTCAGATAGTTTGTAACCTTAATATCTGATTACAGAATGTGGAAAATACCCTTATAAAAGTTTACCACAGTGAAAGCACAGTAAGATGTAGGTAAGAATTGTAAAGAATAGCAAGGTATGGTAAAGAATATTAATAAACGTGGCAAAGCAGAGTAAAGAATGGTAAATTTATAAAAATGGGAGAAGCATGGGAAAACTGCAAAAATACTGTGGGAAACTTTTATAAGGGTGGAAAAGTATTTTATTTTCATAATGGATGTATTTTGTGCTGAATAAAACACCAGTATGATTTTAATTGAAGACGTTTTGCGTCTACACCTTTGTGATTTTTATTTTATTTTAATGACATCTCAATTGTAACATTTGAGGTTATTTTCCATTATTGTAGCAGGCTAGAACCACAAATGAAGGGTTGACATCGTACAGGCATTTCAAATGTCGTGTGTGGTGGCAACATTTAGAAACTGGGCTGAAACTTTCCAACTTTGATATTTGTCTTTATTTATTTTACGCATAGCAGATGCTGCTGTGCCCAGGGGCCACAGCAATGTTGGCCTCATACTGGATGTTGTTATGTTGTAAAATTGTACAAAACAACAATCTTGGCACAAGTAAAGAAAGACTGGATTTTATTCTGATTCATTAACATATATACACACACTGTAGACAACAGTTGATATTTTTAACCTTGGCAGTTTTTCCTTCAGTTTGCTGTGAGTACAGGAATTTTGCCAACAATTGGGAAACAATGAAAAAAGGTCTGGCGAATATTCAGGTTCCATTATAAAAATGTAATGAACCCAAAGTGAGATATTAGATTACTTCTTGTAAATCGTGACATTTAAATCTGCTGTTAATCACATTTCTTAGAAAACATTGTAAAAAAAAAAAAAAAAAGTCAACTACATTTTTCAATTTTAATGCACACTACTGCTGTAAAATGACAAATTCTGTACTGTGTGTGTATTGTGTGCTGTCATATGCCTCATACAGAAGTATAGACAAATATAAATGTGCATTGCAGTCCATAAATGATGGATGTTAATTTTCCTGTGTTACTAGGGGCTTTCATTATAAAGATGGTGTAATTTAACATGTAACAAATAAGACAGCTGTAACTTAGCCACTTAATCTGAGCAAACCCTCCCCAGAAGAACATGATGTTAGAAACACTGATAAACAGCAGCTGGGACCTTTAAAACGAATAGAGCGTCTTATACAGAAGAAACCTCACACTTTTTACATTGTGTCAGATAGCAATCAAATAGAATCCTATTCATGAAATCAGCAGAGTACTGAAATGACAATTTGCATTCCTTTGCTAGATCAATGTAATTCCCATTGCTGTAGCACAAAACCTTCTGGGAATCAAATGCTTTATGAAGGGGTACAAACATGATTAAGAGGCTGGCACTGCACTTTGTAGTTTGGACGTGCCTGCTACTATTCATATGTATAAAAAAAACACGTACAAAATTTCACAGGAAATAAGCTGTTACTTCAGCTACCAACACATGCAACCATGTGTTGCATTTTGGAAATTGAGATTACCAAGCAGTTTGTTACAAGTTACGAATTTGATCTGGGCTTAACATTGCTAAAACAAAACAAAAAAAACCCTGATGTCTACAGTGTGGCCACAATCCGTCCCTGCTGAATATACTGAGATACATGACTAGGGAAGGAATGGAAGGCTATTTACAAAATTCAAGTTTTTGTTTTTACAAGACAAAGTGCATTATAGAATAATATGTTTCTGTGATTTGCTAACCATTCATAACAATACTTGTTAGAAATTATACTTACTACAGTATAAAGCTTTGTGAAATAGAAATAACAGTCATATTAAAGCAGGGGAAAACACTTAAAAAAAACTTTTTAAAAATTATCATCTGAGGTCAAAGCCATTTGAAGAAGGGTTTGCAGAAACCTGAGTAATTCATACCAGCCAAGTCACTTGTATGACTGAAGCTCAGGTAGCTGGTTAATTAAAACAATCGTGACCCTTTCAAAATCTTTACTCTTGTATACCATGCTGCTGCGTTTCCATCTGCACCATGAGATCAGGCTGTGACAGTAGATCGAATGGAGGCTCTCTCCAGTACCATCTGCATTCTGCAATTCAGAGGTTAATAGTTTTCAGCTCTGCAAGCCACTCTGCAATCGGACGTTACACAAAGACTAAAGATACTTTAACATGGTCCTCCCTTGCTTGTTTCTGGTAACTGCTTGCTTTATTAACATCCATCAATAATAAAATCAAAATTCCAACATATCATCAAAACGATATTGATTTCTGCCAGCTTGAACTGGGACTGCTGCCCATGAAGTAAGCAGGACTGATCTCAAACTGAGACTGATCTCAAACCGGTCCTTGTGACAGATGGAAACAGCTTAGGAAACAGTAAATCTTTCTTTCTGATGCCCACCTCTCATTCATGAATCAGCACACTTGTGTAGGGAATGCTTTTCACTGTGACTGATTCTCAAAGGGCGTCAGCAGCCAACCACATTAATGTCGGAGGTGATCTCTTTTGTTTTTATTCAGGTTCCCCAACAAAACAAGACATTTTTTCCCCTTATTTTACATGAGACAACAAGCACAATTGGTAAGCTTGGCTTCTAAATGTACAATTGTCAAGATACATGTAGTTTTTACAAAACAAAAAGAATCAGAACAAAAAAGTAATAAATAAATCGTGAAAAAAAAAAGTTTTAAAGACACACGTTATCATGCACATTTACTCTCCTCCAAAACTGATCGAGTCATTTCAAATCTGTCCAGGGATTTGTAGCCCAGCACCCACACAGCTGGTGTGCCGCTTCCACTGCGGTCAATTGTGGGATTTGTTAACAGACCAAAACTATCAATCTGGAGTGAGGCTTTTAAACCTGTACACCTTTCAGTTTAGATGAACTACAACCACTGATTTCTCAGTCAACCCCCCTGCCATTTAAACAGGTAAGACACCAGCCATAGAAGGCATCAAGCTATTTTTCGCTTTGTTATTTTTTAACTCTGCAGGCTGGTCATGGTTTTACCTGCTCACCCCAGTAGGAGGCGGTGTGGTGTTAAGTTTTAAAGGCAAAGAGATATAATATAAACTGAAGCCATTCCTCTTCAGGGCCACTTTCCTTGTGAAACAGGATTTCTGTTTCGTAAAGGTCTTGTCTTCCTGCGGGGCGGAGAGCGATTGTCACGTGGCGATCCGGATTTCAATTTAAATAAGGCACGGTTGTCCTTAAACAATACAACGTAACACTGCTTTTTCATTGCCATAAAAAAAAAAAATTGCTTCAATATTTTACAGAAAGCGAGTTTGAAGTGTCGGGCACGCCGCTTGTGCGCGTTATCTCTCCTCTAAGGCTTTTCCGTTGGGCTCGTGCCCCCCCTCCTCTTTCCTCTTGTGACGTGCGCTCTGGAAGAACCCCAGCTGTGGAGCGGAAAAGGAACCGGCGTGAGAGTTCAGCTCAACCCCAACCCACGTGTCCCACCCCCACCACAACCTTACCTTCCACAGCGCTAGAATCAGTAACGCGAGAAGCAGCAACCCCCCTAACGTACTGCCGATAATGATCCAGACGGGTATTACGTAATCGTCCTCTTTAGTAATCTCCAGGATTATCTGAAAAAAGAAACGGAATGTTTCATATGATTAGACCCTGTCACAGGGACTGAAGAATCCCAGGTCACGGGCATGAGGACAGCTGGCATCCCTGAAGGTACAACACCCCCCCTCCAGGCTGGCATGACACTCCCCTCCCCTTACAGAGTATATCACTATGTGCCAGTCCCCGGCCACACAACTTTAATACAGCAAGGCAATGCAGCCTGAGTCACAGCTGGAAAGAAACCTGGTGTGTCCAGAGAATCTAACGGGGCTGTCTCAGGGACCACTGGAAATGATTACAGGTGCAATCAGAAAAGGCAGTGAAGCTACATGTGGGACGCATCACAAAGGAGGTCACAAGGATGCACACAGCCACTCAGTGTTTAAAAGGATCGGTGTGACATAACTAGGCCTGAAGGTGGCAGCACTCTACTTTTCTATTGAATAAAATGAAGGCTGCACAGGTTAAGTACATTTGCTCCTTAAGTTTTCAGGAAATTCATTTTGCATAACATAGAAGATCAGAAAGCAAACGGGACTTTCTTTACATTCTCCTCCGAACATAGGTTCTATAAACTGCCAAATAGGCATGCTTCTGCTGTAACGTTCAGCAGCAGGAGGTTATATCGGTTCTGTTTCACAAGCAATGGTATCTGCGCCAACAGTACTCACGTGACGAACAGACTTCTCTTCTCGTAGAAACATTGGACTGGACGCCTCCATTGCTATACTGGCAGTCGTAACAAGTGCCAGTGATTTAAATTTAACCTGAGAAAATAAAAATAAAAACACATCATCTATACGTGTTTTTCCAAGATAACAGTTCACGTTTTAAAGTTGAATTGAAACATGCATGGTCGATTACGAGTTACATGGACCTGCAAATCCATATTTAGGATTTGTGCTTCCAGCAGTGGCTCCAGTCAGCCATCAGAGGGCGCTCTCTCCCCTCTATACTCACTGTTTTCAGAGAATCCGTCCTCAACACGCCGCTGATGTGAACGTTGAGTTGCTTATACGGTTGAAGATTCACGCTGCAGTTCACAGGAATGACGACAGCGTTACTGTGATTCTGTTGGGAAGCAGTTATAACATGAGCTGAATGCAATTGAATACAGTCAGCTTACTGAACAGTATATGTATTGATATTCATTTCCGTGTAGCCAGTGGTATAACACGATTTTTAATCGATTAATTAATCGGATTAAAAAAAGGAGCATGGTTTCTTTATCTAAGTTATTATAGACTTGCAAGCGAGTTATTATTTGAAGATTTGAGTTTACCAGCTGTGGATAATGCGACAGGTCTTCTGAGTAGGTCCGCTTGTGTGCTACCGTATTAGGAGCTGTGCAAAATGTGCCTTCTTTCTAAAAACAATGAATAATCATTATAATAAATAACTTAGGAAGATACACGTGTTCATTATAAATTAGAAGAAAAATAACGACTACATTTACAGGTACTAACATAAAGGTGGCATTCATTCACTGGTACCTTTGACTCTACCGACAGATTTAGTTTGAATTCCTTTAAAAGCAGGTTCAATAACCAGTGCTTGAGTTTCCCTACATGGTGTCCTTGCTCTTTGTATTCAGTTGATGGACACTGAAGAATCCGGAAGTGATTTCTGAACAGTCAACATACGCACCTGATCAATGTAGAAATCGGTCAACTCTAGAAGACGGTTGCCGCTTTTTGTAACTTCAGGGATTTCGATATTCAATAGCAAATTTTGCACAGGGAAAAAGCCCAAATTCTGTATCTGTAATTGAAAACATGAATACATCTAGTTTCACACACAAATGTAGTCCCAGCAGCACAAACCTATGGTATGTTTAGTCTCAGTCTAGATGGACAATAAATTTGAAAGCAAAAATCCAGGAGGACAATTGAAACTGACATTCAGTACTAATCTGCAGAACCGACCATTCTACCTGTTGAATTCATTGTATCTACACGTATCTGTGTGTCTATCCATCTATCTATCCCATTAAAGGACAACACGAAGCTCTCTGTACCTGGAAAGTGAAGTTGAAAGGGGGGCTGACACTGTGGTACTTTTCCAAGGAATCGCTTGCTTTGATCTCGTAGTGAGTGAGGCTGGAGTACCTGTGGAAGGGAGAGAGGCTGCTGTCATTGAAAGCAGCTCCCATGTCTGGTAATACTGCCGCTGGGTCAAGCAAACCTGCAGAGGTTTGCTCTGTTCACCACCCCAGTTTTAAAATTCAGAGCATTTCTCAGGCGTGAACTTTCCTTGCTGGTATTTTATGAATAGCTGGCATATTGATCTTACAATGTTGGTGTATTTTTCAAAGATACTTTCATATGTGCTTTGGAATTGGTTGCTGTGAAAAAAATGTGATATGCTTTTGGGATTCCTTTAACTGGAAAAGAGAATTAAAAGCAGTATATTGAAAGTGTGTGCAGTAAAAGTATACCTTGTAAACAGAAGCTCCGCTTCATACTTTAATTGATGAAAAATAACATTAGAATTATCATGGATGGTCATTTCATCTTCTTCTCCATCACTGAGAAAAATAAACAGAACCGTTTAGAACTGGCAAGCCCTTGAATCCTGTGAGAAGCATGCTTGTTTTACAGTTTCCCCATGAACATGTTCTCATTTACATCTATTTCTAATGGGATTTTTGCAGAATGTACAGTGCCACCAAGTGGTCCAATGTTGTAACTGCACAATGATTTTAAAGGGAAAGTCAAATTTTCCTTAATCAATACTACTTGTTTGATTCATTATCTACTTCTAAAGTGCAACAACACATGGTTTTATTAAATAAATTTCTGACTATCTTATACCAAATATACTTCTATCAGCACATAAACTATTGTCCAGCATAAAGGACTGGCCACACAAGAGGCGGCCCATGGTCAATTCAAGTTGAAAGGGTTTGTTATAAAAAAAAGAAGTGTGGAAAGTCTCATTAATAGCAGTTTACTTATATTAGCTTATGTAGTAAATCATATACAAGTTAATTTATAATGAACCATTTCTCTATTCTGGAGTGCTCTGGAATAGAGATCCACAGTTTCAATCTGATGTTATTAAATATTAAAATGAACTGTTAAGTTGTAGTACAGCCAAAAAGCTGCAGTACAGTAGCCAACCCCACTCCAGCTGGATAAGTAACATCTTTAAGCGCCATTCAGCTTGTTAAAGTTTAAACAGCGCTCAAGTAATGCGGTCGGGGTGTCAAACTGAGATAAGGAATAAGTAATGACAGAGAGACAACCTGTTGGCAGACAGGGCGATCTGCACATGATCCAGGAAAACAGACCTGCTGAACTCAAAATCCAGATGGAAAGCTACCTGCGGAGAGAGGAGAACACCAGGCTTCCGTCAGCAGACATGCAGGACAGGATTGGTTCATATTTAGCTAGTGCCACAACACAGCATGCCCGGGGCACCACATTTTATATTCAGATCATTCTCTCTGCAAACGGTTAGAGAGGATTTCTGATTCCCTGTATAGACAGCGAGGTGCACAAAAACATGCATCACACTCACAGCACCATTGTATAATTGCACTGCATTGGTATTCCTCAAACTTCTGGGCTGTTTCAAAGACAACATCATGAAAAAAACATTGTCAGTTTAACACTAATGGAGTTAAGCTGTACAGCATTGTATAATGTTTCTCATTAGTCTCTTCACATGACCGCTTGCTGGATTGTGACAATAACTGTGAATATTTTGGCTACAATCACGCATGTTTTTAATTTGTGATTTTTGCCACCGCAAACACTGCCACCTAGTGGCTATATCTTACTTTGTTTTTCTGGGCCTTTTTTTTGGGAAAGAATCTAAAAGTGCCAATCAGAGGCAAAAAGTTCATTCCAAATGCAGAGGAAATGTTCACAAATGCTGTTACAGATATGTATTTGTGGGTTACTCGTTTTTCATCCCTTTTTTTGAGTAGGAATGTTACTTCCAGCTTCTGGGGAGATCCCAGGTAGGTTATCAAAGATGACAGTCTGTTTCCAACCATTCATTGTCACCCCCTGTGCTCCCCAGTGTAAGATGAAGGGTTAAATAAAGGAGCAGCACTGAGTAAAGAAGGTTCTGCATGATGTATTCTTCCTGACAGACAGCCGGGGCCAGCCTGTCACACTCTATACCTCACCCAGCTGAGCCACGGGATCCAGTGGAGACACACGCAGGCTCCGAGCAGCACTTCCAACAACAATAGAGGAGTGTCATAAAGAGCAGGTTTCGAAAAACGCTGCTGCAGTAACCTCAAGTTGCACAGATGATTGTAATATTAGCAAGCTTGCTGCGATCCAGACTTCCAGTTTTCCATTTCCAGCATTAGCTTTGTCTTGGCTGGGCTCAGGCTGTCTGATGCCACGCAGATACATTCTTAGACCTCGTAGTCCATTACAGAAGTGGCCTTCTGGGTCTCATTTCTTTAAAAAGAACAGCAATACAAAGGAGCTGGCAAGCAGGCATGTAGAGTAATAGATGCTGGGTAGGTCATCTTAAGTTAACCACAGAGTAATCTTAAATAAACCACAGTTCCCATGTTAACTCTCCATTAAGTCCTGCTTTAAGACCATCAAATGAATTTCACTTGTGACCCAAGCTGGATTTGAACCCAACCCTCCTTGGATGAAAGGCTAGTCCACAAACCCGCTGTTAGCCTGCTTCCACTAACAGAACAATCCCTTGTTTTTTTATTTCCCCCTAAAAAAGCGGGGTTGAATTTATTCAGTCTGGGCTCCAGAGAACATTTAACTCAAATGATTCAGCAGTGCGAGCTCGGAATATTAAATTCAACAGAATGGGCAAGGCTCTTTCTCATTGTTATTTAACAGCTCTGCATGAACATGCATCACAATGAAGTCCAGACCCCACTAAACTGGATACAGATTTTGTTTTCACTACAGACCCCACACATTAATCTTATTGCGTTAACTCAAGCTAATTATGCCAAACTGTGCGGTGATTTTGAAGACTAATGTTCACAGGCTGCATCATCGAGACTACACAACGTAGAAATACAATCTCCTGTGTGATCAACGCTGGATTTGAAACCCCGTCTTCAGTTTTACGTGTCAACTTGACAAGTGGTGCAAGCTCATTCCTCCTAAAAGGGACTGGCTGTTATCTATTGCAATCTTTATTTCAGATCAAGCCAGATTCTCCTTCCTTGCAGACAGGCTTGTCTCTGAGAACACATTTTATTTGTTATGTATTGCATGTGGTTAACTTCTGTTGCGGATAAACTCTTCAACTTCCAATATGAAGGCCTATAAAAACACACTAAGCTGTTTTCAATGATAATAACTCAGTGACGAATTCTATAAATGAGCTGCAGGTTTCAGATCCCGGCAGGGCCTCCAATACATTAGGAAGGTACTCACATATGACAGAACTGCAACGCTATGGTTCTTGAGATCAATTGAAAATAGGAAATGGTTAAGATGACCCAACTTGACGAGCCTGATAGGTTTTTACATTTTTCTAGAGGCTTATGCAAAAGTGTATTAATATAATTTGCTTTTAATTCCTTCAGCTCATAGTGGTTGAAATGTGTTCCTCAGGAAACACCAGGAATCGACGCAGTCATGGAAATGGAGACTGATTGCCTTCTATCAGCACTACTGGAAGATTCTGTATCTCTTATATTCCACATAAAGACTGTGTTTTACATTGGTAGTAATGAAAAGTGCCACTCCAGTTAATTAAAAAAAAAACTTGAGCCAGGAATAATCCAATAGGCTAATTATTTACAAAGGTGCACATGCTTTCTAAATAATGAAACGGGGTGAAAGCACACACAGAGGCAATCTCTCTCTTCTACAAGCACTGCGTGGGAATCTGTTCGAGTCTGACTTACCTCTGCCTTGGCTCTGAAGAAAGGGAGGCTGACATTGCACACTTTGTTGTGATTCACATTGTCTTCGTTGCCACACTCAATCTTGATGTCTGAGTTGTCCTGTCATGAAACGTGCACTCAGATTTATAAAATAAAAAGGAGAAAAAAAAAAAAAAAATTCTGTCTAATTGCTTTATGTTTTAACTTGTTACCACTTGCCTGTAAAAAAATGTGACTTTCTAGTCGAGCAACAAACTGGATTTATTGATACTGAAATTCAACGCTTTTTTTAAACTGTTAAAAAGGTTTTGTGAACTGCAAACTTGATTTTATCAGGGATGCACATACGATTCTCATTGCATAGCTGTTTGATTCATTCCTGGTTTTACTATGAGTTTATTACACACTTGAGCTTGTTACCTATACACTGGGGCTAATCAAGCACATATGGAAACCTGGAATGGGTGAAACTGCCATGCAATAGGAGTCTTATTTCCATCCCTGTTTAATTAATTCAAAAAGCTTTTTTCTTTTTAAACCTTTGCAGTCCTTAACTACCCTTGCATTGTGTCTGTAGATTTGGCCATACACTGTCCCTTCATAATCAAAGCTGCTGCTCTTTCAGTTACCTTAATGGTGAGGCTGGCGAAGTGCAGGTTGTGTGAGTAGGTGATGTTGAGCTGTGTGCTGTAGGCGTTCTCTCCTCTGTTCTTCAGCACCACGTCCACGGCCAACCTGCGCCTCCCGCTCTGGATCACGTGGCCAGACCCCAGCACCATGGCGTGGTGGCCACACAGGGACTCAGCGGCCTGCAGCAACATGCGGCAGAACTCTCTGGGGACCGGGCAGGGACACCAGCATAAGGGCAAACAGGTTTTATTTTTCCAGCACAGCTAGAAAACTGAAACATTGAAGTTGCCCTTTATGCATGCTGTTGTCTTTCTGTTTGGATAGTTCAGTTACATTGTCAGTTCTGTTCAATTTCTTGACTACTTGATAGACCCTGTAGATATGAACTCTGGTTCCAGACCCTGCAGATATGAACTCTGGTTCCAGACCCTGCAGATATGAACTCTGGTTCCAGACACTGCAGATATGAACTCTGGTTCCAGACCCTGCAGATATGAACTCTGGTTCCAGACCCTGCAGATATGAACTCTGGTTCCAGACCCTGCAGATATGAATCAGCTCTTTACAGAGACTCTTCCCTGTGTTCGCTCACCTGAGGTCTGGGATGTCTGATATGCTGTGAATGGTCAGGTCAGGAATGCAGCGCTCATCCTCATCACAGCCGTTCCAGAAGGATAACTGCAGAGACCAAGGCATGAACACTTTGAACCAGGGTCCCTCCAGTATGATGTAGGACCAGCTCTGCTCTACTCAGAGCTGCAGCATTACCTCTTTACAAGGGCGGTTAGCTGACTCGCATTCACCTGCTGCATTGTTTGAACTCTTAACCAGTGATTAATTTATTAATAAGTCAGGATTACAGTGATTTTCCCCCCAAGGAAAATCTATAGAAACAATGTCACTTACAGATGACTTCACTACAGTCGGCCACCCAGCGTCAAGCACTGGCCCATCATCAGGATACAGCATGCCGTACTCCAGTGTGAAAACCACCGGCCGCATGTAGTCTGCGGTTTCCTGCAGAGAGGAATGTGAGAGAATGCTAAATACAGACTAAGGGATGAGGGACATTCACAGATGGGCATGCACAGCGTGTTATAACAGTGCCATTAAAACTACCACCAAACGATGGTACAAAACGGTACAAAACGTGGCAGATCATTTTGTTAACATTCATACACATGTGTATAAATAATTATTGGAATGATGATCTGATCAAATCAACATCAAATCCTGCCACTTACATATATGAACTCTGGTTCCAGACCCTGCATATATATATATATATATATATATATATATATATATATATATATATATATATATATATATATATATATATATACCCGACAACACAACATTAAAAAAAAAAACTACTTACAAAAACGTGGAAATAGATATGGTCACAGAGCTCTGCGCCGGAGAACACAGTGATGTTTTTGTGCAGAATTTTGTCACTTGTCTCATCTAAAATCGCCCTGGCCGCGTATCTCCGCTCATCGATAAAAGCGGTGTAATTCAGAGCTGGAAGAGATCAAATCTTTGTTTGTTTGATACATCACCCTAGATGGAGGACTGAATCAAAATGCGTGCTAGCTGGTTCTCTGTGAAGCCAACATTGATTTGTATCTTTAGTGTGTCCAATACATTTTGGGTAACCAGATAAGGCTCCATTACCAGAATATAACTAGTGGATCATTCAAGTAAAACATTAATTACATGCATTTTTAATGGCCCGTCTAATTTGGGTTCTGTATGGAAAGGCATTTCAAATAATTAAACAACCCAAAAGCCCTGGTTTAATTGTTACAATTGCAAAAGCTATAACTGGATCCTGGCCTAAACAGAAACCACTGAGTTTAACAACTAAATGTGGGAGTTAATTAACCAGGAAGAATAAAAACTGACCTCAGTGGTAGGAAGGAAGTAGGAACCATAAACTCTTAGAACAGATATGCATCTGAAACAGGTCCCTCGCCAAACACAAGGAATACACATAGAGCTTGTAGCAATACTGCAATACAGATTGACTCCTGTGGTACTGTCGCCAACCATTCAAACGTTTTAATTAAGTTTGAGTTATTGAGGGGCTGCTGGGTGTGTTGCTGGGGGGGCTACTGGGGGTCTGCTGTGACCTCTCAGGTTAATCCAAAGAACCTCTCAACACCATATATTGTAAATAAGAAATACATCTCAGGACTCACCTACTTCCTGAGTCAGAAAGTGGGGTGTTTTGGTCGTTACGTTCAGACAGGCAATCGCAGCCATGCATGTGGCATCTTTTCCGTTCCGTTTGCAGTCCTTGTTGAAGATGTTCACTTTGGCCGGTTCGAACTTGATGGTGGCATGTATCTGGACAATGCTGCGGGACCTGCACACAGGGAAGCAATACAGGGAAGTCTTGATCGTGTTACATTAGTAACTGAAGCTGTCTGTTGTTCAAGAAACTACACACACTTTTTGTAGGGGTTAAGTTCTTTCTCAAGCAGTAAGAATTATGTCAGTCTAAATTTACCTAGTTCCAAAGAGGCAATTCATGGTGCATAAGAGTAATTATTGTTATGACATTTTATGGAGACTAATAGAATCTCAGCCTGACCCTGTCTCACCGTCGAATAGCTCACACATGCTAAAGCAACACACCATTGGAGCCTCATGACTCCATGGGCACACCAACAGGGATATTACCAAGAGAGCGTACCAGAGCAGGACTGCGGCCCCCAGGGACCCCACTGCTAAATCCACCAGGCCGTCCTGGTTCAGGTCCATCTTTCCATGAATGCTGCGCCCAAAATACATGAGTCCAGAGGGCAGGTCTGCCGCACCTATCCTCTGACAGGAAGAGATATAACACCATTGTCATTTCTGTCTTACAAGCACGATGTAATCTGAGCAATGTAATACACAAGAAAACAGCTCCCTTAGTGTCACATGACTGTATATTTTTCTCTTCCTGTCATGTGGTTGGGGGGGGGGGTGTCTGCATGATTTACTCTGGCAATGCTGCTGCTACCAGTTGAGTTGTGCAGTTGGCTATGGGATTGAGGAATGGGATGCACACCTGTTTGTGTTTCCTGAGGATCCTGTCTCTGTAGCCATGGAAGATGTAGATTGCCCCTCGATGCTCGTCCTCCAGCGGGGCTCCCACGACCACATCGTTGTACGTGTCGTAGTTGAGATCGGGGACGGGAGAGATCGACGAGCCGAAGCGGGCATTCTGAGCACCGTCTCCCACCTCCAGAGAGCCGTCGAGAACAAACCTGTTCTGTAAAGCGGTCAAGATCCACAAGGTCAGCAATACCGCCCCAAAGACTGACCGATCAATGACGGCATGTAGTGTCCATCTTCAGATAGAGACCACAGTCAGAGTACATTACTGTCATGGACAATAAGCATTGGCGTCAAGACATGCAATATACAAACATTTTACTGGGAAGCTGAAAGGACTGCACATCTCCAAGTCCGATTGTGTGTACAGGAGACTTACCTCTGATGTACTGCAATGTTTGGGAAGCATGAACTCTGAAAGAGTTTGGCCATTCAACATGTATTTAATATAGGCTTGGGATGTGTCATCAGTAGATGTTTACTTCATTCAAATGCAGTATGAATGCAATCGGCATTGGAACCAGAGCTGACATCCTACCGAGGTCACACTGAGGGGTCAAGCTCCAGCTGCAGTATTTATATGACTGCTTGGTATTTACTATTCAACCTCCAAATCCATGTTACACGTCAAACCAACAGAGAAAATGAAGGAGTCTTTTGTACTTTACCAGAATATTTACATGAGCATCAGCATTGATGATGCAAAAAACAAACAAGGACACAACCTCATGTCCTCATAGCTAGTGACGGCCATGGATGCAATAGGAAAGCATGTGTTAGTTTGTGCTCAAGCACTGCTGAAATCCTAACACACTGCAAAGATTTTAATAGAGTTCATGTTACGCCCTTTTCTTGGAACTTTCATGGGAAACAAACAACAAAAGAAAAGTCTTTGTTTTGATTAGATAATGCTGAGCTGGGAGCCAGGCTCATGTAGTGCATTTCAAAAACCAATTCTGATTTGTTTTTGATGTAATATCACTTGTTTTACTTTAACAAGGCCATGTGCGGGGGATGCTGACAACACCAAAAACTGGAGTATCCACAAGGGTGTGACAACGCTAGTTATTTTTGCAGCTGGTGGAATACAATATGTAGACTTGTTTAGTATACAGATGAGATTATGCGGAACTGACATTTACTTAAAGCAGCCTAGTAAACTAAAACTACAAAAGTATACTATCAATAAATCTAATACAGCTGCTTCTTGCATATAAGAATTCAGTCCCGTGGAATGGTTTTTTTTTTTTTACTACACTATGTTGCATTTTGTGGCTTCACATGTGGAATGGTAGTTAAGTGACAGTACCCAGTTTGAATAAAGTCTTCCTTGCTCATACACTCAATCACACAGCTTTATGATTTGCATTATTCTCAAGTTCTATGGTCCTATCAGACTTACAGAAACAGCAGGACACATATCACAAACATGCCACAGCGTAAACAAGCATGCCAATAATTTGTATTAACGTTTAGGTAAGATTTTATTTTTTCGAGGACACACTGGAGAGTCTGAGTGAATGCAGAGGCTGTTTTTGCACATACTTGTTCTGTGACCCGGTAGATGTAGATTTTGCCTTTCTCCCAACCCTGGCTGAAGTACATGGGGGCACCGACAAGAAGAGCATCTGTTATTCCATCACCGTCAGTGTCCACAGAACCGATTTCACTCCCATAGTAGGATCCAATCTGGAAGCAATCAACCCAGCATTGTCAGTACCATGTATAAAAATGGAGAATGGGAGACATTATTTTGCTTACTTAGATGTTTGGAACAAAATGACCAGATTATCTTAAACCCTTGTTGACCAGCTTTGAAAAAAAAAAAAGTTGCTTGAATTATGTTAACAATATATTGTTATATTTGGTGCATTTAACACGTGATGTAACAATTGAAGGTGTGCTCCTTACGAAAATGAAACATCTAAATCAAATTAAAATAAATAAAGAAAGAAATGACAGACAATATGGGGCACATGTTCTGAGTCTGTAGTCCTGGGTGGGGAGGGTTACAGACCACATTTCAGAACTAGGATTCCCATCACTGAAGGATGGCCAATCCGTATCCTAGTCCCAGACCTAGAAAAAAACCATGCGACTTCTCACGTGACGGGCTCTGTCCTAAGGGCAGTGACAGGTTAAAATCACAGAACAAGAAGGGAATCATCTTCCTGGCTACTGCGCTCTGCCAACTGTTTTTCAAGCAAGGAATGTTTTAACATCTTATACCAGGTTGTTTTTTCATTGTTAGGTGTTGACGCTGCTATGGCAGTTTTTGACCTTAATAACGTCGCTTCAGCTTGAGAGCATTAATAGAAAGCATGTGCGCTTCAGAGCGAGCAGGGAGAAGCAGTGGTCTAGACCATCATGTGTTATGCATATGTGACCGAAACCTACTCTGAAGAACTCAAGGCAATTAGGATCACGCTGTTAACCAAACCAGGCTGGAGTGCTTTAACGTGCTACATGCTAGTGCTTGCAAATGTTATACATTGTGACATGCACCTGCGCATCCTCATGTTACTTACATGAATGCAGCGTGTGCTCTGTCAAAACCCATGCAATGCAACACCTGACTTAAGTTAAAGGAATATTACAACTCTACTGGAAAGGTGCTTTTCCATTTAGCAAAGTCCTAAACTAACCTGTTTTCCATGAACTTCACTTTACCATTTCAGGATTTTAGATTGTGAAATAACGAGGGTGCCCTAAAAAAATGTGTAACCTAAATAACGACATAAAAGGAATGGCTGAAAATAATAAACAACACATTGTTTGTTTTGAAATTAAAAATGAGCTCCAGCTAGAAAGCTGGTGTATTTCACAACTGCTGATTGCAGTCGGGTGGCCTTTGTGTGTGTGGCACATGGAGCTGGAAACAGTGGTGAGGGAAACATATTGAAGCCACATGAAAACTCACTGCCCTCAGAAACATCTATGCTTTCAACTAACAGAAAAACTTTCATAAAGAAAAAAAGAGGACATTGCATAACCACGCGATTCAGAGGAGATGCTTGATTCTTGCAAGAACTACATCTCCCAGCAGCCTCCCTTCCAATCCAATTGCTGTGTCTCCAATGAGAGACGCCTGGTTGCACGATTCTTCAGCGATTCCAGAAACCAGGGAGTCAGTGTTACGAGTTCAAGATACAAGCTAAAAACAGTTCACTGTGAACACGTGTTACAGGTTTCCGATGAAGTAGGTTTCTTTTTTAACCTAGAAATTGATACAAAGATGACGGCTCCTGCATTTCAAGATACAATCTTTTTTTTTTTTGCTTGTAATCCACTCATGCCCATCCAGTACCTGCTGTCCTTTCAGTGAATGGAGAATGGTGAGGTTCCCGTTGTTCTTCAGTGTGAATATGATCACTTTGCCGGTGTGGTTAAACCTCGGAGCTCCTGCTACGTACAACCTGCCAGCCTTCGCAGACACAAGCGATGTCACTGTGTAACCTGTAACAGAACACATATATCATAAGGGAGCTGTACTTCTATCATGGACTCTATGCCTGCCTGGCAGTAGAAGGGTTACTGAAGCGTGATGAGGTGACCCAGGAAGACTTTCCTCCGCACAGGACAATGCACAAGACTAGTAACTCAATGCAAGCCGGACCCTGCCCTCTAAGAGGCTGTGCTTTTACTAAGAGAGCCAGTGGGGATCCGACTGCCACCCATTTTCAATGCGCTTGTCAAAACCTTCACAACCAGCAGGACCAACACAACAATACAATGGAATCAATGTGCACTACGATGGTCACATTTGTTTAAAAAGCACCCTATTAGTATAGTCCATAGTGTTTTTTTTTAATCATTTATCAGTTATGACTACATGGCACTTGACATTTATTCAAATCAATTGGAGATCGATCAGTGGCCCATGAAGCTGGCGCGCTTGCATTTTTCTTCATAAGGAACGTGGTTATTTGTTCCCTTTCTAATGAACGTGTTCAACACTTTCCACTATATAGCATAATGGAAAAAAATGAAACATGATGTGTGTGAACCAGTTTAACAACTTATAGCGGTGACCGCATTCACATCCCATTAAACCACATGGACCTTGCCATGTACTTGTGTGGGAGTGCCAATGGTGTTGTGGATATTAAACTGCACATTTTAAAGTGTTGCGACCGATATCCTTGCTAACCATTGACAATTGAGAAATCAAAGAAATCAGCCTGAGCAGGCTGCCAAGCTGTGTATCACTGTCAGGAAACTGTTTCCAGCTCTGGTATTTTCATTTCTGCCACTTCTGATGAAGGGAAGTTACACCACTTTACACCAGCATTTACAAGAACATTAAGAAACATAATCAAGTGCTGAAAACCCCAGCTAAGGAATACATGTAAGTTGATATTTGTAGGAAAAAGCTGAAGAAATTAACAGTAACACAGATCTTTAATAAAATATACATTGTGCTCATTTCAGAGCGGGCACAGTGTGCACATTCCTGACCTGAATGCTGTTTAACTCTCAATCTGCGTCAGTACTGCAGATGTAGGATGAGACCCACACCTCTAGCAATAGGAAGGAATGTGTCTAAGTGCAGTAAAAAGGGCCCTGTGGTTTCTGAGGTCTCCCAATTACCCACTGGCTCTACAAGCATTGCCAGACCTCAGGTGTCTAACATGCCAGAGACCTACATCAAGTCACCGCTTTGTAAATAACTGTACAGGAATCAAATCTAAACAACAGTAAAATAAGTACACTGTTGGTTCATCTGAGGATGGCGTGATGCATTGTGGAATGAGCCCGCTGGTCTGGCTGATCTGTGAACTGAACTCGGCTGAGCCGGTTCACGGAGCTCTTTCGTAACAGCAGCATGGGAGCAGCCCATGGTGAACTGGCTTCTGGCTGGGTCTCTCTGTTGCACTCACCCAGGTAGGCTCCGTGGTTCTTCAGCTCCTCAGGGAACTCCTGCAGGTACGCCTCTTTAGGAGGGATGACCCTTCCATGGCCAGTCTCCATCAGCACAGCTCCATTCCAGTCATAGGCTCCCACAGCTCCGACCAGAATACCGTCCTGGGGTAGAGGGCACAGGGCATTCAGACCAGTGGTTACACATCTACAGCAAACGGAAGGATGTCTATCTCTTCAGTGTGCGATTTGCACCGTTTTGATAAAACTGTTTTAGAAAATGTGTGAGGAGCAACTCAGCAGGTACAGTAAATTGAAAGTCCACTAGTATTGTATCGTGTCGAGGGCTTGATGTTTGCACCTCGTCTTCCAGTCTCGTTTCCAGCCCCTCGACCGCAGTGGCTCTTGTGCCAGGCCTGTAAACAGTCCTTCTTGGCTCGGTGGGAGACGATTAGCTAGCTGGTGTTTTCACTGGCCAGCTCTGTTTCTTTGCCTCAGCTCACCCCCTCGATTCAATTCATCTCAAGACTCAAAGCAACTAGAAAACGTTTGCTGGTAAAATGTTGGTAAATGATGGTTAATGATGGTAAAATGATAAGAAAACTATAAGTAACTTTATCAGAGCATTTAAGCCAGGGTTTAAATAAAATGTACAGTATGTGTACAGTATGTATATATATATATACACTAATGCTTTCTCAAAGTGGCCAGCAAGCTTTCCTGAATTACTCTCAATTCAGCTTTTGCCTTTAAACTTACCACATGTGCTTTCACAAAGTAATGTCATCATTTAAACAAACAAAAACACATGAAACAGAATCCTAATATTTTCCAAGAGAACCATTTCTCTGTTTCTTAGTATTACCTTGATCCTTTGTAATGGATATAGCATCTATCCCTGGAATTCAGTAATCAGCTTCAGTTTGAAATGAAAGTCCACTCTTAGTCTATTTCTGGCTTTCTTTTTTATAGGGTAAGTTCTTGGACAGCCAGTCTGTGTTTTGTTGAGCAACTGGAACTAATTAAGAGCCCAGCATCAGCAGCAGTGATACTGAGTGAGTCGAGCCAGACTGTATTGCACCCTGTACACTTGTGTCTTATAAAAAAACAAGCCTCAGCTGAAGTGTGGGGCTCACTATTTACACCCTTTTAATTACATTTTATTTGCAAACCCCAAAGAATAGGCTCTTCTAAATTACTGAAGTCGTCTGTCTCAGCAGAGAAATGAAATGTCGTTGCGGAGAAAGAAGAAAAAGTGAAGAATAGTGCCTTCTTCCTGTCAGGAGACTTCAGGGCAGTTATAAATGGGTTCCCCACGGACATAAAATGATCCCACTGGAAACAAGATGAACTATGCAGGAGACACGTCTTGGTTTTAAAGCTCTGTACTTACCTCCACAATATGTGAAGAGAACCCTGCCTGGGACATCTCAAGGCCAAATGACGTCTCATTCTTGTTGGTTCCTGCCAAAGAGAAGAAAGGGATGAATCATGATGGACTGCCAAGCACGACATGAGCGCAGGCTATTCAACGCCAAAAGAGGCTGAAAGATTCTCTCCTCTGTCCCAAGCCCAGATCTGTGTGAAATTAGAGCACATCATTATCCTCATTGAAGTGATTGGAACAAAATGGCTGGAAACTTTCCTTCTGCAAGCAGAGTCTAAAATATCTTTAAGAAATATACACATCCTTCTAATTGCAACCACCAGGATCAATTCATCAAACAGTATAATCATTTATGAACAATAGTATCATATTCTGTACTCTAAGCACTCAGTTTTTCCAGGCACAAGGATAAATTTTGCTGCTTCCCGAGCTGGGAATCATGATCCAGCTCTTACCTTCCAAGCTGAAGATTCGTTCTCCCAGCGCGTCCACGATATCTTTCAGTGCAGACTCATCTGCTACGTTAAAGAAGTGCTTGTCATCGGGGTCACTGGCGATGTGCTTTATTTCTTTCAAAAAGGCCTTGGGATTGATCCCTCTTCTGTTATAGTATCCAAGAACCTGTGTTGACAGGAAGGGGGCTGTATCAGGGCTCTGTCTTTAGATGGCAATCACATGTTGGCAAGATCCCTGTTTGTGAAGTCACTCTTCTCTCTCGCTGAAGAGGAGACAGGCAGCACTATCAGCCAATTATGACTAAATCTTCAGTTCACGCGAGGGAAAGAGCTCATGCATAGCCTGTGTACACGCCCATATGAAAATGAAGTATATCTTTCCTGTCTTATATTGTTTTCTGATTATTATTGGAAACCTTTTCTGTACACTATCCAAAGAGAGTGTAATGAATTGGCATCTCATTGAATGGAAAGGCAAGGCCTGGAGGCGAACCGCTAACCTCACGGTTCAAAGATGAATGTCTTACCATTCAACTAAAGAGCAAGCAAGCACGGGACTTACACTGGTGTCAGCATTATTAACTCAGGAGCTGCTGGGAGGAGATCCATTACAAGAGATTGACCAATACCTGAAGATACACAGCTACAACAATGTGGCTATAGGCAATTTAGAAGCATACCTTCCTCTGTAAATGCAGATGACCAAGACCATATACTCCACTACAGACAGCTATCCAAGAACAAGGGGACTGAACTCAATCTCTACTTACCGCAATGGCGTATCGTGTGATGTTGTCCTTCTCGCTGTCTTTAATCACCTTCTCTAAGTCTGGACTGTCGTGCGATTCTCCGTCCGTGATCACAATCATCACCTTCTTGGAGCCCCTCCTCCCTCCTCTTTTAAACGCCTCTGAACTAAGGAATAATTCAATTAATGTATTAATCATCTGCACTTCGCTGGCCGGTGGATTAGCGCTGAATTGTCGTAAACAGTAAGAACTCAATCGTTTGGCTTTTTTGTGGGTAATTATTGCATTGCTCTTCCATGCTTTCATCTGGACCGCGGCACCGGTCCCTAAAACTCAATCTCACCTCGCTCCATTATCAAAACTGTGCTGCCCTCTGTCCCATCCGCAGCCTGCGATTCCAGATGACGTTACACAGAGGTCAGAGCTCGACTTGTTGGTAAGCAGAGTCTTTTATTAATTCCTTCCCCTACCTGAAATGCTTTCCTGATTGTATAAATAACTGACAGCGTCACAATCTGCCTGCATGAGCACCCTGCCCTCACGCTTAGGAAACTAATTCCATCAGAGCCAGTTTCTTTCCACCAGCTCGGCACGGGGTATGAAAGAGATCCAGTTCAGGGACGTCTAATCTCGATCTGCATGCCGATGGAAACGGAGAGGCCTGATTTCAATTCCATCCTGGTTGCACATGAATAAGCCATTATAAAGTTGACATTTCCCCTGTTTGATGAAGTCTGTTACCGTGCTATCTCTATGCCGAAAGCAGTCCTGGTCTCAGCTCCTCCCCGCTGCTCGATGTTTCTGGCGGCGTTCACCACTTCCTCCACAGTCCTGTAGTCGTTGAGCTGAAATTCGTGGACGACGTCTTCCCCGTACTGCACCACTCCGACCTGGGGGCACAAAGCACTGTCACTGCCAAGAGGAAACTAAGTACAGGCTAGGGCCATCTGTTTTTGCTTTTGCTTATGCATATGCACTAATCTATAAATACAACTTCAATAGCTGTTAGATGAACTCCCATAGCAGCTGCTAACCCGCTTGTTTCAATTCTAATTCCAATACATGGTGTAAGATGCAATTCATTTGGGACTGAACTCCACTGAATGCCTTGGGAATCTTTGTTATATGAAAGGGGCTACACACTGTAGCGGTGTGTTATTACTGCTCTTACCTGGATCTGCCCTGGTCCAATGTAGAATTTCTGTAGGATGTTGATGAGGAAATTCTGGACTTCATACCAGGGGTAGATAGAGTTGGAGCCGTCCAGAACGATCACAATATCCATATACGTCTCGCACCCTGTCATAAACAAACATGAAACTGTTAGCAAAATACAAGTTCAATAATTAGCCTACCCAGTATGAAGTGTGCCTGCAATAACTACTAACACTGCAAGGTAAAAGTTGAAGGCAAAAACAATTCAAGTATGCTTACTGCCATGCATCCATCAGCTTAAACACTACCAGTTCAATACTGTTGTAGCATCTGATAGCTAGTGGGAGGGCGGGCGCCCCTATTGCTAGTGCTACCTTCAGGGGCTGTAAGCACAAGCAACCAATACGGTCCGAAAAGCAGAATGGCAAAAGGCTGTAAAAGAGTTTAGCTGAAGTGAATGTGCAACAAATTATAGTGTTAAGTTGAGCACAATTGTGGGTGACTGACTGCAGCTTGAAATGGACCACTAAATTGGGCTACTCTAGTGGCTGCTAATTTGGCTTATAATCTAACTGAGTCATTGGCCATTCTTTGCGCATCTGGAATATTATTTTTCCACTTCTAATTAAGTATGTTATTCTAACACTTACTGGGCTAGTTTTCACACACCCTTGAATATGCAGTACTTTTGTAATGACTAAACCTGTTTTTACCAACGAAGTCCATTCACACTTCACTAGATGGTTTCCCACAATGAGAAACCCCATCCTCTTCACCAGGCTGAGGAAAACGTGTTTGTGAACATCATCTACACCCCAGGTATCTGGTTCGCTTTCACAAACCCTTGCCCTCCCGCGACTCGGGGGGGAAAATGAATTCCGATTAAAGGAATGCATATTTAGGTTAACTTCAAAGCACAGCAAGCTGGGTGGGTATGTGTGCACAGACGGAGTGTTTCCCATACTCTGGAACGCCGGAGCGATGGATCTGGAGAACTTGAAGGTGGAGTTGACTCGAGAGCAGATTCCCGTGCTGTAATAGGAGCTGCCGCATTCGTGGGACCAGAGCGGGCCGCAGGTCTGAAACGACAACAGCAGCAGCAGGACCAGATTGAAAATGGATTTGTTATCTCAGACCCAAGAATCCTGAGCACAGGAGACAATACATTGTAGTTGACTGCATCTCACAGAGCTGGCTGAATTATATCATCATTTTCATAAACGGCAGCTTGACCTAACGAGCAACGCAACCATTTTTCGTATTTTCTCTATCAGGAAGGAAGGAAGGGAAATGACTGTGAAATGGCTTTCATAATCACAAAGATACTGCTAATTGAGTCAGTGAGAAGGTCTGGAGACGCTGCTTACCACGAAGCTGTTGTCTTTGGGGTTGGTGGTGAGAGTCATTCCCAGACGCATTTTATTCTTCCTCTCTGCCACATTGGTAAGGGATATCCTTCCTTAAGGAAACAGATTCAGAGCTGTGAGAACACTAACATGCTACCATGTACATATATAACACGTTTCAATGTGACGGACGGTCATTTCCATAACAACTATCGGATTACTAAGCTTTTACAAAGCTTACACACTATATAGAGTATTTACCATTGTTTTTAGCTTGTCTTCGCTTTGTTCTATACCCTTCTTGGCTGTGCTGTGCCACGCTTTCATTATGCTTACTCTGCATTGTAATGAAATCCACAGCACACTTTTATTAGATCACCCAAAACCTACGAACACTCAATCCCAGATTATGAGTCGGTGGTGACACAGGAAACAATGGTCAACAATGTAAGCATTCTGATTCCCTTTAAGAACCTGCCCCTCGGTTGGAAGCTGCACTGTATGCATATAGGCTCGGTACTGGAACTGTTTCACTTGTGGTTCCTTTAGAAGCGTAGCCTGACTTGAAAGATGCTTATTTTAATGACATGGTGGAAAGCACAGACTTGTTGTTACCAGTAAACGATTCTGATAACAACAATGGAGATTCAGTAAATAACAGTAAATCACTGGTCTATCTAAATTAGCAGACAGGCTGATAAAACTGCCTGCTTTCATTTTTGCTGGATTGTTATCAGTAGCAGCACGCAATGATACAGGAATGCACTAATGGCTAAACCAGCCTGACCCCCGGTGTCCTGAGAGCTGGCATACTTTCAGAGGGCAAGGCTTACACGGTACCTAGGTTGAGTTTGGAGCAGGTGCTGTTTCTCTTGTTGTTCATCAGGCATCTGTAGATATCGCCTGTCTGCTGCTGTCCGTTGGTTTCAAACGGAGCGCCAACCAGCAGCCTAGACAAAACGAGAGAGCACAATCATTCAGACAGAGTGAACAGCAAGCTTCATATAACAGTGGTGCCTGGATATACCTCCATAATGTTTTTTTTAAATTAATACGCAGTGCTAAAATAGAATCGTATCACTAATTTGGAAACACAGAGAAATTGTGAAGAAAGACCTTTTTGCAAATATACGCAGTCTTTTTTTTTCTGCGGTCAAATAATGCAATAGGGAACTGTTCTCTCGTGATGCATGACAGCTGGAGTCTGTACCTCAGATTATATTCGGCAGTTGTTTTTTTTATTTTTTAAATACATGTGTCAGAATTGATCTGGGCTTGGAAACGAATGGTGGAGTTGAGCTTCAAATATTTCAGGGTTGTGACTTTAACAGCTCCCACCCCAGTGTCCCGCTAGTTATCTTAAACTCTTCCCCCCGTCTTCAATTCATACTTTCTTCTTTAGGTAATTCTTCCACACAGCTGAGCTCATATTGGAAACAGTTTTCTTTTCCAGTGAATAATCTTTTTTGAATGCGAGTCGGTGCTCGTGACACAGGCAGTTCCTGGAGCTGGCTGGGCTGCTCCTCGTCTTAGTGTCACAGCAGGGACGGGTTTGGAGTTTGTATCCTTGTTGCTATCTTTAACAGCCTAGTGTGACCTGGCATTTCAGGAACTGAATCAGTACAGTCACAATGAGTTTAGACTGCATGTCGCACATTTGAACTACTTTATAATCATTTAATAGATACCAAAAACGAATTGACAATCAGTTACAGAGCAAGCAATAAACTCGAGGCATCTGGCTGTTTATGTGAGCTTTTCATGTTGCTAGAATAAGTATACCAAGGCTTCCATTGCCCCAGAGTTTTCCGTCCATGCAAACTGCATCACAGCTGCAGTCTCCTGTAAACCATCACTAAAGCTGAGGGAACACAAAGCCACGTTTTTCAGGAACAGTGGCTTGAAGCCTGCTTTCAGGAGACCAGGAGACCTAGTTTGAGGCAACTTGCTGTATCAAACCCCAAGTCTCCCTTGGTGTGCCATGCAATTGTCCTGAAACCAAGTTCCAAGCCGCAAAGTGGCTTTGTGTTCCCTCAGCTTAAGCCTTCAGCTTCATGGGAAGAAAGAGGCGTTGAAGGGCTTGTAGAAATCGACATTTTCTTGACTCCCTCACTATCTCTTCATTCCTGTTGCAAAGAGCTTTCAAGCAGGTTGGGTTCTTGCAAGCTGTGGCTAAGCAGCAATTCTCTGTTTGCAATGGGTGCTGTGCTAAACCGTGCTCATGTGCAAAGCAGGGTCCTCCGCTGCCTGGAGGGGTCAGTCTGGAGCCCACATGCTCACAGAACACACACAGATAGCAAACGTCTGAGTGAACTTCACCACTATCAGAGAGTTCTTGTTCAACCTTGTTCAAGGATTTTAAGTGTAATCGCTTTCATCTAGACACAGAATGAAGTGAAGGGCAATTTAATGTGTGCCGATCACCCCCCGATTAGGTAGTGAGGATGCAGTATTGGAAACTATGCAAACTACAAAAAACATCGGGCTCTTTTCCTTTCACTGAGCAATTCCCAATGCTATCTAAAAGTTACGAAACTACACACACTGGTTTGTACATGGAAAAGTCTTGGGTTTGCTGTTAGTTTGATATCAATCATACTCGATTGTACAAACATTGCATTTTCAAGGAATGTCCTGTACTTATTGAAAACGTTTTTAAACATAACCCATACATTGAAATAGCTGTTTGTTTGCCTGGACTTTTTTAAGGAGTAGGTTTACCGACTGGTTGATGAAAAGCAATATTGAAATATATCAACGATTTCCTACCATACTGTTTAAACTGTGGCTGTACAATCTGTACTTCACTTGTCAGGCATCAACAGTTAGGTATCAAATCCAATTAAACAGCTGTTCCTAATATAGTATGCTGGTGCTACTTAATATACAAAGACGCCCTTTTTTTCTTATCTAGGAAAAGGTGTTCAAAGCAAACAAAAAACATGGAAAAAGGTCTTAATGAAAGTGAGTTTGGAGTAATCTGATATGCCTTGACAAGCTATATGAAAGATGATGGTTTTAGAAAAGCAAGCAAACTGAACAGAACTCCCACAGTTGAGGGAGTTTGCTTCTCAATGCTGAGTGGCTGTGTGTTTACACAGCTGACACACACACACACACACACATGATTTGGGCACAATTGTTTCGAACACTTAATGACCCAAGTGCTGACCCCCAGTTACAGAGCCTCCAGAATTCTAATACAAATACAAATGAAAGTTCCTGCGTAGCCAGTAGGAGGTTTGAAAGCTTGTCTTACTTACCAACCTGCCCGCTCCAGAAGGACGAAGCAGTTTCTGTTTCCTCCTTTGTCGGTCGTTACATGTATTCATTTCACGAAACCAAAATATCTCTCCAGGACACTTTCAGTCAGGTCCTGGGGCAAACGCCAGACGCTGACAAGTAAGTAATGCAATATAAGCCATCTTACTCAATCCGCTACTTTGAAATGAATTTCACCAAAGAGTAATTTTAAAGCTGCTGAAGCAGGGTCCTATTCTGAAGCAAGTTTAGGGCCCCTTGAGTACTTAAACAATGAAATAACATCAACATTGGTCAGGCCTCAGATCTAAATACTAGAGGTAGGTATCCATGTAAGTGTAGCCATGTGACCGGTGATGAGTCTTCTCAAGAACACTGAGCATCAGACACATATGATGCTAGCTGACCCCCTACATGTAGGCAGCAGAGTTAACTTTGAGGTCTACTTTGGGTCTCTTGTGAAACAATAATTAAAACATGCATTTTAGTACAACCCCAGTGTTTCACACTCTTAAAAAAGAGTACATTTGGAAATGTGTCTGTACTATGCATTCAGTGTGCTTTACCATACAGTACCTGAGTTGAGATTCACCGTGCTGGTCTGTGCTTGCTCATGCTTTTACTATGTTCAACTGCTCTCTCAGCTGTGCTTTGACCAGAGGGTACCGCAGTGCACTCTTATCAGAGACTCCTCTCTCCTCCACAGAAAAAAAAAAAACAGAATTCCCTGAATATTTTCCTCTCCTGGTTTCGCACTTACCAGTTTCTTAACTACTGACTACAGATTCAGTACGATCTGTGCCAATATAATTGCACAGAAATTTGGGATCATGTGTCACAAGTTCCCCTCTAAGGCTTTTTTTTTCATCTGATATTTTCACAGATGTTTAAAAGAAGTTTCATATTCCTTTTAAAGGATTAGCGTAATCATTCTATGAGGGGAGTCTAGGAACTGTAGACACACTAAACAGCTAATGCTACATGTAGCCAGGCGGAGACTGGATTTCTGTAAGCGTTGCAACCAAATACAAGAGAACACAAAAAGAACATAAACATCTTCCGAGTTTGGATGAGAGATTAGTGGAATGTGTCTCTTTCCTTAACAAGCTTTATCAGGCCCTGTACTGAGATGGAAGGAAACTGAGGAAACTTGGAGATCATAAATCCCACAAGACTTTCCAAATGATCCTGAATAGCAAGCTAGTTCAGAAACGTGCCAGCTGAGAGGGCAATCAGAACTCATTAGTGGATTGTAGGGAGGTTAGCTAGCACAGTCAAACCTGATGCACAGGGACCTTTAATCACAGACCACCTATATATGGACTTCTCATCTCCATGGATATATACACAGATGGTCTTTACCTGCATGTAAAGATTGAGCCCCTCCTGCACATGGTTCCTTGAGTTCTGTTTTTTTTTGGAATCCTCTTACATTGCCTTTGTTTGTGCAGGGAGTTAGAGGCTGTCTCCGGAGTCAATGCACAGCCTCATTAATTTCACTTTGTCAAAAGGGAACACCTGGAGACACACAGCTTCTGTCATGCCTGGTGGCGTAGGAGTTATCATTAGGTAATGGGGTAAATAAGGGCTCAGAAAGGAAAGCCAAAGTGAAGATCACAGCCTAATGAAAAATGACCTAATTGGAAGATGTTGCAACTATTTAAAAATCAAATGTTATTTCTGGATCTCGTATAAGAGATGCATTTTTGCTTTATGCTTACACCAAGTATTTAATGTATCATGCCACATTGTTAATCGGGTTTATTTTTAATTTTTAAATGTGCTTTAAAATATGTGCTTTCTTTTACACTGCAATCTGCTTGTACTGCAGTAAATGTGTTTTTTAATGTAGTTTTTAATGTTCTCTAGAATGACCGGCCAACACTGACTGAAATCATTCCTCACAAAAGATCCTCTCTCTGATCTAGTAAACTCCATCAACAGTCCAGGCTCATCGATACAGTGGTCACACAATAGACAGGTTCTGCTTCTATACAGGAGACTGTATTAAAGACTTGGGCATTCCAACAACCTGGCCCCTGAGGACTGGAGATGGACACCCCAGGTCGAGATGACCTAGGAGGCAGACGATTGGATGACATAAACTGCAGAGCAGATCCCAGGATGTTGTGTACTGTAACTAGGACTCCAGACAGATACTGTATCTATATAATTGAACAGGACAACGAGACAGACTTGGACTCAGTATGGCAACTAAAAGGCCAGTTTACAGGATATAAATACACACAGCTATAAAATCTTTGAATGCACCAGAGACGATGGGCAACAAGGTTATTCCTACTACCTCCATCTACATTTCCAAATATTTAACTTCATAGTAGATTAATAACACATAATATGTGCTTTCTGTAATTCTGTATTGCAGTTAATGCTTATATGGTAATTTACCACACTTACTGACCTCAATAATGTCCCTTATCAACCATGAGGCTGCTTCTGAAAAGACTCCTAAACGCTGAACTTCTGAAGTTAGTCTGAACACTAGGGGTGTGCAACCATAATTTAATCCCCCGCTGCACCTGTATGTTAGTAAATGGAACATCTCTAAACAAAACCCCTCACTACAATGCCTATGATAGAGATTCTCTTTCTCCTGGCTAGCAAAAGCAAGCTTATTCCCCAGGTGATTTATGACTCATGATGCGTGAACAAAACTATCAAAAATATATTTCTACGATACGAACAACACAGGACACAGCTTTGAAGCAGGCACCTCTTGAGCAACACTGTTGTGAAACAGTCTCTTCAAAATGTTTAAAGGATTCATTTCACAGGTTGCATAAAAGGCTATTTCTGTTTCAGAAACAGCTGCAGGATTTCAATGTACAGCTGCCAGAGGATCGCAGCTCTAAATCAGACTCTGAAATGCTTGGTTGATCTTGATGGCCCAGCTACTGGTGAAGCTGACTTCAGTTGACTTACCATTACCACTGTCAAGATCCAGGTTCTAATTTAGGACATAGATCTGGCAACTAGGAATAGTGTTGTAGTCAATTTCCTGTTCACTAAATCTCACTAACTCCTGAATTTTTTCATCCGTGCGCAATACCAGGTCCTGGAATGGACTCAAAGCCACAGGTATGCAAGATAATATGATTCCCCTGTCACTTCCATTATGATCTATTATTCCCATGTGTGTTTCCCTCCCAGGATTGATTCATTGACCTTGTTATTATAAATGTGGTGTTTTGTAACACGTTCAAGGACTCTTGGGTGAGTATTTACTACATTATTTCATTGTTTAGCCTTCTTGTTCCTCAAAGGTGCATGCTACAGTTTTCAACTGAAAGCTACTTCTATTTCATTCTTCATGCATGATCTCAGATTGTTGTGGAGTTCAATATCCTCATGCATTCTATTCTGACTTTACAAAGCTAGAAGTAAACAACAACGTGATATCATTCAGGGTTTCTTAAGCACCCTCAAGTTGTTGTTTCTCATTTTGTAACATTATCGTTTAGACAGAAATTCACCTTGCTGTCTTGCATAACAGTCTTTCACCGCAGAAGAAGAAAAATAACTTAAATAGCTTTTTGCCAAATACCAGAAAGGAATCTATTATACCAGAAACGACAGGAATTTAAACCCTTTCCTCAAACAATCTGATGGAAAAAATAACACAATGTTTCAATCTCATTAGATTTGTATCCTTTTTTAATGTATATACCTGGTATGTCACAGTCATCAGATTCCCCTATCCTGTTGAAAACACAAGCTGTTATATCAATGAATGCGTTCGGTGCAACATGCTTCCTCTTCAGTCTCTGTATACAGGAAATGGCTTAGACTTGTGCAACAGGCATGCAGTTCTGCAGTCAGACCCAGAGAGCATCAGATAGAACTCATTTTACAAATCTGGGTCAATGCTACTTTATATTGAAACATTCTGTTATTTATAAGTATAAAAGTAAAGGTTTTGAGGTTGTTTTTTTGGCTTTATTGGTGCCTGATATGTAATCCAAGCCAGATTTAAGCAGAGTTTCTGAGAAGAGACCCAGAAAAATACCCCCCATCATTTATATCATTCATTAAAACCTTACTAACCCTTTAATGCATGAGATATTGAAAACAGCTGGGAAACAATGTCCCCATGTAAAGTAGTTTTAGACACATAATAAACACACGTTTCATTAAAACAAACAAGCAATCCAAAAAAATCCATTGCTTTATATGGGGGGAAAATGCCATCCTCGTATGAGGTCATCATGCAGTTGTGTCTTCCATATGTCCCCATGTAAAGTAGTTTTAGACACATAATAAACACACGTTTCATTAAAACAAACAAGCAATCCAAAAAAATCCATTGCTTTATATGGGGGGAAAATGCCATCCTCGTATGAGGTCATCATGCAGTTGTGTCTTCCATATGTCCCCATGTAAAGACTAGAATTTAAAAAAAATGTGTCCCCATATGAGGTCGCCACGCATGAAAGGGTTAAATCCACAGTGATCCAAAACTATATTTCCTGGGTTTCCTGAATGTTTACTACATTCTTCCATAGTTTAGAATTCCCAATCCAGGATGTTGGCTGACCAGTTTGTTTACATTACACAAGGTGTGTTTCACCCAGGACTGACCTTATTCAAGCTGCAGTGTCCCGTACATGTAATCAAACGCAGCTGCACACTAAAGTAGGGTTCTTGGGTGAATGTTTACATTCACTGTTGAAACTGCTGTGCACGCATCGCAATCCAGACATGGTTGGCTCATCAGTTTGTTTTGCCTAGTTTCAGCTGCAGACACACATGCTTCCTCTCCCCTTGACACTCCTGCAGCAGTAGCGGGTTATGAATTCCGCTTATTGGGATCTCCTTTTTATTTTGATGTATCTCTTTTTGTTTTTTCGATCCTCAGTGTTTTAGGATCGTATAACAGCACTGATCAACATGGGCTTGTGAGGCACTAGCTGTACGGGGCTCTGCATCCCAGTGTAGGTTGTCAGATCGAGCCAGGAGAAACATTCCCTGCAGATGTAATTATGTGCACAAATTGTACTTCATCCCTGCCCGGTACCTGCTGTTCCACAAGTCTGTTTTTATTTTTGTTCTGTGTTCCGCAGCTCCAACCCAAAACCTAAAACTAGAATGCCGCTCTACTACGGAAATGAATGCTACAGTTTGGTCTAACTTCCCGTCAAAATGACTAATATTTCAAGTAAAATAAATGAAAGCCTCTGACAGCTAACTCCGTCATCATTGAAAACCTGTTGTGTTGCGTTGGATTTCAGCAGAAGAACAAAAGCTGAGGCTGAAGCTTGGACCAGACACCACTGGTGCAAGATGCAAGATCTGAGTATTCACATTCTTCCAGGAGCTTAGATTAATTGTTGATATACTACCGCAAAACTGGGGTTTGTCTTTAACATAAATTAGGAGCCTTATAGTAAAATCAACATACAACATGCATTTTAATTCCAGACAGCAGTTAAACCAGTCCAGAAAAAAAAAAACTTTAAAAAACAGAAGATAACACACACTGAACAGATGCAAAACCAAATCAGAATCCCCTTATGATTGTACGGTGCCCCAAATACTGCAAGGTTTGCCAGCGTTACGCACCAGCATGCACAAACAAAAGCTCCAAGCATACACACAGCACAGAGACCTTGCCCAGCCCCGTGCCAAGGAGTTTCCACACTCCTGCAATCACTTCTTACCATTTCTGCCCCCCAGCCTCATGCTGCTGCACCGTGTATCCAAACTGAGCTTCCTTGGACCCCTGGATGATTCTGGGTTCTTTAGTGTCGATGTTGAAAGAGTCAGAGCCCCCTGGAAGTAGAAACATGACATGATGTGTAACAGACAATACAGCCACAGCAATTGATTCGTTGGATTCAAGTATAATCAAGTGAACACCACAGTGTTGATTATACTGTGCACCTCCAATTGCACATGCAACCTGCATACAGCATATAGCATGCAGAAATCCTGCAACATTTTTGTCTGTTGTACTCTGAAAATGACCAGTCTGAGTGCTACGTTTTATAGTTAATGGAACAGAACTGAATATCTGTGCAGAAAACACCTCCTACTGTAACTTGACTGCTTCCATGTATTTTACACCTTTATGCTAAATGTACTGATTCATTATTATAATCGGTAATGCTGCACAGGGTAAAGACGGGGCTACAAATGTACTCCCAGCTAGCATCACAATAATATAGCTACTGTGAGTTATTAAGCGGCTTCAGGTGGACACTTTAGTTTAGATACTGTACATGTCCCTAAAAGCAACGAGTCATGAGCCCTACTCTACAGAGCTCCACTCTGCATTGACACCAGAGATGGACGGCCATTCTCAAAACACTCTCCACTCTCCGTGAGCAGAAAGCAGGGTCCTCACCCAACAGCAGCAGATGTTAGCTTGAGAATACCCGGTTTATATTCAACAGCTGTGAGAGCTGGAGCCGGCCGGGAAGATTGTATCAGATGGCAGTCTGGCTGTTCATCCTAGCGGCTTTCAGGCAAAGACTGTTAGCTTTGGCTAGGCCGGCAAGGGCAGCCGTGGACACTGGCCTCTTTGTGGGCTCCAGTGTCCTCTGCAGAGCTCCAACACTGTGGCTATGGTTCTGCCTGCACTCGAGGGAGCAATCCCACTGAAAGCACCTTTATTGCCAGGAGTGTGGGTCAGGTTTCATCATTGCTCTTATTAGAACACATGCAGGGAAGGGGGGAAGCACAAGCTGCCAATAGTACCTGAAGATTTATGGCTCCTAGCACCACAGGCTGATGGAATGTGAGTTTGTATTGCTGGTGTGATGCAGTCATTGTCAGGAAACTGTGATCTAACATTAGTCTGCTGTCTGCTGGCTCCCCTTCTTCCTCCAGATGAAACACGGTACGAGTCAAAACAAAGTGAAAACCTCTATTTTATCAAATGAAAAGTGTTATTTATATATTCAAGAGGAATTCATTTATACAGCTGGCCTCTTATGCATCCTGGTTATAAATCGCATTTTAATAATAATAAAAAATATATCAGTATGATTGAATAGTTCTCTCCTTGTCAGGATCATCTGTTTTTCACCAACTGGCTTTGGCTCAGGCCTTTCTGACTGAAAAACTATGAAAACATAGACACACTATCCACAAAGGCGCTGTTTCATTTCTCTAACAACACATTTAAATGAAATCTTTGGAAATGTTCAGAATAACTCTTTTGCTGTTGCTGTGCATCCTCAAACAGGATCAAGATAGTGACACAAAGCTGTGCTTTTCTTAAATAGGAACAAAGAATCAAAGGATAATGGCTGGCACAGCCTGAGCAGGCATCCTCTGCCTGGCTCCTATTGAGAATGGCCGGCAGTGTGCTCTCCCTCTTGCAGTGTCGCGGTCCAGGTATTAATAATGTCACTTCTCTTGTATTACTTGGCATCTCTGAGACCATTATTTTTGGCTTTCTTATTCTTTCGAATAGGTTTAAGATGTGTGGGCAACAGAATGAACAGGAAAGAGAAACAACGGCAGGCTCTTTAACTCATTCCACTTGGGAGCTTTCCATTGGCCCCCTTGCATTCTCTCTACACAGCACTTCAGCACCTCAGTCCAGAATGCTGTACAGTCAAATCAGTTCCTTCAGCTTCTGTGAGCTCCCAAATGTAAACCTAGACCTGCACAGCGACGAGCCCCGGACACCCTTGGAAATGAGGTGATACAATGGGGGTTTCCAGCTTAAATATTTTACATAAATAAATAAAAGCAACTTTGAGGAATAGAGTGCAGGAATGGTATGATTCTGTAACAGCGCAGTAGCACACAGAAGCCACCGTAAAGCAACTACAGGCATGATAAGGGTTCACCATTGCAAATGTTTTTTTTTGTTTAAAGCCAATGAGGGTCATTCCAGTTCATACCCATTGCAGATTGTCTCATTTCTTCCGTTTCCCTGCAAATCTCCTCTGCTGAGATAAGCCGTCGTCCAAAGAAGCCACTCATAAAACATCCTTTCCCAAGAGATCATGGTTGGGCTGCTTCCAAGACGCTGGTGTTGACTTATATGAGCGTCTTAAGAATAGAGACCAAAGCGTGGAGCTTAAACTCTGGCTAACATCTACATCAGGAACAGAGGCTGAGCTTCTGTGCACTCCACTTAACCCCGTCCATCACTGCAAGCAGCTCTGTTTCTTTCCCTCTCATCTTCCTCTGCAGCACATTACAGTATGTGGCATAACCATGTAGTAACATAGTAATAACTAGGTATTACCATGTCACGCTATTACCACGTAATACGCCATGCCACGCTATTACATGGTAACTACTGGTGGCACAGGTGTGTAATTACATGGAAACAGCCTTTACCATGGTGTCACCATGTAAATACAGCAGGTAACAGAATGTTGTAGACATGGCCTTTTCCATGTAATCATACAGTAGTTAGTGAGTAAGAGCAGGAACTATTGCCAGTTGCCCGGTTATTACAATGTACTTACATGGTGATTCATGCCCTGTAATATAAAGTGCTGCTTTACTGACACTGAGTGCCCTAACCCAGTCTTTTCATTTCCTCCTGACTTTGTCCTAGACAGTAGGAAACACACATGTCAAATTACCCCAAAAAAGGCCCTTCCTGATATGCTTTGTTATGGTTCCTGGAAATACACTTTTCACAGTTTAGGGGTGGACTCAATCAAAAGATGTTTTTTTTTCCCTGCTATAGTACACAGCGCAATTCACTCAAACCTCCAGGAAGACCGGTCCTCAACATGTGTTATCAAACATGCCCTAAAACATACATTTCCATTAATGAAAACCCATTATTCTGAGGAAGCTTTGAAAGAAACCAGGCTGTTTAAATTCGTATCACAGGGGTTCACAGCTTGTCAGCTGGCTGCTTATTTTTGGTTTCATGCGCCGTTCATTTGAGTCAGCTTGCAAGACAAATTCCAGGGAGTTCAAACACAAGCCAAACGCGCGGCCCCTTGCCATTACCTAACCCCCGTGTAACAGAGTGAAAGCTGCTTATTTAGCAACTTGCGTTATGCCCTGTTGAATGAACAATGGAACACCATGGCCATGGTATAAGTGCATTATACAGCTATGGCCAAAAGTTTTGCATCACCTAGAATTTTATGATTGAGACATAAAAAAAAAATAATAAAAAAAACGTTATCATCATAATTGAGATATTTTATTTAACATCATGTAATCACAGAAACTACAACATGATATACTAGCAGTGCAGTATTTCATGTTAGATTTCGAAATGTCACATTTGCAAAATGTGTGTTAGTTTTTTTTCGTAAAGTGTATGGAAAACTACAAAGTGGTATGTAATTCAATATGTTAACATAACATTATTCAGCAGGTTTCACTCGACTTTATGAAGCAAAATTAGTTAATTCTATATGGTGATGCAAAACTTTTGGCCATCGCTATATATAGAACAAATCAATCGCATAAATCAAGCCTGGCTTTTGATACATTTTTGGTGGTTAGGGATGACTCACACAGTGAGAGGATTGTGGTCCATCATAAAGAGTTTGCTGGAAAGTATGAGCCTTGCATGTAGACTGTGTCTTTAACATGCATGCATCCTGTTGTGAGGGTCATTAACTATTAAAAAAATAAAATAAAATCAACCACCGATCAGTTCTTTTTATTGTAGGACTAACTACCTCAACGCTATGCAAAAACGTAATTTAAGATCATGGAAACCCACAATGATCGTGACAATCAATACAAATCAAGCGGTTTCTGCAGCGATACACTTTGAAATAACATATCTTTATTAAAAAAGCAAACATGTTATTTGGAGCAACTAATAAATATGCATATATAACGCAGGCCCAAAATAATATTACATATTATGACATATCCTTAAAATACTGGAAAAAAAATATCCCATTAATGCTCCCAATGAGGAGAGACATGAAATGCAGGTCTCTGAGGCTCTGGCTGCAGTTAATAATAAAAACAGTGCTTGTTTAACACGTTCAACAGGGTTCAATTGAAAATGTAAAGGAAGTGTCCTAACTTTCTCAGGCATAAGTAAGAAGTACTGCAATTTAGGGTCAGAGACCATCAGCAAACCCCAGGCTCAGCTTGTGGTGCAGACAGTTGCGTCTTTGTGAAACAGTACTCAACCCAGTCAGCTGAAGGGCTCATGGAAAAACCGGATCGGGGAAGAGTAAACATTCTCAAGATAAATATAGTAAAAAAAATAAATACTGGGGGACAGCAACATGAAAGTACTCCACTGACACCCAATGTTACATCTGCTCTCACTTGAGTCTGGCAAACAAGAGTGTTTGCTGTCCACATTGTGACTGTAGTATCTACCTTTAAGGGAGTGTAGACCAGTCATTTTAGTAGTCTTGAGATCTCTACACAAACACAAAGAGTCATAGAGAGAGAGAGAGAGAGAGAGAGAGAGAGAGAGAGAGAGAGAGAGAGAGCGAGAGAGAGCGAGAGAGAGAGAGAGAGAGCTGCCACGATCCTCTCGGACATAATGTCTTTCACATGTGTCTTTTATCACCCTCTTGATAAACGCACAATCTCTCACATGTGTTTTATAATATTTTTTTCCAATTCCAACAAAACACAAATGCTTTGAAGATGCTATGGGCTTGTTTTCTAAAATGAAAATTATATTACCTGACTGCACTCTAAGCATGGCAAGTCTCATAACAGCTTCAGTTAAAAAAGAAAAAAAAGGAAAAGCTTGGCAGTGTTGAAGCTTCCATTTAAATCCGAACGTGGCAACACTGTTTAACATTCGCAGTGCCATCATCAGCCACTTAGCCCCCCGCCCCCTCCTCTGGTTTTGGATAAGAGACTGCAGTCTCAGTGGGGTTTTCCTGTGAATATACTTCACTGCCTAGATAAATAAACCTCAAGCTTCTTGTACAGCTTGTCAAATAAATATACAGGTTTCAGATACTGTCACTGTTCAAGTTTCAATAGCTAGATTAAAACAGTGGACTAATCCTTTAATATAAAAATAAATCCTTACATCTTATTACATTTATTAACATTATCACAGAACCTTCTTTTTTTGTGCCAAGAATCCCTAAACTTTCACTTATTTGTTTTCTGTTAATCTAAGTACTTCAGGAAATCAAAATAACCCAACTACAAACTACAAATAAGCTGCTGTATTCTGATGACAAGCTGTGCTGTAAGTCACATGGTGTGGTTGCAGGTACTCTATAGGAACTGATTATATATCAGGAAGTGATTATGTACCAGGAAGCTCAATCAAAACGTTTAAGCTATGTGTTGCCTATCTGCATATTCCAAAACTGAAGTGTGTATATATAGAAAATAAACACATAATAGCGCCACATGGTGGCCTGTGGGGTTCCTTCACGTTGCAATAATAAGTGATTAAAATCCTGTAAACCCTACAAATCCTGGATAGCAGAGAGTTAAGATAGTAAAATCCATTTGAGTTCATCACTATTCCAACTATACAGCACGGTTGAGAATGGTACACATTAAATACAATGCTACTGTGAAATGAAAAGCACATGTATTAAATTGATTCTGGCATACAGACATTACTGCTACATATACAAACTGAACTCAGCAGTTTCTTATAAGAATACCAGCTCTGATTACAGACTTACTTATACTGCTTTTGTTCAAAGGTATTTTTATACAGACATTCAGACAACCTGACCCCGTTGCAGTAAAATACAAAATAAACATTTTTATTTATGAAGTTGATTTATATATTATAAAGGGTTCTTAAAAACAATCTCTTTGTGATGAGCCAAGATCTTTCAGGGAAGTTATAGTTGGCCAGCTTACAAAAAACTATATGAAATATATATATATATATATATATATATATATATATATATATATATATATATATATATATATATATATATATATATATATATATATATATATATATATATATTATCCTTGCTTAAGTTTGAACACTTGCAAAAATGGCACCAAAGACACTTCACAACCATATAATTGTGCCAACTGCTGCATCAACAATACTGTGACTACTTAATACCTACTTAATGGAAACAGTTTAAATCAGTGTCCAAAAATACTTCATACTTGGAATACTTCATACTTGGAATACTTCATACTTGACAGTTATCAAAACGAATGTATATCTCATGTTGTTTAGAGCACCCCTGTGACCTCAATGGAGCGCTCAGAATCATGTCTCAGTACATCTGGAACACCATTAACCCCAGTGGCTATACAGTAGGAAATACCCCATTTGTTCTTTGTGATATATCTCACTGATGATGTATTTTTACAATGCACAAGAGGCAGAGTGTTGCAGGTGGCTCCAAGTTGATTTTTCCCCCCCTGTAATTTATTGTCTGTAATGGGTACCAGACTACAGCAGACATCACATTTATCTTCTTTCAAGTGGAAAAGCTACTTTTCAAAGTGACGGCCCTTGTGCTCTGAACCGGGACCTGAAATTAAAACCCAGGAATCGCTTATTTCTTAACAACGGTTACTGTAGGCAGGGTTACAGCACAAGAGCATGCTTCAACCTCCACAATGTTACAAAATATCACTTCACAGAAGCGCTCCCCTCTCTGGCTGTGCAGATTATGAACCTGCACTGGTAATGCTTTACCCAGCCCTTCTCAACACTGAGACCTGACTGAACCTGCTTCCTACACAGAGAGGGGAAGACAAGCATTAGAAGAGCATGCTAGCTGAGGGTGGTTTCCAGAGGCAGGTTTGCACAGTGGGGGTGCAGCTACAGTGACAGGACTGCTCTGATTTCTATGATGGCACCAGGACTCCTCCAATCCTGGAGGAACACTATTGATTTGGCACAGATAATGCCCAGTGGTCCTGACACGGCAGCACCCTTGCCTGGTACTGATATGCCACCAGGAAGCTGCTCTCAGTTGCCATGGTGAAAGCATTGTGCTCCACAGGACCTGCATGTCACAATATTGAAATGCTACCGCTGTAGCTATTGCATTGCTATGGTAGTCTTGCCACAGCTGCATTGCCACTGAAGTAGCATTGGGTAAGGGTGCCCAGACTCACCAAGAAAACAAACAGACACTGGAACTGAGGCCACAGTATTAAAACTGACTCGTAAAGAGCGACGCTTTCCCAGATAACAAACACTGCACGGAATCTGTGAAGAAATTCAGAGCAGCAAAAGCAAACCCTCATTAGAAAAACCGCTTTGCAAAAAAAAGCACTCTGCAATCCAGCTGATTGTGCTTTTCCTTCTTGGAACAGAAACATGAAGCTTTTGAAAAGCCTGTGTCACTCATCCAAGTGAATAACAACAGTAGGAAAAAGAAATAATAAAAAAAAAAAACTTTTCAAAACTTTTTTCCAGATGCAAAAAATCAAGTTACATTTTTTCCCTTTTATTTTCTTTTTAAATATAAAAAATGGTTAATGGCTACTGCCTATCAGATATCATATATTGAGCACTGTTAGTTAAAGGAAGCTTGGTAAACTTCCAAGAGACTCAATCTGATTGTACTGAAGCTGGCAAGCAGACTTAGCAAGGAAGTCTGGGCCCGTTCCTCATTGTGGTATCCAGTATGAGCTTTTAAGCACCTGCATTTGGTTCTAAACTATTTTCCTGGAGAAAAGTTAAAAAATGTAAACAACCACACACACACACACACACACACACACACGCACGCACATGCACACACGCACACTCACACACACACACCCACCCAGTCTCGCTTTCCCCATTCCATCTCACCTAGACACCTATAAAAACTGTACAACAATGGGTAACACTTTATATTAACCATGCAATTACATTTAAACATCCCAAAGTACAATAGGTGGCTAAAAACTGCCCCCTTTAAAAAAATGTAATTCCTTCTATGGCTATTGCATGGTTATAAACCATCTACAATATTTTATTAACACTCTATAACATAGTTATTAAGCATATAATGTTTTATATATATAATGTTTATAAAACATTAATAAGCAGCACCTTAATATAAAGTGTTACCCAACAATGAGTCTAAAATGTAGCGTCTAGGTATTCCTCAAACTTCTCATTAAGAGTTATATATCAGTACAGTTTATGTTTCTTTTTTCTATGAATAAATGATTAAAACATATGACTATGCATGCCATGCAATATCTACTTCTTCACTGTATGTCAAATGATTGCACACAAAGCTGCTCTGTCAGAGCTGACTGAGTGGCCGTGCTTGTTCATGATTAAAAGGCATTACTATACTGCAGCCCATACAGTGTCACTTTGCAGTGTTGTTGGAAACTTTTGAGCTATATTTCTGCACAATTAAAATTCAAATGATTCTGCAAAGAGATATGAGTTTGCTTTCATTAGCAAAGAATTCCTCAACATTCTACTGCTTCGGTCCTTTAAATAAAATATAAAAACAGTATACACAAAGACAAACATGCATTTAAGAGCTATGACATCAGCGTGCATAATGCCTTTGATGTTGGCATTGCTGGACACATTCAGCCACCCCCCCAGGAAACTCCAATAATCAAAAACAGATGCTCTTTTACTTTAATTTTTGCTTGTTTGTTCTTTCTTGTCTATTTCTTTAATCTACTCATATTCACATACTCCAGCATAAAGAGACACTGTACAGAAGCGGTGAAGGGTGCTGCTAGGATGCAGGCTTACCTGGCAACAAGGTGCAAGCCCAGACTACAATGATACCCGTGTAGTATTCCATGTGCGTGGAGCGGTGTCGTGGAATCTCAAGGAGGCTGAGGCAGGGTGTCAGTCCTAGAGTCCTGCTCGGTTAAAAAGCTCTCTCTTATTGACGTCTCATTTACTGCAAAGAACTCTATATCTGGAAGAAGTAGGAGGGTCTGTGGAAAATGTGCACCGCCAACAGGCTGTTCCTCACACTGTCCCCAGACTGTGCACACTACATTACAGACTGCCTGCCTGTCTGCAGGATTAAACACTGTGCTGCACGGATCTGCACGGATCCAACGATCTGCACGGATTTAGCAGCTCAAATTGAAGGAATAAATGAATTCAAAGTTAGGGGGGGGGGGGGACCGGTACAGTAAGCAAAATATCTAAAGATATGCAGGAAGCAGAAGGCATCATCTCGAAAAAGATGATAAAAGAACTGAAGTAACTTAGAAGACAAATGTAAAGGGCAGTGTTGTGTGAAGCACCGCCTGCCGCTCCAGATTCTGAACTGCGTTGAGCCTGCCTCTTTTGCATAGTGGTTAAGATGAGCGGGTCGATGGCTTGCATCCAGCCCCTGCCTTGTTACTGAAACATTTTGACAAATGTCTTGAACATCTAGGAGAAGACTTGTTTTAGTCTGACTTTTATTACTGAGTGTTTAATGTTATCATCTAGCGTATGCACTGTAATACTGTATTATTTCTGCATACAGTGTATACAGAGCACGTGTCCCCAGCTACAGGCTCACTGGGGCATAGCATCAGCACCTGCAGACTCACTCAGCTAGAAGGACATGACCTCAATATGGGAAGCCAAGGAGAACGTGTCTCTTCTTAGAGGCAGGGCAGCCCCATCTTGCCTCAGGGCTGAAGGTCCCAAGCAATCAAGAAAGCATGTGTTTAATGACTCAAAAGTAAAAGTATAAGCAATGACTCGTTTCTATAATAAGCCTCGGGGTGGTCCCAGTGAGTGTAGGTGGAAGTCTGTTATTAGCTGTAAGGATCTGAACAGATGGAGAGGTGTGCCAAGCACAGCATGGTAAATCATAGGTAAGCATTGTAAGAGATGTAAAGCACACCACATTATGGTAAAGCATATTAAAAAAAACTGTGGTAAACTATGGTAAATGTATTGTATAACCATGGGAAAAGCATGAGCAAACTACAACATTACTGTGGTAAACTTTTAGAAGAGGGAATGGAGTAAGCTACACTCGGTATTAACCTTTAGATTTTATTATGAAGATGCAATACAATAGCATAGTTGAAACTTCTGTAGATTCCAGAGTACCGGTAAAACTTTGGTAAGTGGTTTGGGCTGAGGAGAATTATTGCATTTTGCCATTGCTTTTGTACTTTTTCCAAAATATGAAAAGCAAAAAGAAAACAAAAAAGCACAACTGAAATGATTTTACTAAATGCTATTTGTGTCATTCTGTATTGTGTACCCAATGATGTACTAAGGAAAGCTGGATAAAGATGCAGTGTAATGAAGGCGAGAGACTCTAAAGCACTGCAGGGTCAATGAAGTCACACCTGATAGTGGACAGCTGCTGCAGACTTCCTCTGCCCTGAGCTGAGGTTCAGAGGGCATGCCTGTTAATAATACTGCACTGATGTAATGTGTTCAGAAGTAAAACTCAACAAGTTTATTTTTGCTTGTTTTCATTTTCAAAAGAAAACAGACGCTGCTTTAAAAAAAATAAATAAAGGTCTTTAATAATGGCTCTGGATTCGTGCTAGCGAGAGAGTCATAGTTTCCAGATGGTTAAGGCATGTTTCTGAAACGGATCCCGGTTGCTGTTATGTAAATTGAGACTCAGAAACCACGCAGCTCCCCACCCCATATGGAATAAAGGCCGTCTCCTTGGTGCAATGCTGGTCCGAGTGTCAGAGAGGTACACTGGGTCGCTGTTCACAAGTTATATCTGCCTCAAAACACACCAGTAAGCTCTTTTTTAGCAACCCATTTAAATGACCAGCTTAATATCGGGGGCGGGGCTTATCCTTCATAATATTTTGCTGGTATGCAAAGCTTCTTGAGATGAGAAGCACTGTATTGTAGAGTACTCTCAATGTTAAACTGTGGCTATGGCTCTGGTATAGGCCTACCCATAGCAAATGATAACAGCAGCTTAAATGTTACTGTTGGTAACATTTTGATGTGTTTTGATATCCAATGGCATGAAGTAACACACGCTGGTTAGCCATTGCAGTACCATGGTACCATATCACTACAAACATGCCAGGAATGTACCAGGACAGCTGGACAATATTCTGTTGTTTTGCCATTGCTGGTAGCGCTATTGGATCTGCTAGGCTAGGGTTTCTTCAGGGTAGTCCTTTTCTTCAAGGGAGGACTGCGTGTGTCAGTATTATCTCAGTTTCATTGCACAGGTGGTAAAGAAGCAGTAGAACCACTTCACTGTACAAAGCCTATTTGGAGGCAGGACCATCTTCGAAACCCTGGCTAAACGCATGATAATAACCTCATGTCTGAAGAATCTCTTTAATCCTGCTTCCGAAACGACATGTGATCAATCAGACAGAAATGTATAATTAACATTAAGGGTATTCCTTTTTACATGAGGCCAAGGCAGGGGAAGAGACAAATTGCTCTCAGTATTTCCAGACATCCAGACACTGCAACATTAATCACAATTGCTGAAACCATGTGGATACTGAATTTTTATGAAAAGGACAATATAGTTATGCTGTGAATACTTGTTCTGGGAATTCGTTCACACAAGTGGTTGAGGGATAGTGTTTCCTTTAACTGTTTTTCCATTCTCTAACAAGGCTGAAGCTCTCCAATCCTAGCAGAGCAGACAGTGGGTTGGTCTTCCAATCTGCAGACAGGTTGGTAGATTAAAAATATATAAACAAAATTATAATGGACGCAATTCCCAAAGTGGTGTAGTCGGGCTCCCTTACCCTAAGGATGTATACCCTTACAAAAGACTACTGTGTACACTGTAAAAGCTAACTGTAGTAAAAACATAGTAATGCATAGTAAAGCATAGTAAAGCATAGCCGACCATGGAAAATCACATGTACAAGTATGCATGATGAAGAACTAAAAAACAGCACAGTAAATATGTGGTACAAGTAAGAGAAAAGCCAAGTGCTATAGTTTAAAAGGGTAAACTTTTTTCATTGCCATGGTAAACTTTATGGGCCGGTTTCACAGACCCAGTCAGAACTAATCTTGGACTACCTAATGTTAATTTAGGTAAGGTAGTCCAAGGCTAGTGATATTCGGGCTTTGTGAAACCAGTCGTTGAAGCGTACAGATTATCCAGTGGACGTCTGTGTTGAGGAGGTGCTCCTCTCCCCCTTCTCTCTGTCTCTTGTTCCTGTGTTGAGGAGGTGCTCCTCTCCCCTTCTCTGTGTCTCTTGTTCCTGTGTTGAGGAGGTGCTCCTCTCCCCCTTCTCTCTGTCTCTTGTTCCTGTGTTGAGGAGGTGCTCCTCTCCCCCTTCTCCCTGTCTCTTGTTCCTGTGTTGAGGAGGTGCTCCTCTCCCCCCTTCTCTCTGTCTCTTGTTCCTGTGTTGAGGAGGTGCTCCTCTCCCCCTTCTCTCTGTCTCTTGTTCCTGTGTTGAGGAGGTGCTCCTCTCCCCCTTCTCCCTGTCTCTTGTTCCTGTGTTGAGGAGGTGCTCCTCTCCCCCCTTCTCTCTGTCTCTTGTTCCTATGTTGAGGAGGTGCTCCTCTCCCCCTTCTCCCTGTCTCTTGTTCCTTTGTTGCCATTATTACTGCTTTGACAAAGTTGCTTGCTTTACCCCACAGCAGTCAACTCATTTATCTGTCAGGGAATGACGCAGCCAGCGTGGTATGAAAAAGAAACCATCATTTATAAAAGCATCAATTTTCCTTCAACAGCACAGACAGCCTTTCCGCAGAATTTCATCAAGAGTAATTTCTGTCAGAGAGCACGCACCACAGCCATTATGCAATCTCAGTGTCAAATTTCCTCCAATCCTTCAGCTAATATTACAGAAAGTGTATATTGTATGCTAAAGCGTAACAGTGGTAGAAACTGCAAACAGAACTGTCTGCACATCCTACTACCTCCTACTACATGAGATAATTTGCAAATGTCTTCGGGTTACTGTAGTTTTGATAGTTCAAACTCCTCTGTACTGGAGCCTTTGTCATCTCGTTATTTTAATTGTCATCCTAAATGAGAATAAATGGATGAGTTGAGTAGACTATGAATTTGCAGCACACTACCATGCTTTACCATGCTTCTCTGTGCTTTAACATGATAGGGACATGCCAGGAAATTAGATTCTGCCTCTCAGGGGATCTATCCCTTCCTTTAAATAATTATTTAAAAATAAGAATAATAAACTGTCACGCATGTAGTTTCCAGACTTCATTTCTTTGGAACTTGATGTTGCTGTAGCTGTTTTTCAATAAAAATGTAATACTACAGACCACATGCAGGTGGCTTATCAATTTAAAGAACAGGATGCAGTGTACAATTACTGTATGTATAGCAAAGTCCTGCACTAAAAAAAGATTTCCATCAAATGGCTTCAATAGCAAAGTGTCTTGGGGCAACAGCCTCTAAGCTGAGACTAAGTAAATGTGAAATAACAGTTTCAGTGGGAGCAAATGGAATATCAATACCACCTCCTTAGATTACCAGCACTGGGCTAACAATCCAAACCCTGTACATTATTAACATGGAAGGAAGCCCTTCATTTAAACACTGGACACAGTACATACATGCACTGTGTCCCAGGAAATTCATGCAAACTCATAATTAATACATGCACTGTGACTTTACATTTTATTCACCAAGTTCTATAACGATTTCCCATGATGCATGTGCATTTGCATAGACATTTTGCAGTCTGACATGCTTTTTCCATGCTTATGCTGATTTGACCACAATTCTCCTTACTTCTGTGTGGTTTACTTGTCTAGTTTACTAATGCTAAACTCTTCAGCGAACGTTTCAACACAACTCACAGATAACAGAAGTAAAGGAAATTCTCAAAAGGAAATTCATTCAGACACTATTTATGGAATACAATTACACATGACTCCAAATGTTGCTTACAAATCAGCAACTTTGGCCCCCAATAAAGATTGCAGATTTTATTTCTGCCATGGTCACTGTGGCAATCAGACCTGAGGTTCTTTTTCAACGGCTGCTCGTCAATTACCTTCTGATTCTATTAACGTCCTTTGAACGTTCAACAGTCAACAAAACCTGAAACAAACACATTATTAATAGGCATGTTTCTGATAGACACGTTCAATTGTAAACTGATATGTGCAATTGCTTTTATTCTGAGGTAGGTGTAATAAACTAATCTTTCAAAATGTGCTATTATTATGATTTGGGCTGAAGTTCCCTGAAGGCAGTGGTGGAAGATGTTAAAAGGAGGCTAAGGGAGGGATGCTTTAGTTAGTTCCTGAAACACTGTAACTCTCCTTTTAAACGTGTTTACGCTTCACAAAATCAACTCATTCATTTTTAATGAAGTGTTCGCTTTGAGATCATCTTTCTGATCCCTTTTTTAGCGCTCTCACTGATTCCTGTGAACTCTTTGGTGCTCTGCAATGCCATTGCTGTCCACACAGTACAGTGCGTGCCAACGTCTTTCACTCCAGTTTACCAGTCTGTGTTAATCCAGCTTTTGTTTTCTAGCAGGCTCTTATTAGCATGTGTAAAAACACTGTGAGTAGAGGTCTGCGTGTAATAAAGCATGTTGTTACTTTGTAACGACACAGCCATATGTGTAATACTGTATTCTTAGCTAGTCAGAGACACGCAAAGTAAATGTAACGACTTTATTGTCCACTCTTTTCTCGCTAAGACTGTTTTTATGTAACAATCCAGATTCAACAGTCTACCTCTTAAAAGAAAATATTTTAATGACCCAGACAACAAACGGTTTTGGATTTCGCTCAACTGTTGTTAAGCACTCAGTTATTTAAAAAATAACACCTTTTTAGCCTTTCTCTCCCTTTAATTGTTTGCTATTAAACGAGAAGGATGTGTTTAATTGTGCACTTGAACTGAAAGTGCAGTGCTTATTTAAAACGTCTGCCTGAGTTCTCATCTGCTCAAGGAAGGCTCTGGTTACAGTCTGTGTGTGCTCCTTACTGTATAGAGGGCCCCTACAGTACCTCAGCTCCTGCACAGTGATTAAACATACAACTGCAACTGGAGCTAAAACATATCGTACATTTGCTCCAAAGCATCATGTGTGTGAAGGAGATGAAAGCTTGCATTCCTTCTGACTGTTTTTTTATGAACAAAGGAAGCTTGCTGACCCCATTTGATGAATATACAGTAACTCAAAATGTTAAAATGTTATTTAGATGCCAGGACAACTGACCCTTTTAATATCTTGTGTTTATTTTTGGGATGTGAATCACTGTGGCAATCCTGAGGCTTGTGGGAAATCAATCTCAAGAGTCTGGGCTCATTTAATGAAGCGATCCAATCAGCATAATAGCAGCTGGTATTTCCTGCAGTGCATACACGCACTAGGAATCATCTCACTACCTTGAATAACTAGATAACAGCCACATGTATTCTGAAAGCACAGCGCTGCAGGATGGGTGGCACAGCGGGGGAAAAGCACTTCTACCCCTGGAGGTCTGGATTTCAATCTGGACAAGTTCAAGTTTGGTGGTTTCATCTTGAAGAGTCTACAAAGTAAATAAGAACATTTACATACGAGGTGAGGCTATCCTGCCCATCAGTGCTTGTCCTTGTAGATGGTGGATGTCAAAACTTTGGGTTTGTGTCCCAGTGATTTACAGCAGCGTCGACAACATGGCTGGGTACCCTCACCTCTCCCTGGATAAGGCAGTGTCTCCTCACCTCTGTCCTAACTCTGCCTCTACTTCAACGGTGTACTCTGGTCCTGGTTTCTGAGCTCCTCTTAAAAGCGATGGCCTGGATTAACTTTGTCGGCTGCTTTTAAGATATTCAAGATTTCAATCCGGTCCCCCATTCTTCTTCTTTGTTCTAAACAGATTCAGTTCCCTCAATCTCCGTTCATAGCTACAGTATGCGGACTCTCTGCAGTAGCTAATCCAGCAAGGGTGTTGTCTCCAATTTCTCATCAGACTGATTTGCTGGTCTCACAACAGCAGCTTGTGTTTGTCTCCTAAACATAAAAGCAGTTTATGGGTGTATGTTTATTAACAACAGGCCTAGTAAAAGTGCTAGACTTCTGAAGCGCCGCGCTGTATTCAATCTGCTGTTCGGTGTCATGGCTGCTTCTTCTGAAGTCTTGTTTACACGTCAGGGAGGATCACAACATGGGACTATTATATTTTCCAGCGGACAAGAACAAAGAAACCCATTTCATGGGTATGTCAGGAATCCAACCACAATTTATTAGCAAGTAGAGCAACCGCGATAAGTCTCCATAATAATTAAAGAAATTCCCAAACTCTGCTGTTTTAAATCCGGAGGCCCTGCTGGCGAGGCACTTCTGTTCATCAGTGAGAAGTGGAGGTACAGTTCCTGTTATTTCGAAGAGGCAAAGAAAGGCTTTTAAGAAGATTGTAGGCTGGTGATGCAAAGATTTATTCACTCTCGAATCAATGAGGCTCGTGCTGATCAGTCTAGTTAAAATAACAGCCCGGGGCCACTGTAAAGGTTTATCTTGTAACACTTTTCACCAGTACAGTCAAGACGTCTATTAAGGTATCACATGACATAGCCGATGATAGGACTTGTTTTAAATATGCTATTTGGTTTACTTTTTCCCATGCGTTTTACAAAGGCAATAGTTTCTTTTTTCATCTGGAATTTGATTCACTGATTTATACAAAACGAAAATGCTTGACTTAGCATTCGGCTGATCCATCTATGTAAATAGAGAATAGGAAGCTGTCTGTTTAAGCTACTGATATGAGTTCAAAATCTGACTAATCCAAATTCAAGGCATGTAGTCCCTTATTTAAACGAGAAACACCCCCTTTAATGTTAAAATAAACAATTGAACAATACATAAAAACCCTTGAATTAATTTCCTGGCTGCTCATTTAAAGGTTCGGAACATCAATGGGTGCTATTCCCCTTCTAGAATACTTTTTTTTTTAAATTTCCCCCAAATTTTTAATGATTATTAAAAGATGTTGCCAACAGTTTGTTTGTACTGCACCCATTCTCAAATGCAATGTTTACATTGTTTATAAAGGTCTTTATAACAGTAACAAAGATAATATAAACTGGCAAACTTCAAACCACTAAATGCCATGATTCCCTGAAGCAATGTTGCCATTATGTTTATATCCTCAAAATCTAATTTATTAGAATGCCTGGCCTGTAATTAAGAGTTTTCAACTACAATTATTGTTCTGCTTCCTGGAACTGAACAAAAACAAACTCTTAAAAGGCTTGCAAAGTTTATGTTATTTTAGGGGAGAAAAATAAAAAAGAACCTTATCTCTCAACTACTTCTTTGAACGATACATTACATTTTTCTGTTGATGGGTTTTGCGCAACAGGTATTAGGAAACATGAACTTCCCTTTGCTGCGCACTAATTAGTGGTGTCAGGTGGGATCCTAATACCTGCTGCACAGGGATTGACTCAGTGTGGAAGCATAGGCTTCACCTGATTAAAAGTGACTTGAAAATATGATCATTTGTAGGAGGAAAAGCTTTTGTTAGTACTACCCCCTTTAAGAGCATATTTCACTCCAGTAATTCAACGTCACATCAAGGAACGTCAAAACACTGCCCTGCATCCATATTATTGCAACTCCTTTTTTTAGTTTAGGGTACAGTTTTAGTTTTTCTTAAATTTTTATACAAGTTACCATAACAATGGGCTTCTAAAAATAAAATAGAACAAAGAAACCCAATCTAGGACCATGATGACGCATGAGGAGTTTTCCAGATTTCTGGATCGAGTTCCAGTCACAATCCGGGCCAAACATGGAGGAATGGAAATATGCACTGTACGGGTGAAATATAACCCTCACTTCAAGCTCAGAATTTCCTCTCAATTTTCTCAAGGAGTATAACAAGTCGCCATTAATTTGTTTTATAACTGCAGTACGTTCAATCAGCAGGCAAGCAGGCATAATACAGTAATATTATCTGTCTGTATTTATGGATTACATATATAATAAAAACAAAGCTATTGAACAAAACTGGAAGCACTGGGGTCCTATTCACAAAATGAATGGTATGAATAAAATACAGTTTGATATTCATGAAACTGTTTTAGGCTGAGAGCTTCTTTCACATCAGCCTCATTCTTAGCAGTTCTGTGGCTGAACCTGTTTGTGATGAAGGGTTGAGTTACACATTTCTTTTTGTAGCGTGCTTGCCCTTGTCAGCTTGTTTCTACTCTTCTTGATGACTACCAACCTCATGCTCTGGAGAAGGGCTTTACTTGCACACCTGGGGCCCAGTTTGTAAGCAAGCGCAGTTTAAAGCACATCTCATCATTTCTCAATCACTCGAGCTACACTCGAGAGCAGACCAGGCCCTTTGTAATGAACTCAGGAGCAGAGGTGCCAGTCTGATCTCAGTGTGGTAGCGGGGTCTGGAATGAGTCTAATCGGCTGTGTGATTTGTGAGGATTGCTTCGGAGTGCGTTGAATAGAAACTCGGGACAACCTCCAATGCTGTTTTCATTGCAGTGCCAAACGATGAACATTCTCAATGCACTTGACTCCAAATCGTCATTAGCACCGTTTTTAAAAAAAAAAAAAAAAACACACCCAGTAAAGTCTCCGAAGTACAAATAAAAGACGTTTCGTTTAGGGGCTTATAAATGGTCTTGTAGTGCTTTTCTTATTTGCTTTAGAATTGTGTTTATTGCGTTTGTTCCTTTAAGAAGAAAAAAAAAATGCTTTAATGACAATTTGGAGTAAATAGCTTTTGAGAATCTGGCCCATATGTGTGTCGATGCAGGTGGATCACGGCCATTGTCAGGCCACTGAAATCACAAAGTCAACTTTTACCACCAATGCTCTTTAAGAATCCCTCACGACAAGCTGAGGTATTTGATTATGTGTTTGTCTTGCGTGATACATCATCTGGTTTTGAAGAAGGTCACGGAGGCAGCATGGTAACACTAATATACATTAGTCAGAGGGCACGACAAGTCTATATCACACTAGTCATAAAACCTTTGCAGGCTGTTTCTTAAGAGGCTTTGATCTTATTTTTCTCTAACCTTACACTTTCCTTTGAAAAAGTCCTATTCAGAAAGCTTTGACTCACAGAGTTTAAGAACGTAAATGTTATCCGTCTAGAACAGTTTCGTGAATATCTTTGAATCCAACAAAACTTTAAATAGCTCATGAGTTTAAGATTTAAGAACAGGATCGACTGTCTTATAAATAATGTTCAATTAAATTAAAAAAAGAAAAAACAGGAAAATTAACCAAAGCAGCAAAAAATAACATCATTACCTTGCCCCTCAGTGGTGGAACAACCTACCCACGGATATCAGGACTGCTCAGTCCCTGACCACCTTCCGGTGCCTCAGGAAAACACCTGTTCAGACAGCATCTGTAAACCTCAACTCTCACCTATGCTGGGCTATATGACACCCAATCGTACCAGTTCTTCTATCAGCTTGTACCTGCACTGAACTGCTCCATACCTTGCCGCATTCAACTACTGCTCCTAACTACAACTGTGTCTTGTATCTGATTTTACTCTTGTAGGTAACCATACTGTATTTGCTCTTATTTGAAATCATTCTCATCCATTTATCATACTTACTACGTGTTCTTACTGGACTTTACTCATATAAGCAGTTATTTTGCTCTTACTTAAATTAAATCTTATTGTACTTTCATAACTGCGCTTATCTGTATTATGATATTCTGTAATGTGATATTTTATAATGTGATAACTTGCAATGTGATATTTTGTTACAATTGTAAGTCGCCCTGGATAAGGGCGTCTGCTTATAAATAAATAAATAAATAAATAAATAAATTAATAATAATAATAACTCTGACTGCTAATTTATGCCAAACAGCTGCTGGCTGGCAAGGCGTAATTCAACTGGAAATGCATACTGACTGCTAACTTTCTTTTTATTATTACTGCAGATGCTGAAGTGTGATTTACTGTTTGCACTGCATTCCAGACCCCGTTCATGCAGTATTTACCACGCTTCACAGTTTCCCGTGGGCGTAATAGCCATCTAAACCGAACGAGGCTTGCTGGGTTGTCGAAGAAGCATTTCTATCAGCTTGGAGAGTTTTGTAACTGTAATGAATCCGTGCTCTTACTCTTTCATAACAGAACCGCTTCCTTTCCTTCCGTCAAATATCATTCGCTAATGATTTGCTCTCCCAACCTGCTAAAGAGGATGCACTCAGAGTCACACAGGCATTGAGGGTATGATGTGGATCCAGGATGCAGATATTATGTTGACATTCTTGCAGATAATGCAGCTCCTATGCAACACAGAGAGTGTAGCTTTTTTCTAAGAGCTGGGCATGGTATGTACTGGGATTGAAGACCTTAAAGAACTCCTTTAGACAGAGGTAGTATTAGTTGGATGCCCTAGTACGGTATTACATAGCTGTTAATAATAACTCTCCCTGGTAGCCAACTATACCCACCGTTTGCATAATGCAAGCTGAGGAGATTGATTTTCCACATGAATTATACAAATATAATTCTGTGAAAACAAAGAATAGACAAGGCCTTTTTAGCACTTAAAATCAGATTAAGATCAGTAGACTACAAATAAATCTGCGTCCAGTCGCCACTGATTCAGATTAGTGGGGGTCTGCTGTTAAACACTCATACAGGCTAGGTCTTCATGCCAACTGGCACCAAACAAAAATGCTACTGTTACTGTTACAAGACTAGTAACAAACAAACAATTTCAGCACGCGCTTTCAAATCCTTCAATGATCCTTCCACTCCTATGAAACCGTTTTCTTTGAAGTTTTAGGAGAAAGTGAAAAACATGTGAAATATTCTTAACTCCCCTCTTTGGGATTGTGCAAGGGGTTATGAGCACAGTTCATTAAGAAACTCAATTAGAGTGAAGTCTATTTTGCTAAACAGAACACTGCTGTTTTCTAGGCTGTACTGCTGTGCTTGGCGAGCGTGAGGCAGTGCGGTCCCAGTGAGAGTTTGCTGGCAGGGAGTCACTCAGCAGCCTCAGCAGACACCAGACTGCAGCTCACACATGTCTGCTTGGCTCCACCACCTCATCCCTGCCATGTGTGGCCTCATCAGCTGCTGTAAAACTGCAACCGCTGGAAAATCTTACCTGTGGTTGTAGGAGTCTGAGAGAGGGATTAGACTATGCTTGCTGAAACACAGACTTTCTTTTGTAAATAAAACATGAGAAGGTGCAGAAAGCCAGTAAGTGACAATCACTGGGATGCATTGATTGGAAAGGGAGTAGCAGACATTCTTCAGGGTTTATCAGTCGCTTCGGAACACAATGCATTAAAGTTGAAGATTCTAAGGGAGCTCCGAGACTGCTTCCCCCCCCCCCGAGAAGTTTAGGGATGACAGGCAGTCTGACAGCCTCCCTCCCTAACAGTACAGCGAGCCAGAGAGGTAGACTCCCAGAACCACAATACTGATGATCCACAATGTGGTGGCTGGAAAGACTGATTATACTCTCTGAACCTCTTTCATAGCTGAAGCATGAAGACATTGAGGCAGATTTCCTACAAAAGAAAAACCTAATGCAGGTGTTTCATTTCAGGACTTATAGAGAATAATTTATTTTTTTTCCATTCCGTAATTTTAAAGGGTGTCATTTTAAAAAAAATAACTTTTGAAACTAATTAAAAACATTCCTAGTTATGACTTTCACATGAAAGCTTCCACCAAATAATTACAAAAATCCTTGTCTGTGTCTTGCGATGTGCCTTGGACAATTTGACCACTTCGACCATCCATTTATATAGAACCGCCCGCCTGTGCTTTCAAGAGGTTATGGCTTCTGCATTCTGGATCATGCCAGGTTCTGAGTTCAGGAGGTGTGCAGTGCCAGCTTAAGACCCTGGCAACAAAAGCTTGCAGCTTTTTGGGAAGAAGTGGGCATAGACTATCTGGCCAGGGACACCCATCTAACTTCTATAGGAAGGGTTAAGACTGTGTACAGATCTGTAAGTAGTACAATACTAATCAGTTAGTCGAGTCAGTGTTTATACAGGTAAGCATTGCAATGATACAAGGACAAAGGAATGATTGGAAAGTTCTGGGGCTGGTTGTAGGACAGTTCTATGGATCTGGTTTCCTTTCACTCAAATGAAACATTGGGTTAGATGTCGGCCATCTGTCCCGTTAACAGGGTGAAATACAGACGCGAGGGCTCAGGAGACCAAGGGTCTGCTAAACTGCTAAACATTGTTATTAAAGATTAGGTACAGCTTTAAGAAAAAAAAGAAGCTAACAAGCTTGCAAAATGAATCCATAAGTTCACTGAAAGATCTGTTTCACTGAGCTTCCTGATGCATGCAAATGTATATAACAGAGGTATAAAGTCTTAAACCCCTAATTCAGTCCCTTAGATTAAGAGGCTATTTTTTTCATCCATCACAAGGGTTTGCAGATCAAACACATCCGAACGGCAGCAGTCATCAAGATTGTGATCTTGTATCACTTCTGACATCACAAGTTACTGTAGTAAACAAGTTAACCTCAGCGCAGTGTGTGGTTGAAATGAGAGCAAACTCATTTTTAAGATGTCGTGCATTTTCATGGGTTATTGTGGGTGTGTTGCATGGAGGTGGACTGGATGGACACACATGTTAATGCTTTAATGACTGTCATTGCATCCAAATAAATATGTCTCCTCAAAGCAATATTAACCTTTACACTTGATAATTGCTTGCTAGAAATGTCTCACATGCATTAGATCACTTGCAAGTCCATCGCAGATTTTTGGCATTGCTGTTATTAATCATGTAACTTATACAGCTTGAAAAGCACATTTGGGACCTCTGCACTGAATTCTTCATATTTAAAACCCTCCCCCCCGTCTAAGTAAAAGTTAAAGAACCCTCAGGGGCAGTTCATCAATACATTCTTTTTATGACTAGGAGTCGGTGGAGTAATAAATACAGAGGGCTATCTGGGGTTTCCTCCTACAGAGATCAGGGTCAATCCATGAGAAAGACATTCTAGACCAATGAGCCGTAACGATGGAAAACATTTGAAGAATTGTTTTCTTTTGTTTGTGGAGCAGGAGCGCACCTTTTAAATTTGAATTGACGACACCAGCATTTGACTCAAGACCACAAGGCGCACACGATATACACTCAGGAGATGTGGTGTCTCTTGTCCTGGGTGTCTAGGTCAGCGTTTCTGTGTTTATTAAACTGTGTTTATTATATATATATATATATATATACACATACACACACACACACACACACACACACACACACACACACACACACACACACACACACACACACACACACACACACACACACACACACATACACACACACACACACACACGCATATTCAATGTAATACACTAAACCTAACATGAGCAGTTCCATGTGGTACATTTAAAATTCAAAATTCCAAAAAAAATTAAGTTGACAGATTTGGCTCTGAAAAACAGGAAAGGATGGAAGGTACCGTTTATGCTAAATATTTTGGCAGCCTACAACTAGAGTAGCTGGGTATGGGTATCGGTTTGTTCTGCAGTTAGTTTCACAAAATAAATAAAACTATCAAAGAAATGTTTTCAATCCCTGTTTGGCCCTTATATATATATATATATATATATATATATATATATATATATATATATATATATATATATATATATATATATTGAAGCACTGTGAAATACAAAATAAGAACTCAGGACTCGATTTCCTCAGGTTTCAAATGCAGATAACATTGCCCACTCGACCAGTCACTTTCAATTTGAAATGTAACCCAACCGCTCTGCATTAAAATTCCATTGCAGCAACTACCATTTCTAGGATAGATTCTGTGGATACGCTACACTAGCGTGAAGCAGCGGAAAGGGCTGAGGTCTATTTTTCCGAAATTCCAGTTCAGACACAAAGGCACATGTTTTTGGGTTACCAGGAAGACAGAGCAGCAATAGCAGAAGCAGGATTTCAGCTCAAGTGACCTTTGTGGGGATGATGTAGGATTTTCCAACATGAAATACACCGATGAAATGACTTAACAAAGGCTTAGATAATGCCTTAGTTTCTCTTCTCCTCTTCATAAAACCATGTTGCTTTATAACAAACACATGGCCGTGGATCACAGGTAACCACGACGTTGTGTGTTCACTTGCATCGCAACACAAGCGCTCTATTAAAATGCTTTACAGCTATAGCCAAAAGTTCAGCATCACCCTATAGAATGAACTAATCTTGCTTCAAAAAGCCGAATGAAACCTGCTGAATAATGTTACGTTCACATATTGAATTGCATACCGCTTAGTAATTTTCCGTATACTTAATGAAAAACTGACAACAATTGAAAAGAATGGGACATTTCAAAATCTAACATGAAATACTGTACTGCTGTTATGGCTTCTGGTAGACTTTTGCGATACCATTTTGTAGTTTGTTGGATTACACGATGTTAAATAAAAGATCAAAACTATGTTCATATAATTTAAAAAAAAGAAGATTTCTCCATAGCTGTAGACGCGTCCCTGTCTCAAGCGTGACTCCATGCTATTCACAGCATTGCTCGCAATAACAATTTCAAGCGTTTCCGTCAGGAGCTACAGGCACGCAGCGGGCCAGTAGGATCCGTGCAAGGAGACATGATAAACAAACACGTGAGGCAGAAATATTTGTACTCTCAGGCCGGGGTCCTGGGAATTCTGCTTCAGACAGCAAAACAATAACATTTTATGACTAACAGCATGTACACCAGGGAAAATGAAAAAGGCAGGCGGCGGTATGGAGATGGCTACAGACACACACACACACAGTACATAAACACGCACAATGTGTTCCAGTGCTTGTGGGAGTCTGGTGTGCATAATATGCATACTGATTTAAATTGTAACCTGCACTGCCACCGAGTGGTCAAATGATTTCTATCAAATGATTTCACTGAAAGAAAGGTCGTATTGACTGATAAGAAAACAATAAAGCACACCAGGGTGTTCAAATACGGTCTAATATCCGCACGCCTGGGGGTGCTGTTCGACAAAGCCGAATTACACAGCACGGCCAACCCTAGATGGCACCTCCCAAAGTGAACTGGTTGTAGTTATAATAATAATAATAATATTGTATTATTACTTTTTGAAATATAAGACATAATCACAATTTCCCAATCATATGAACAAAACGAAACAAAAACAGTGTAGATTACCAATGCTTTCTGTCTGGGCTTTGCAGTCCTGGTTTATGCACTGTCAGAAACAGATGCTGCTGCCACAAGAGGGCGGTCTGGTGCTGGTTTATCTAAATGTATTTTTAGAAATTTATCATGGTACCCAGCATTTACTCTACGCTTTTTGGGGCTGGTGTAAGGGTACCTGCTAAGTGACTTGCGGCTGCAAACCACCCATATTGCGACCAAAAGCGGCGTTTTGCACGCGCAAACCGTATTTAGTGAGAATTTTGCAGCCACTAAAAATGCGGCGTATGTAAATAATGATTTTCACTTGGCGTTATGCACCCGCTGTCAAATTAGCACTTTGCCATTATTAAGCCATTTAAATGACATTGAAATATATTCAAATGAAGAAAAGAGCATGGGAATTGGGCGGGGCTCTAGAATACTAAGCGGGCGCAAACATTACAATGAGATGAAGTAAGGATTTTTGTCTTGAACTCGGGCAATTGCCGAACCTCCAAAAACTGTGCACGTCCTCTTAGGTGGTGTAATTAAGAGCAGTGTAAAATCACACCCCCTCACAGCCCTGTCATTGGCCTCAGGAAGGCTGCTGTGGTGAACTTCCTGATGCGGCGACGCTTGGTTCTTGTTGAGGATAGACAGGAAAACCTTCAGAAGAGAAGGGCAATCCATTCTAGGTTTTAATATAAAGTCATAGTATAACCAGGAATGGATCAAATTGCTATGCAATGGGAGTCTTATTGCCATCCCTGGAATTTGACTGCAGAGAAAGAGGCACAAAAGACGAGGTCGAGGACAGTACCGGTCACCTCACAGACACTTGCTGGCCAGGGTATTTTATTTTCGGATCAGAAACTGTCACTGACACCGAGACAGACTCACCCAAGGCGCAGACTCTGGAGAGAGGCCGAGGCAGCAGGAGGAGCAGTGAGCGGCTCAGAAAGCTCCGGCTGACGGGAACAACAAACACCCAGCTGGTGCAGTGGGAGCTAGGCCGCCTCCAGCGGGAGGACAGATGGTGAGGCACGGTCGGGACGCAGATCCGACACCGCTTCGCCACATGCACTCCTATATAATCCCGAGGCTGAAAGTCGTAAAACACCAGAGCAAATGTGTGATTAAAATTAAACTGACACTATAAATTACTGATGATGATTTAGTACGTGGCACAATAATTATATCCAGCGTTGTTGTTTTTTTTTTTTTTTTATTAACTAGCATAGCAAATGCATGCTTGCTACATCACGTTCTGCCTCGGTATTTTTAAACTAGCTTTTGCCCACGTGCAGTACACTTTGAAGACCCCTAGATGGGGCTGTTGCCCACGAGTGAATGTCTAATAAATGTATTTATAATTCTAGACCGGAGCGCCAGCTTTCTCACAGCGAACGTCAATTCCAAACCCAGCGTTACGTCACTGTGAAGATCTGTGCTTCCTAATATTAAACTGTCACGTGGACAGGTGTGTGCTCATGATTCATAGTAATGTCTGAAACGTGACTGGAGCTGAGTAAAAGTAGCAGTGAAGTGCCTGGAGGCCGGGGATCAGAGCATACCCAGCTGAGAGTATTCATGGCACAGTTTCTGCTTCTTGCTTGCACCTGTTCTGTATTTATCACAAACTGGAACAGTACTGCAAGTATTCATGGCACAGTTTCTGCTTCTTGCTTGCACCTGTTCTGTATTTATCACAAACTGGAACAGTACTGCAAAAATATTCTTTTACTTTCAAAGCCTGCAACTTGGGCAGATGACTTGAAAGCTTCTGTGGATCTGATCTGAACTGATTACACAGCTTCCAACCACTCCTGTGGTTTATCAGACAACAAGATTCTGCAGCAACAATAGCAAGCCCTTATCTTCAGAGCACAGCACCCAGGCCTGTGTCTCTCTCTCTGTGCCTGCTAGTCCAGGCAGGGATGGGTTAAACCTCTAGCATCGAGGACAGAGCCACGTACTGTCATATCCCAGCTCCTCTACAGACACAGACTACTGGAGTCTCACTGATTGTTCAAAGGATTTTCGGGGCTACTTTTTTTTAGAGCTACCTAGTGTTTTGTTTTTTTTAAAGCAAAACCAGTTCTCAAGTCAATGTGTTGATATTTCTTATACTGTGCATTTAAGTATCATTTGCAAAAATATGACTTTGTTTTAAAAAGGAGTACATATATTGTCTATTTTTATATAATGTCCATCATTGCCTATTAAAAAATGGCTAAATGCATTTTCACTTTGAAAGCCAAACTAAGAGAATGGTCTCTGATATAGTACGAAAGCTGCAATTCCATGTTTAGACTATCTGAAAATCGAAGTTCAGTGGGTGTAAGTGTACTGCTCTAAAGGGTACCTTCAAACGATCTGTCTGTTTGCTCTGGGGGTGCTGTGTGCAGGGATTTCATATTTAACTTTTAGATCCTTGATGCAGTTACTACATTTGACCAACGGCTGCACTGTGTACCAAGGAACGGTAAAATCCCAGTCAAAGACACTGCAGTTACATCATTAACCCATCAGTGGCACTGTGTGCTATTAAAGCAAAAAGGAAGTCGAAAAGTTAACTTTTTAATGGCAGTGCCAGACTCTAAGAAGAACGGAGGGTGATGCTAGATGCTTTGTGTATTGACGAGAGATTCAGTGGTGTATAGGCTTTAAAACCCCCGGGCTCCTGAACAAGATTGCATTGTTTTTTTAAATACAATCCTGCTTTAAAGATACACAAAAATGACTTAAGTAAAATATCCTGGGCTAGATTTTCTCTAAGGGTTTGCTCCAGTACAAAAACAAAACAATACAAAAAAAATCCTCAAAAAAATCAAAAGGCATTGAACAATTAAAACAAATATGGGATGTGTAAAAGCTGCACGCAGAATCTTCAGAAAGAAAATCAAACAGCATCTGCTGCAGCAGCACACGTTTTCCTGTCATTGATTGAGCTGAGATCTAACACTGCTGCATTGGCACGATTGGGAGCTAAGAGCTTTTCTGGCCAAAGAGAAAGTAAGAGATACGAGTCATGAACCAGAATAGCCTTCCAAGACAAAGAAGGCCATTGTCCAAAGAACAGGGAAGAAAAGCCCCAGCTGTGAGCAGAGGTATTATTGCAGAAGACTAGCAGAAGAGAAGAAGCCAGCAGGCACCCTGCTCATTTCAGCACTCTTCTGATATTCATGGTAATGTTCTATATACATAACAAAAGGTGAGCCGTAAAAGTGTACATGAATTGCGTGCCTTTACTGAATGAGTTACTGGGTGCCCTAAGGTACGTGCTTTTTATTTGAGAAAAAAAAGTAATTAGCAAAGTTCCTTATTAAAATAAAGGTGTAGTGTGCTTTGAAAGTGTCTTTCTGTAGCACAGTGTGGTCTGCTGGACTGCGTTTCTCTGGCTCACTGATAGAGCACAGACAGAAGCAGCAGTCCTCCATGTTTATAGGGTTCCTCTGAAGGCTGCAGCAGCTGCATTGTTGAATGATGAGGCCGAGCCAGTAGTTCACCCCTTTTGTGAAATCCATGATGTCCTAGCCAGGATGCAAGTCCAAGTTTCAGTGTCATAAACTTCCATTGCCCTGTCTGTACATTTTGTTTCATTTAAAAAATGTCTTTCAGTTGGCAACGGAAAAGCTGACTTAATCTTAAGGTCTTGAAGTCGTGTAATTGAAAGTTAGCAGGAATACTGTAAACCGTGTCTTTGTGGAAGTGAACTGGTTGATCATGTGGTCCTAATTGTTTTTGCTCATATGGTTTGTATGGGGTAATGCAGTGGTGACTATCATGTGTGACTGTAACCGTGCGTTAGCAAAGATAATACACAGCTGTCAGGCATGTGAAGGGTTTTTGGGGGGGGGGGTTACATTAGAATACTGTTCTGGGTTCTGTTTACGTTTCCCCCATATCAAACAGCTGTTCAGGTTTCAAAGTGAAAATAATTCCTTTTGAGAAAGAAGCAGGATTAGTGCTGAGTATTAAGTTTCTCATTTTGATTTGCACAGGGACTCTGCTTCTTCAGGGACCGGAGCTTTCTGAGGAGGTTCACTGACTGTGTTGTGTGGCAGAGTGGGTCGTGCAGTGCTTTCCACAGTATGCACGTTTTAAAACACCAGAGCCTTACTTTTCCATTATTCATTTCTTCTTTTCCTTGTTATTTCAGTTGCACATTTTCTGGACAAGGTGGTGAGGTCAGACCACCCTTCTTAACCCCGCCTCCTTTTCCAATTGTAATGACCTGGCACCCTTCTTAACCCCGCCTCCTTTTCCAATTGTAATGACCTGGCACCCTTAACCCCGCCTCCTTTTCCAATTGTAATGACCTGGCACCCTTCTTAACCCCGCCTCCTTTTCCAATTGTAATGACCTGGCACCCTTCTTAACCCCGCCTCCTTTTCCAATTGTAATGACCTGGCACCCTTAACCCCGCCTCCTTTTCCAATTGTAATGACCTGGCACCCTTCTTAACCCCGCCTCCTTTTCCAATTGTAATGACCTGGCACCCTTCTTAACCCCGCCTCCTTTTCCAATTGTAATGACCTGGCACCCTTAACCCGCCTCCTTTTCCAATTGTAATGACCTGGCACCCTTCTTAACCCGCCTCCTTTTCCAATTGTAATGACCTGGCACCCTTCTTAACCCGCCTCCTTTTCCAATTGTAATGACCTGGCACCCTTAACCCGCCTCCTTTTCCAATTGTAATGACCTGGCACCCTTCTTAACCCCGCCTCCTTTTCCAATTGTAATGACCTGGCACCCTTCTTAACCCTGCCTCCTTTTCCAATTGTAATGACCTGGCACCCTTCTTAACCCCGCCTCCTTTTCCAATTGTAATGACCTGGCATCTCAGCCCATTGGATTAAATGGAAAGGCAAGGGCTGGGCATGAACCGCAAATCATCCGGTTCAAAGAGGAACATCTTACCACTCATCTTGAACCAAGCTTGTGTGCAGCCGCGCCATTCACCACATGCCAGGTCTTGGGTATTCTTTCACAACTCGTAAGGATGTAAGGAGACGGTTTTTTAAAGAGGAACTAGACTAACAATCCCCACAGCACAGCGTGCATCTGTTTTATAACACTCTGCACCGTTGTGTCTCATCAAAGCAGCCTGAGAGCTGCTCTATCTGTGCCTCTCGGAGGATGGATATCCTTGCCAAGTGTATTGTATGCGGGGGGGGTGTGTGTGGGGAAAAAAGACCCCAAAAAATGCACATCTGGCTTACACTAGCACACTTGAAAAAGTCTTCAACGTGACTTTAGTTTCTTTAGTTTAACGCACCGAATTCCTCAGCCTCTCTACTTACAGATTGAGAGGAAAAGTTCAGTCCTGTAAAAGTAAATAGTTTACACCTTTAAATTACTGCAGAAGAGTTAGATTAACATTCCAGCCACACTTCCTGTTATCTTCCAAACAATTGCCTCAATGCTGGTGGGCACACGCTGTAATTATTAATGCTTTAATTACTATGAAGTGAGTGTGAGACTTGGAGGAATCACAGACAGGCCACTGAAATGTGCAATTCTTAATCTGCCCCATCAGGACAGCACAAGGCATATAGAAATCTAGAGGGGACTGACGAGCATGATGAAAACACAAGAGTGTGGGCTGTTCCTGTAACACACTGCTGTGTGCATACTGTACTTCGCAAGGTCTTTTTGGCATTCTTTCCTATACCGTTCAAGAACTGGAGTCAAACAAGTCTGCACACACACACCTCACTGTGTATAGATGTAAATACCTCTGGAATAGCAGGTGCTCTTTCAGGTCTCGCAGGCAACCTGCTGATTTCACAACCAATTAAGGAATTGTCTGCCCCTGGCTGGTGTCGCTTTCTTACAACACAACAAACAAAATCCACACACACACACACACAGACACACAGATGTACACTGATACACACACACACACACACACACACACACACACTTCCCACTCATACACTCTTGATAAACAAAGGAACAGACAGAAATAGAAACACACACAGCGAACACACAAAAAAACACAGGCAGGTCAGCTCACCACTTTTTTCCACTTGAGTGGGCAGCTTTGGAAATAAACCATTAGACCCTCCCCCCCTCCTTCATTCTTCCTTTTCTTCGGTCTCTCGCTCCCCTCTTCCTGCCTTCTCCTGCCAGAGCCTGCTTTCTTCAGTCCAGGCTTCATCTATTATAGATGCACGCTGACATCGCTATTCCTGCCATCAGTAAGCTACATTAAGACCGGCTTAATCTGATTGGGAGGGGAGGAGGAGTGTGTGTGAGTGTGTGTGTGTGTGTGGAGGCGGGGGGGGGGTCCTGGCTTTGGCTCTCTCTCTTCCTGCTGTATTAACACTGACGCTGATTATTTCACTGCAGCAGCTCCTGCAGCAGCAGCAGCCTCCCAGCCCAGGCACTTACTCTGGTTCAGAGGCCCTCGCAAGCCTGCTATAATCACTCCCGCAACACAAGTGCTCTGCCCCTGGGAACACCAGCCTCCTCACAGTGTCTCTGCATGACTGTCACAAAGGTAAGCAGCAGCGGCTTCTCTCTTGTTGTTTTTGAATTGTCAGCACTGCATTTCCTTCACTAGACAAGGGGGTGGGGGGGGGGGGGACATGAGGAAGAGTCAGAGGCAGCTTACAGGTTGTGTTAGGTGTGGTGCTTGCTGGTGGTGATACAGTAGCAAAAGTAGCTTGTGTATTTGTGCGGTGTTTAGATGCTGCTGCAGTTGTTGTCGTAACATCTTCTCCGATGCTGCTGGCTCTGTGCTTTAGAAGGCATGTTATTTCTATGACTCGCAAACTTTTATTCCCTGTCAAAGAGGGTTTTACACAGTGTCAGTAGATGTTGGTCAATCAGGTTACCTGTTTTGCGTCAGTGAGAGAATTATTTGATACTGTTTAGCTCATTACAATAATGTTAGTCTGACTTACATTTTTTTTGCGAAAAACAGATGTGATTTTCTTCCACGGCATTGCATATATCTGAATGTTTTTAGACCTGAGCAATCACTTCCTATATTATGCTGTGCTGTAGGTTTCCAGCACTAATCAAGCTGTAAACAGTGGACAGTGAGGGTAGTCGCTGCAGCTCACAAACCCAGGGAGGGGGTCATGCGTTAAATCTGGCTTATTAATTTAAAAAGGGGAGGGTTCTGGGATTTGAAAAACAAGTTCTTTGTCAAAAACAAAAATGAACTGCATTAGCATTCAGCAGCGGTAATGTAGTTTCATCGCAAAGTGAAGTAGCCACTTAGGCAGGGAGGAGTAATAAAGGTTAGAACAGTCAGCGTGCAAACAAGAACAAACCCAGTGATCCCCATGATTCCTATCAGATATCAAAGCACTGTGTATAGAAACAGAAAATCCGACAGGCCAGACACCGACGAGTCAAATGCAGACTCTTAAGTGTCTCCTGCATTTTAGGCTTTTGTTTTTGCTTTGACCGTTCCTCCAGGCCTGTGCTCCTGAATGCTCGGAAGGCGAGCAGGTTGGTTCGTGTTTGACCTGCAGTTGTCCGGGCAGGTTGTTTGAATGCACTTGAATGCTGCTGGCTTGTGTCTGTCTAGCACAGTCAGGGATTAATAAGGGCCATGTGTGTCAGCATGCTCTGCCTTGGGCTGGGGCTTCTGTTCCCTGTGAGAGGGAGCTAGCATGCTAATGTGACTGAGATCGCAGTGTCGCAAACCTTTAGGACCATCCTCATCTCCCGTACAGCCCTGCGCTCCTTTTCATCTGCTGTGTCAAGAGGTTCAAAGTCTTTTGTGAAGAGGCGTCCCATGCAGAGCAGTCAAGTCGATTCCACTGAATATAAAAACCTTTTTGTGTGGTTTCACAGGGTTAAGTGAGGATAGAGTTTGTATTTCTTTAAGCAAGTGTCATCATCACCATCCTAACGGCAAACACCATTCAAGTCCAGGGAACACAACGGCAGGGCGACAGCACTCTTAGACAAATCGCAACACATGTGCTTTTCATCTGGAAAACCACAACTGCAATTACATCTAAAGATGTACACACACATCTTCCATAGAGACACTGTAGCAAGTATACTGCATATCAAGTTCAGTGTGTGTTTCATATGGTATGCCTTTTTGAAGATGGGTTAGATATTGAGGTTGGGCCGAGCTGCGTGGTATTTTGCAGGGTTATTTTTTTAAAGTTGTTTGTATTATTCACATAGCACTCGATTCACAAAGCTATTTATACCAAAGTGTCATAAGCGCATTTCCAAAACAAATAAGCAATGAAACTACTTTGCATTAACTGCCTGATAGTTTATTTCTGATTTGTACATTTTATTATGCATGTTCTTCCCTTTATGAAAAAAAGTGCTAATAATGACATGGAGTAAAAAGCTTTGGGAATCTCACCCATACAGTAAACAGAAGTCATTGTTCAGATATCACAAATGTGACCTCCCTATATCTGTTGTATCACATTAGAATACAGTACTGAGTATCACTTGATAATTAGCAGTGAAGGGGTCACATCTGGACCCTGCAGGTCCAGGCCTGGTCCAGCTCTAGTATAGCACAGCCCCCAAACATCAGCAAGAACCAAAGCTGCACCCAACACACCTCACTAAGTCCGAGTGCCTCGTAATTGTTTTTAAATGGGATTTGATTTGTGCTCCGTGTTCGAGCTGCCATCTGTTTACTATCTCTGTGTCCCCCCCAGAGACACTTTGAAAAAAGATGTTTTAATTTCAAAGGAGTTCACCGGGCGAAATGAGTTCAATAAATCAATGAATAAAATCTTTGTACTCCTACCTACGAGCTGTTTTCATGTTTAAAAATGACAGGTCTTTTTCATTGTTATAAATTTCAAACGCAAGCAGTGTAAACCCAAACCTGGAGCATTTAAATCAACGTGACATCTGGCAACACATGTAATTTGCTTTAGCTGCAAAAACATTTTGAGACCTTCTGGTGCGGGTAATGCAATGTAGTCAACTCAGGGAACGCGGGAAGCCAACTCAGGCCTTTATCAGTAAAATGTAATGACAGTCAGGGGCGTCAAGGTCACTGTCATTCACCTTCTGGGCCTGGGGTCAGAGTTCATGTGGATCTTGTATTACCTGTACTGTAACACTTGAAATGTATTTGCTTACTATTGTAAGTCGCCCTGGATAAGGGCGTCTGCTAAGAAATAAATAATAATAATAATCTTGAAATCGGGTCACAGCCATTTAATTCAGAGCTGCTTCGTTACCATGACAATGTTCCATTCAGACTTTATATTTGTACTACTGTTTTTTAGATTCATTTTAAGCGCTTGTTTTTAAGGCCCATAGTAATCCTTTAAGTAAGTTTACAGACAGAATCTTTAAATAAATTGCGAGTTGCGCTTTTGTGAATAGGATCCACTCTATACAAAGACAGGCACATTAGGGCACATGAATATTTAATTGGTGAGGTTTTTTTTTTACCTTCTGTAAAAAATGGCACTAATGACAATGTGTTGTAAATAGCTTTGAGAATCTAGCCCCTAATGTCAAAGATAACTATATCTCAGTGTGACAGGGAAGAAACAGTTTCACTAGGCTTGTACTGCGATGAAATCACAAAGTCGACCCGCACAGTACTTGACCTTGAAGCATGCTTAGTCACGTGCATGGCATTGTGCGAGCTTCCTTTTCTTTTACAACATGCCTGTGTGTAAATGGCCTGGTGGGCCGAAGACCATTTCTAATGCATGGGTAACAAACACTGAATATCTTTATCACAATGAAAAGCACTACCACTCACCATGATAGAGCAACACTTTGGGTGTTTGCATTTTAAATATAAATCTCGTGTGTCTGCGTTAAAATAAGTTTAACATCAGAGAAAAAACGGCACAACTTTTCTAGAAAGTTTAAGATTTATAGAAACCCTGCCTTTTAAAACGGACGCTGCAGCTTTAAATGGTAATTTACCATTAAACGACAGGCTGATGAACAGTGATTTATTGTTAGCTGAGATTCCAGGGCTCTGTATGTAACTGATTTGAAATTCACCCTGTAGAGCAGGCTGGGGTTGGACACTGAGAGGGCTTCTTCTTGCGCTGCTGTGTTTAAGTTGCGAGACCTGGCAGCGAGCATAGTCGCTACGTGACCTAGCCAGCTGCCGCAGTGATCACCGCCAGCAACAGCCTGCGAATCAGAGCTGCTCCTCAAGAAAAGGGACCAGAGGAGCGCTTGGCTCCACGAAACCTTTATTCTTCTCTTTGAGTCCTTAACCCCCTAACCTCCTTCCATTTACCCTGAGCAGCAACGACGACACAATTCTACAAATCTGCAAAGCATAACGAGTTCTGCGGAAATCAATGACAGAGTGCACCACTTAGTGAGATTCTGAAAGGGAGACGTGTGTGCTGCATTAGAAACAGGGTGTTCCTGAGACAGGTCAAGGGGACACACACCACAGGAATTGGAAGGAGACACTTCCAGAGGCTAAAGGGTTAACTATCCTTCCTTTTAATAAAAAAAAGGAAACATGTTTCAGGCATATTTTCGAGATTGGTTTCTATCCTTATTTATGAGTTTTCTGTGGAGCAGGAACTTTAAACAAAGATCTGAAAAGCTTCAGCACAGTGTACGAACCCAGCTGGCAAATGCAGAGATATTTCATAGGTTGCCAAGGAAGCTGGTCTTCTATATTATATATGCAGGTCAGCTCCACAATAAAACAGACTGCGATATTTCAGTGGAGAAGCGAGAACTTCACAGAGATGTTTTGTGGAAGCTTTGTCTAAATCTACAATCTTCCCTTAGGCTTGAAGATACAATACAAGCAGTTTAAAAATGAGAAACAGGGTCCTGTTCGCAGAATAATAAACAGAACTGCTGATAGACATGTTTTCTTAAGGGATGTTTTTAAAGTTCATTCTGGTTAAGTCAAGCTTTCAGTTTACAGGCCCTTTTGATTGCTTAAGAGATGGTTACAAATGTATTATCAGGTTTCAAAAGCACCTTAAAATGACATACCTTAAGAGTCCTTAACATTTGATGCTGTTATTTGCACTGTGTGTTTTAATGAGAGTGTGTAACTGTGATGACGTTTTATTGATTAGGCTTGCTCTTAATGATCAGTGGTTTGATGTCTCGCTTTAAGCTTCTGGTATGACAGATCAATATCTTACATACTGTGCCATTGGAAATTGGGAAGATGGCTTTGATAGCATCATAACCACATTCAGTCTGAGGTCTATTCCATGCACTTTATCCATTAACGCATGTTACATTGTGCTGGATACTGCACATTGAAGGCTGTGTTTGCCAAGCTCCTTTGCATTGAGGAAGGCTCGTTTTGCTGATCTGCTGAGCCACCGTTGCACATAACAAACCACTGACCCCTGCTGCCCTGTCCAGAAACAAAGGACCTTCAGCACTTTCCATTTGAACCGCTCTCCCTGGAGACCAGGCTGACATGCATCTCTCATACACACTTCTGTTGTCATTGCACACACTGTTCCAGCTAGTCTCTGCAGCAATATCCTAGGAGAAAGGAATCTGGAGCTTAACCCCGCGGGCGTGTTAAAGACACACAAAGACAGGCAAAGAGGGGTCACCTTCCACAAAGACAGACAAAGAGGGGTCACCTTCCACAAAGACAGGCAGAATGGTCACCAGTAAGGGGGCAGGACCTGGGGGGGGGGGCTCTTTTGAGTGACAGCAGAGGATGTGTCACAACTAGCTGCAGCTGCAGATGTGTTTCAGCTTTTTTCCAGGCAATGGGGTCCATTCACTTGGTCCGATGGGCAGCACGTCTAAACCCTGGCGTCGTTTGAATCATTCAAACAGGACTCTGCCTGGGGTATTACATGCAGTATTTTTACACAGATAAAATGACACAATTACACATCCAGCAAGTTCTAGTGTCCTCAGGGCCCTCTGGCATGTCTGTATTCATTGCAGGAAGTGTCCAGCGTTAGACTGGACAGGGTTCTTTTGTGCACTCTTCCCTTGTCCGGCTGTGCTGTGTGGTGCTATTCATGAGCGTCAGCTCTCGTGACTGCGAGTGCTTTGTAACCAGGAATAATCAAACCAGCAGTATACTGGGCCCTGTACAATCTGGTCTTGTGTCCGAGACAGATGCTGGAAGAATAGTTACCTTTACTTTTGTTTGAAGGAGAAAAAAAAAACTCCATCTTGATTTACATTCAGGATATGCTTGTATACAGTACCTGAGTTCCATGTTTCAGTGCTGTGCAATACAAATGAAGGTGTGTCGCCCGTTCCCCCTTAAAACCTTTGGTTTATAATTGTGACGTCGGGTAAATGCGAATTATAAGCAGGCAAAAAAATATTTATATGCAAAATCGACATGCAAATTGAACATGGCAAGCTTATAGAAGGGTCACATTAAATTAGGTACTGAATTCATTCATGTGCCATTCCACACTTAATCATAGTATCTCTACCATGAATTATTCTACATTACCACTGACAATACACATGGGATCTCTCTCTCTATCCCAGATGTCAACTGCTTTTGAAAATGCAAATCCTTATTGGCTTACATTCCAGCCATTGGTCTTTGGGCATTTTGGCTACTATGTGCTAGACACTGGATGAGCTGTATTGAAACTACAGACGTATTTAAAACTGAGAGACATAACTCATTTTGATTGCTTTGCAAAACTTGGGCCTGACAAAAGGGAAGGTTGTATTAAGTGGGTTTTTTTTGTTGGAGAAATTGGGAAGGGAAAAGGAAGTTATCCATTGTATAGATAAGACGTTTGAAGGCTGCGATGACCTCACACAGTTCCTCCAGCAGAGGGGCCATTGTGCTGCTGGGACAGACTGGAACTGAAGCAGATAAAGAGAAGCGCTGTGAGGCACAGATTGTACCCAGAGGCATTACAACACAGATAATGCTGGTACCTCTGTACTGCAGGTGATGCAATCCTCTCTGTTTGCAACCCACACTCTTACAAAGCCATTGTGTGCATTATACTCCTAACCACAATATCAAATACAAATACAACACCGTAGAACAGTAGTTTTATTTTTTTTTTAATGCTCTCATACAATTTCTGCAGCAGTGACTATAAAAAGCTATGTCTCCAAACAGGGCTGTTGAAATTCTTCAGCCAGGGATTTGTATCGTTCCTCAGTTCACCCTCTCTCAGCCCAGTCCCCTGCTTGGTTTGTGTGGGAGGTGTCAGAGGTGTGTTCCTGCTGTAGGAGTATTTCACAACCACATTGAATTGTATCACCCAGTGCTCATTAGCACTGATGGACACAAACCTCTCAGCACAGCTCATAACATTACTGCCCTACTTGAGGATAAGAACTTTTGTAAACCATAAGGGGAAGTGGGCCAGTTATAAATATTCTTCCACTAAAAAAAATAAATGAATGGAGCTTTGCTTACAAAAAGTAACCTTTTATTTCACTCCCTCCGGTTCTTTCTGGGGTTTTTTCTGAACAGGCAAAATCTGTCCCAGTTATCGTTCTTTCACTATTCTTTCCCTGACTTTCCATTCTGTTAGTTAAAATGCTTTTCCTGTTTATGAGGCATGTGCTTTGAATGAGTCCAATGAAGCATGCTGTCTTTCCAGCAGCCTGTGCCATTAACCATGTGGAGGAACATCCCTTACCAGAGATCATTCTGACACTTCATGCTGCTTAGTGCTGCTAGGTGCGCTTATTCAGCAAAGATAGAGAATCAATACTGAGGCAAAGGCAAACTTTCATAAGAGTAAATAACTGTAATTGTAAGTAACAGCGTAAACAGCTAGTGAGAACTACTTCCTGCAGCTTAGTTTCTTGCTCGTTTCAGATATTCGCCTTAGCACTTGTTTGAATGCCACTTCTTTAGTTTTCATTGCTTCTTGTGTTTTTACATCTCTTTGTTCTGAAGAGAAAGCTTCCCATTGATTATGTTAGTATAGCTGTTATTAATTCACAGATAACACATGTCCTCCGAAAATGTAAGTTTATGTTAGTGTATGTTAGTGTACGTGTAAGTGTATGTTACTGTAAGTGTATGTTAGTGTAAGTTTATGTTAGTGTTCGTGTAAGTGTAAGTTAGTGTAAGTGTATGTTTTCCCCTCAGACTACACTGGTATCACTTACATGTATTAAACAGAATGCTCTGAGGACATTTGAAGGAATGGATTAAGACCTTTGAGTGTAGTTCTGCAAAAGTCATTTATGTTGTCTATTAAAAACCATTTGAGAAGGAGATATTTGTTGAAGCAGATGTTTTTGAGAACACGTCTCCTGACACTTCCGTTTCATACATTATAATGTCTAACGGTCAAAGGTTGCAGTGCAGGAAATATTCCATTAAAACTGTATCAACAGTGTCATTCATATCATAGAAAAGCAACTTGAACGAGAACATCTGCTCCCTGCTGCGCATTCTTAGTTCTCCCTGGCTGCTTGAAGACATTTCATTTACAATATGTGTTGCATCTGAGAGACTTCCTTTCACAAATATTGCAGTGTGGAGGGTGGATTTTGCAGAGGATTTTCACAGCATTTTTCTGTAATAGTTATCTTTTGCATGTCACAACCTTAGCATGTCTGCAGCTCTAAACATCCAGAGTTGGAGTTAGAGTTGGCATTAGGCTTGTGCAATCAGGTGTTATTGACCAGGAGGGATATGCAAGAGATCTGAAAGAGTTACATATACCATGGTAAAGAGAACAGTAACACAAGCCCAAACAGGGTGAAGAGCAAGCTGATCATTTACAGCTGAGCCGTGCAAGAGCAGAGAGAGGACACTCTGGGCCGATCTGATTGGAGCAGCTCGCAGTGAAAAGCATAGGATCCTATGAAAAGATAATATCGATTTCCGCACACAAAGATCTTCTGCGAAAGGTCGTGACTGGATTCTAAACCGGATCACTGTAAAGACTGTTGCAGCATGGTGCTTATAGCCTGAGGATCCTAACGCTCGGTGAGGATTCAACACTGCTGGAAATGCACAGCTTGAACTGTGTGGGCTGTTCTGTGCTAGCAGTTATTTGAGCCTGATTGTCTCCTTCTTGAACACGCCCGCTCTGTTAAGCCTGCTGATACGTTTGGCGGGGTGACAGGGAGTGAACTCTCATACGGAAGGGGGTGCACAGAGACTGCTGTGCTTTTGTGCATCTCTGCTCAGCGGTTCATGCTGCATCAAGCTGTTGTGTGGACAGACATCCCTCTGTCACACACAGAAGACCTGCCCTTTCCATCAGAAGGTGCTGAACTAAAGTAATGCCACATTCATCTTGCCAAACGCAGTTTGTAAACCTGTTGTTAGTTTAAAACAAAGAGCAGTTCAGGGTAGTTTCACAGCCCTTTATTTAGCACTAGTCTTGCACTACCTTACCTTAGGTAACATTAGTCCAAGATTAGGTCTGTGAAACCTGAGGCTAAGGCGCCACACTGGCAGTTCAGAGGCTTCATTAGTTAGACTAATTGATCTCTTTAGGAATATCCCAGGGCATACTGGTGTGAAGAAGCACCTTTCATTCTCATGGCTCCCTGTCATGTAGGCCAATGCACTTACTCTAACTGTCCAGGCATCTTATCAAGAGAAAGGTCCTTGACAGACATTCCTCCCCACCTGGTTCTGTGCTAAGGTGACACCGAGAAAGTATTCCTGCGTTTGCTTTCTAATTTTAACAAATGACTTGTGCATGTTCTGCAGAGGAGGTTGCACAACGATCCACTTGCTGCCCTCAATTTCCTTAAGCTGCTGTATCCGCATGTTGGTCGTTCTAATTAACCTTTAAGTGTGTTAATCTGTTAATAAGTATTGTAATTAGTCTATTATTTGATTCTGGAAACATCCAATTCACTCACAAAGCCCTGGCAAAGTGTGTATGTGTGTGTTTAACACGTTCATAAAACAAATGCACACAACCGTACTCCGTATATGAACTACTACAGGTTAAGTATTAATAAAAACAAAGTGAACAGTTCCTGTTACTGGTAATTGGGTGCACTTTTAAAGACGGTGTCTGTTTTTTTGGCCCATGCTTTTCTTTTGCATTGTGCTTCAAACTTGGCTAGGCAATGGCGCTTGAACAGTGGTTCTGAAAAGAATCGTCACCATGGAGATGATTTTTTGTTCCATGAAGCTGAACAGTTTGTGAAACTGAGTTCCAGCCTTTGCTTGCAGCATGATGTGCAGTTTTTGTAGCAGACCTCCGGTATGTTTCAGTTAAAGCCATTTGAACACTTTATGAATTCTAATGCATTTCAGCCCATAAAGAGTCCACAGAATGCTGTAAAACATCATATCACAGCAGCGTTACCAAGGGCAAAATCCTTTTCACAGCCCAGCAGCTGACAAATTGCACACCGTACCATGTAAACATCAGAATCTCAACCAAACATTAAGAAAACAGAAGTACTGTAAACGCATGGCAGCTCCAATATTTCTACAATAAGTAAATGAAGTTTAAATCTCCACCCAAAAACACGTTTTGGAGCCACTCCCAACAGACCACAGGGCTACAGTCTCGATCAAACGGGCCATTGCTGTTGTAAATCATGGGAGGCAAAGGAAAGGCTTTGAAAATCTCTTTGGGGAAAATAAACAACCATAATCAATGCAGTGCTCTAGACAATGCAGAAGCAGCTGTAGGTCCGATAGTTGGGGTTCCTGTTTTTGTTACAGCAGCATCCCCTTAGGAATTCCAGGAATCTCTTCAGCCATTGACAGGAGCCGGCTCACAGGGCTCCTCCACTTTCCGGGTATTCTATCCTTCCCTCCTCCCCCCTCTGCTGCAGGACACAGGTGTGGTCCCGTCCAGCGAGACGTTGAGTCCCGCGGGAGACACACAGAGAGCCAGGAGGAAGCAACGTGATCAAAAGCACAGGCAATTCACTGTGGGGTAGAGAGCAATAATCAAGTGCCTCAGACACAGGCTTGTTTTTCAGATCCAGCGACTAGAACGTTTAAACTATGTGTTTCAGATTCATTGTGCTGTCTAGGAGGTAATGCTATGATCGGCAAAAAAGTTTCCTCAGAGTAACAGAATGGCATTCCAATACAATCCTGGCCAAGTTTCATGGCCCTTTGAAACACTGCTGAAGAATTGCATAGTTTGGTAATTGCTGATAAAAGCTAAACGTAACGGCACTCCTTTGTGTGTACAGACAGAACGAAGAATTGTTATTATTCACTGTCTTGCTGCTGCCTTTCAAACATCCTTTGTAGCTTTTGGTAGTACTTTGAAACTTTTTACGGTTTAACAGACGGAATTGTATAATGGCCCAGGGGATAAACAAAACCATTACCCCAGTAGTTTTAAACAAGGCATTTACTGTACTGCATGTACAGTAGACGAGTCGCACTGTCGTTTCATTCACGCAACCGAACTCAGTGGGATCCATCCCTCTATTTGAAGGCATTAGAATGACTGGAGTCACACATGCATGATGTTCATTTACAGCATGACCTCACATGGACAGTATGCTGTAACGCATCACACCCATTACTGACCACACATTTTTAATTTCTTTCTTTTTTTTACAATTGCACAGTGGTTAGCACCAATCAGACTGTACTGGTGTGGTTCTTAAATATCCCTTACAAGACTAGTGTGTAATAATGACAGTCCTGCGTGCTGAACAGTAGAGCTTGGACTGGCTTGTACAGATTGCTACTCATTACAAATTCCATAGTGAAACACTCTCATTGACGGCTCCGGGTTCCAGATTCTCTCAGTTCTAACACACTTACCAGCACTCCTGTCACAGGGCATCATGTCAGAATGCAATAGGCTTTCACAAAACGTGTGATGTTTTACATGCACGAGAAGGATATTTAAATTGAGCTCTGCATTAGATTGGTTTTTAGTTTTTATTTTTATGGCAAATGTTCAAAACACTGGACACCTCGGAGCTGGTTGGCAGTATAGAACAAGGTTATGTAACTTTTCCATTTCATACTCCAAGCATGCCGTGAGTATCTATCCTTCCTTATTTCCTACTGCAAACTACCTGTATGTAATTCGGTGACTAGCATACCGGTCTTGAATACAGAAGTTCTTGAGAAAGTAAAGTTATGAGATCATTGTATATTACTTGCATAGGACTAACTATTTTGTCCAGTTAGGTACTCTGGATTTAGAGATACGTACCATTACCTGTAACACCAATTAGGGCTCAAAGCTATTAACATTTGGAAATGTTTATGTACAATGTGTTGTTGATGTGACGTTTCTGTTCCGAAATATTTGTCCCATGTGTGTGGGCATGCTGTGCTTGAACATTTGCAGCTGAACTTCAAATGGCATTCATGCTTTGTACAAACCAGCTAGGAAACCATTAAAAAAAGAAAAAGCAATTAGCAAGCCTACAAAAAGCATAAGGCCAGTGGCAGCTGTAAATGCCCAAGACAAGCTATTTACATTAAAAGCATTACACGAAATTAGGGTACTTGGAAGCAAAACAGACTTTTTCTAAAATAACAGTTTGTGCAAAAAGCAAATGTAAATCAATAATGAACATGTAAAAAACAGCAAAAATAATGCATTATGAATTCAAGATCAAGATTCAAATTGATTTAGCATGGGCACATCTGTCAGCTTCTGTCACTATGTTTGAAAGCCAACGACTTTGACAGCATGGGGACAAAATCAATGCAACATGTGACCGTGCTGTAAGCATGATGTAACCCTGCTACCCATAAATTTAATTAACAATGTAGTGGAGTTACAAGATGACAGCTTTTGCCCGGTGCAAGTTGCATGATTTAACTGAACTATCAAGACGACATTGGAACACATGTGCAATGGTTTTGGCTCAATTGATGCGTTACAAGCAACGTATGGTGGAATTTACTGATTGATAACAGCAATCTTAAAAATATATCAACTACTGTGTCACAAAAAAATCTGTTTTAAATCAAGCTTTTGTACCAACAAACAAGAAACATCAGATTATCCAGGAAACTCTGCCCTTAGTCAAACAAAGGCCTAAAAACAATGTGCACATAATTACAACTGAAGAGAGAAGCCCGCCTACAGCACATATAACATGGAACTGGAACTTTAAGGGAAGCATTAAGGGACTTCCGGAAGTCTACAATATGATTCCGTCAATGAAAACTTTGTATACAACATGTAGCGACCTAAGATACAATAGTTTCAAGTGCTCATCTGTATCTTCAAAAACAATACGAATTCTAAGGTAAAACTTCAGGTGAAAACCCATCTCTTTAGTTTTACTATACACCTTTAGGCACCTAAGTTGTAAGTTCCTCCATACTGCTCAATATGCGTGAGCTCTCTCTGCCTTCACAGAGGTTATGTATTGAATGTGCTCAGCACTACAGTCACGCAGTCACATGTAATCCCTGCACCTGCACCCTGTATCTCTGTAGAGCTAGTCTGACTCAATTCACTTACACCAAGGACATATCGCTAGAGGTGACATGTACCTTTTGGGAGCAGCTTCACAACACTTTTCCATGATAATACCATCCTATAACACAGCCAAAAAGGTCTGAGCAAAAAGGTCATCGTCCGACTCTAGCAGACTTTCCTTTTTAAATGTAAACCTTTACAAATGCATGCAATTTGTTTGAAGAAAATCTTGCACTGATGCATTATAAAAAAAGCATTTTGGGTAGAGAGTCAGGAAACGGATGTGAGCATCGCAGGAGCTGGGTGGGGCTGGGTGTATGCAGGGCGCTCCCAGCAGATGGTAAGAAACTGAAGCAGCCCTGGCCAGGCAGCAGCTTTCCTTTGCACCGCAGTGGGGTTTAACGATACAAGCAGAGGGGATTAGGCAAGTTAATAATCAAAGGCAATCTGGAATGTTTGGCACAGCTCGTCACAAGTGTTCAAAGTGAATGTCTAATCCAAATCAGTTTAAAAATAACTTTTTTACATCTCATTAACCACCATGGGCAGAACTCAAAAATGTGCAAATGAAAAAAAAAAACAGTATAATGCACCCACTGCTTCAGACAGGTTAGCCCAGTGGGCATACCCTTCAGATTTGCACATTCCCTTTAAGAAGCCTATTGAAACAAACAGCTGGCTCCAAGCTGGAATTGAAAGGCAGCCCCGTAAAGATTGTATTATTGATTTTAGCCACAGTGCTATTGTCTCACATGTCTCACTGCTAATGAATAAACTGCATGGCAATGCGGTAAAGGATACAGTATTACAGCCCTGCCACACTCCTACAGTACTCCAAGGTTCTCTAGTTAGGGGAACAAATGAGATTTGTCACAGACACAGCAGGGCATGGCTGCATCTGGTGAAGCTGCTGTATAGCCGGATGATGATTAGATAGTTAGAGCTGGTGATAAGGAATAAACATTGATGGCATGGAATGTATTTTAGATTCCCCCTCAATGCCTCCTCCATAGACCTGTAATATCATTATATTCAGTATTACGAGCTGTACGTGCTTGCCTGACACATCCAGCTTACTGCACAGCACTTAACACCACTTCTCTGTTAACGTGGCCCAGATGGGAACCGTTTTACTCACCTTACTAAGTTCCCATTAAAGTGTGCTCTGCTGGCCCATTTTTAATTAGCAGGCTGACACACATCATTCTTTAAATATGCACTAATAAGGGTTTAGGGTTTTGTTTTTTTTTGCTTGTAGACGCTCTAGCATTTAACTCCTAGGACACATGAAAGCATCAGCCGTGGGTAGCAGGGGGCTTCTTTCACTGACACATACCTCTGATGTGTCTGTCTGCTGGTCTGAAAGCAATTACCCAGTACTGTGTGTAGGTCCCTTTGCTTCTCGTTGCAAATGAACTGTTAATAAACCACAGCGACAAGCAGAAATGTGTTACAAACAAACACACGCATATATAGAATGAGCAAACAGTTTGCATGTCATGCTCAATGCATTACATTATTATTATTATTATTATTATTATTTTATTTTCAGCCAAATTTGATCAACTATATTTAGCTGTAAGGATATTGGAAAATACAACTGCAATGCACAGAGTGACCATGGATCTATATATATATATATATATATATATATATATATATATATATATATATATATATAATGTGTGCATTGCAGTTGGATAAAGTCGTCTGCTAAATAAATAAATAAACTGCAGCATAATACTCGAGTAGTCGAGTTGAATTTGTTTGAATTTCAGAAAGTCAGAAAACCGTGACAGTGACGTTTAATCACCATTGTAGTGTTTGGAGCATCTTTCTTTTGTAGTAATTAATTTTCTGTTAAGTCACAGAATCGCTGTTCAGCAGTCTTTTACTTTCAGCCATTTTCTCTTGCTGTGAGGAGTGCAGGGGAAGGGTGGTGCGTTCCTTTGAACAGGGGCAGGATTGACAGTGATGTGAACCAATCACATGTCAGAGGGAGACTGCCCTGTGGTGTAGGGATGTTAGGGCAATAGTTCAATCTATTTTTGCTCCTATGATGAGGTTTTAACCAATCACAGGCCGGAATTTCCAAGCACTGGTTCATATAGTAGCTTAGACTGGGACCTAGGAGTCCCGTGAGGTTCCAACGTGATTTCCTCACCCCTGATCGCTCTTATTGTGTTCTTATTCCATCGTTATGAAGGACTGCTAATCGTGCACTATGGTGCTCAGCGAATTTGATTAAACCACGTTTAGATGCTCTGGAGGATGATTCTGCTTCTCCAGCAGAACCAGACAATTACCATGCTGCCTGCTCTCATTAGAGACAGATCAGATTCCAGTCGTAATAGAGCACATGCAGCCTGCAGCCCACTCACTGCATCATCATTATTAGTATTATTATTAGGGCAGTGGTCAGTTTCAGTCAGGATAGACAAGACAGCAGATGTGACAGACTTTGATTAGAGGCTTGGTTGGCAGGTGCTTCTGGATCCGAGACTGCATTTATGTGATCTTTCATAAAGAACAGTCTAAAAAAAGATATATATCTCTCAAGAACAATTGAAATACTTTGCTGTTTGCTTGCTCAATCCCTGCACTTGGTGACCCATATGCCTATTGACAGGGGTTCCTAATGTTTTGTCCTGCCCCAGTGCTGCAGAGTTATTGGGCAACAGTCAGCCGCAATCAATATAGAAAATCAATCTCAGTGCATTCTTTTTATTCTGATGTCAAGGGCATTTTTTTTTGCTTAAATGATTAGAGCCTTGACAAATTCCAGTTACTTCATTTCATGGAAATGATTTTTATTTTTAAAAAAGGTCCAGATTGAAAGTGTAGTCTGGAACATTTAATAGACTTCCACTGCTGCTTTCATTATTACATTTATTAGAGGAAGCCTGCTGGGCTAAGTACTTCTGATTAGACCTGATTCTGTATCACCAGCTGGTAGCTACCAGTTTATGGGCCCTGGCTGTGAGCTGTCCTGTTCTTTTCAACAGTAGTATGTTTTTTTATGGAACATTATGAGGGTGTATTTTCAGAGCATTTATTCCAGTCTTTAAATATTTCCTAAAGGGCTCTATTCACAAAGCTTGAACGCATGAGTTACGGTATATACATAATAATAATAATAATAATAATAATAATAATAATAATAATAATAATAATAAAAAAACATTTTGGTTAGTTTTTCTAAATAAAATAATGTTTGATATTACTGAAACTGTTCATTAACAAAAAGTAAAGAATTGTTTCTTAAATATAAAACTTGTATTTCTTATTTTATTCATTTAAAAAGAGTTGGAACTTTTTGAAAAGTGCCCAGTATTAGAAAGGAGAGACATATTGATACCAACCTCATTGAGACAGCTCTGCTAAACATTGGCTTGTTAAATGTGATATTTACAGTTGGTTTGATACATGGCTGCAATTTAAAGACAGGTCCTTTCCATGCAGTTTACAGCTTTCGGTCAAACCACACCAACTGAACTGTTGCATGTCTCTCTATTTTTGCAAGTTTTTAAACAAAGAGCCAGGACTATTAAAAAAAACAAACAATCAACTAAACTGAACCCATGAGAGTAAAAAAAAACCTCGGATTCTTCCCAGCTTTTCTAGTGAGACCAGTGGAATGTTCAGTGTGATCCTCTTGGATGCAATGATATCTAAATATAGAAAAAAAGGAAGCTCTGGGGATGTGTGCATGGAGAACTGAGAGGTTACTTCGAGTCGTACTTTGAGTCGTACTTGAGTTGTCCTACAAAGTGAGGAAAATGGGATAAATTGTTTTGATGTAAACTTTTTTTTAGACTTGATAGGCCCCCCCCGACCCCCTCAAATCAGATGCTGAGCTTTTAGAGAATTTCATCAAAAAAGTAAAGTTGTAAATAAATATTATTTTGAAAGTGCTTGATGGGGCGCGGGGGGGTAATTATCAGAAGCAGCTACTGTAACACAATCCCAATGCATTAAACAAGAGTCCTTTAGACAGTGAAGCATGTGCTTCAATAGGACAAAAATATGATCTAAAAAACTACCACATAGTGCTGCTTTGAAGGATTTAGGTTGACCTTTCTGAGAGAGAGAGAGACCCTAGCTGGAAAACGACAATAAGGATTGGTAAGTTAAACCTCATGGCTCTCAGCTCCTTTTAATCAGCTGTAAATAAGGTTACCTATTACTGTTTACAAACCCGTTGTCATCGGACTGCTAGCGATGGAGCTGACATTGAAAGAGTTCTCTGTCTGATTACTGCAGATCAGTGCCCACAGTGCAGGTGAACAAACCCCCAGGCTTCCCCTGATCTCCTTAATCATGTGCTGAGCAAGTCTTCAGAGGCTGTTCAGAGAAAGGTGGTTCACATACGAGATCACTGGATACTTTTACAGCACGGCTGTTGGAGTCTCTCAGCTGCAAAGCCAGCTAGCCAGGATACGTATGGTTTTAGGTTCTTCTAGAACACAATTAAACACGGCAGCTGAGACTGGCTGTATCCTACAGTTTGTACCCTGGAAGCATGCATTATTGGGACAGCTGCTGCGCAGAGAGGCCTTTATGTTTTAATTGGCTGTATTGGACTCTGGATCGTATTCCCACTGCTTTCCCATGTGAACGGACCTTGGTTAGCAGACCTGCCCGGAATTCTGTTCTTTTACTTTCCAGATGAAATTCCATTCTGTAACAGCTATAGGCCACGTTATTACCATTCGCACACATATATATTCATGTTTGTTATTCTCCTGACAGCCACCCAGATGAGATTGTTGGCCTAGAGCTCAAGACCAGAAGAAACCACTGATCCCCAGAGCCTCTAATCCCTGACACCCATGGTTAGGGATGCATAACTGTTTGCTGGAGGCTTGCTGACCAAGCAGGCTAATTCGGCAGCTTCTCATGTCTTTCACCTCCGGAGGACTGGGTTCCAATATGGCTCAGACCCAATGAGTTAGGTGCTCTCAGCCTAGCCCCCAGCTGACATTAATCTGAAAACCAATCAATCACACAGTTTGGTATAATGGGCAGGTTTCCCCTCTGCTGTTTGCGCTATGAAAGAGAGCTGGTATGTTTAACTGTCTGGAGGCTCCTTCCGGGGCCGCAAACCCATGCTTCAATATCCAGAGGTAAGAAAATTGATTATGAAGCGTTGGTTACACTCCTTTAGGCTGCCATAAATTAAAAAGCCAATTTAGCTTAGCTTTCACAGTCTGCCCAGCCAGCAGAACATCTATTGAATGAATGCTGCGAGTTGCAGTTTGTTTTTCTGGGGGGAGGGGTGCTATGGAAAGAGCACTTAGTTGGCATCAACAGAAAGTGTTGATATTCCTCTGTCCTCGAAGGAAGTGCTTGCTGGGCAGCGGTCAGGGGGAGCGGATGGAATGGTTCTTGGAGAAGCTTCCTGTCAGACAATGCCACACAGCTGGGAAAGCCAGAACTGAGTGAAACGTGGGCTGTGGAAGCTCAGACTACTGGGTAGAGAAAGCAAGGCTGTGCCAGAAACCTCTTGTGAGAGCACATCTTAGAAAACCAGAGCTGTTGTAAAAAGTAAGAAATGTAGGGACTGGAATTGTGCACCCCAATAATAATACATATAATACAGGTATGTAAAATATGTTTTTTAAACCCAGGGCCCTCAGAGGCACAGTACTACATTAATCCTTCTGCTCAGCCTCTGCTGTTCATTTCGTATCTGGGGATGGTAATATGAGATTTGGTTTCTTCCTCAGACAGCACCTGAAAGCTGCACTAGCATATATTTCAACACTGTAATGAGCTCTGTAATGCGGTTGCTTCGTAAGAATCGCATGGTTTAGTACAATGGCGATGTAGTCACAGTGCGTTAAACAGATAATATCGCTGAACAGAGGATTTTCAGCTCTAAAGAATTTTGCTGGTAAGGTTTAGCACCCATTTAAAGTGCAGAGAAGGGTGATTATTTATTACTGCAACGTGAACTCAGAGCTTTGCGCTGGCTTTTCACACAAGCAGATTCTGAACCAGTGTCATTTTCAGTCCACCTGACCTGACCCTGTCCACCTGAGTTCCACTTTTGCCAAGAGCTACAAAAAATGTTGCCAAATAAAAAATAACAAAATAATATTGAACGATTTTTTTTTTCTTTTTGTATCGGCCAGTGCCATGCCTATGAAATCTCAACTGCAAGTATTGTAGAGATTGAAAATGAACCGCATGGTGGCAGTCATATGTTATGGCTTCCTGCTAAACCTTTCCCTCTTAGACATCCAGAGGTGAAAGGCTTGTACATTAATCCACAACACCAGCTGGTACATCTGAAGTATTATCAGGACTATAAGCACCTATGTGCTTTTATAGCATGGTTTACCCAGGGGCGCTGGAACTAGGGGTGCTGGGGGTGCGTTAGCACCCCCTGGCTTTGCATGGCTTCCATCATATACAGGGGTTACAGTTTTGTTCAATGGCTTTCAGCACCCCCACTATAAAAATTGTTCCAGTGCCACTGGGTTTACTGCTTGTCATTGCCAACAGATTTGCGTGTTGTTGGATAATGTTTATTGGTTTGATCTGTCTACTGGTTCAGCTCTCCTGCACATAAGGGCATATGCATATATTCATGAAAATATAGGTTCGTGATCTTCTCTTCCTCATGATACGGCAGGCTTAAGAAAGAGGTAGAGCACCCTTATCTTGCAGCTTCATTTGAAATGTAGTAAAAAAAAAACCTTCTGGCAAATTGATGAACACCAGCTGTGATATTGCTGCAGCTAGGCAGCAGTGAGGCAGTGCTTTTGCATTACTGGTGTTCACTTCAGACGCTGTAGTGTATTGATTGATTTATTGTCAGCCCTGAAGTCTGGGAGAGTATTCTCTGGTTGTGCACTTCAAACAAGTGGAGGGCTTGGGCACTCGAATATAGTAAGATTACAGAACACTCAGAAACAGTAAACTGCTTAACTTGCAGTACTGTAGTGTACATCCATTTGCGTTTGTGTGATCAATGAGTTATCCTTTAATCTTTTAACAGCCAGATTCATACAGATCTACTCTTGTGCGTAACATAACAGAGACATGTTGGGAAGATTTCTAAAAACAGCTTGATTTCTTATTTGATTATTGAAACCACAGGTTTGCTCTTTTGCGTGCTCTAAAAAATGTTTTATTTAGAGAGCTCCAAAGATAGTATGGAGTGCTGCAGGTTTCAGAAAGGCCTGGTTCTGTATGCAAGCTTTTCTGTGGTGCAGTGGAGGCAGAGGCACAGGAAACTCAGTGGAGCCACCTGTATAACTAAGTGGAATTCTGCTATGAATAAATACATGGAAGCAAGCACGGGTACTCAAGTTTGTTAGTCATCACGCTGATTAATGCAGGATCACATGAAAGTGGAAAGTGGATTCCTCCTTTCCTTTTTTATGCTGTGTAAATTTAAAATTAAATGCCTACAGTATAATGCATTAAATCAATATATGCCTGTTTGGGTGCCATTGTCAGCTAATAATGTACTGTATCTGTTCTCACTGTCCCTATGGGAAATTGTATTAGTATTGCAGATAATAATCAATCATAATATCTACTTCATGTCTAAAGTGTAGGTGAAATGTAGGTCCACATGCTGTTTTGGGGGGCTTCCTCAGTGTATAGAACCAGCACCTGTTGCTCTGTCTTTCGTTGTATTTGATTTCTGGTAGTTAAACCTATAATAGGGTACAAAGGAATGCAGATGAAAAGTACAGTGTTGAGTTGACTCTAGTTTTGAAAAGGAAATAGATAATAAAGATAATACATTTCAATCTGTCAAAACAAAAGCTTTGCCAACTTAACGTCTGGGGGGAAACATTACATATTATTATTATTATTATTATTATTATTAATAATAATAATAATAATAATAATAATAATAATAATAATAATAATAATAATAATGATGCAAACTGATGTATGAAAAGTAGGATTTTGCTTTGTTTGCATTCCAAGAAAGTCAGCTGACTCAAGGTCTGGTTCTGTGCTCCAGCCAATGAGAGCAGTGGCTGGTCTCTGGCATGACCAGGAGTTCAGGAGCAGATCATTTCAGCAGGCAGGAGTGCAGACCAGACGCAGTTGCTGCAGCAGGAACAAAGCTGTATCTGTGCCGAGGGAGGGAAATATCCGAGTGTCTGGAGGGGAAAGGCTGGTACCACAGGGCTCCAGAGGGAGATGATTTAGTTCCTTGGAAACATCTGTAATGAGAGAGGAGTGTGGCTGCGCTCCACACTGCTGAAAGGTAAGCAGAGAGTTGCGCTGGTAGAGGCTTTCGAAAGAAAACACAAAGATCTGTCATTGCAAGCAACTTTCCTTTCAGGAAGACCTCACTGCAGTTGGATCTTTAAAGAATTAGAAGCACTTGATGTGGAAGTAGAAAATAGTTCATGAAACGGGGGCAGCTGGTACTCCCCAAAACACGGAAATAATCATTTTATAAAAATTTTTAAAAAAAAAATCATTCTGCATTGAAAAATATTTTCAGTTTCTCATTCGAATTGCACATGGAAAGCACGTGCTTATGACTGTAATGAAATGTCTTGTGTTGTAAATAGCCCGGGGCTATAATGTTTTACGAACAGCTTTAAATATGCATTTGGCTTTTTAAAATACAAATCCTTTCGTTACTATATGAGAGATTGCATAGACGTAGGATGAGGTGTGTCCGACTGCAGTGCTTTTCCAATGGTGGATTCAGTACAATCAGGGATTCGAAGTTGCAATTGTGCCTCCATCAGAGTACACATAAAATGCATGGCTTGATTCATGCTACAGAATAACCCAGAACAGTTAGTTAACCCCCTAAATCTAATCTTCAGATTGAATCAAGGTAAGCACTGTTTTACTACACAGGGACACAGTTAATAAGACAGTGCCCCTTCAGCTTAAAAGTTGAATTGGATCCAAAGCATGCACCACTTCACACACTGCGGGCACAAACTTTCATGCTGTTTTATTCAGTGCTGTAACTGTTGTTTGCATTGTGGATTTGAATTTGCTGTGCTGTATTAGAAAGGCAGTAAGATGATCTGATATGGGTAACACTGATATCTCTGGTCATTGTCTTCTCAAGGCCCAAGTCAAGGATATGACTCACCACCATGGGTCTTCGTCTTCGTCTTCGTCTTCGTCTTCGTCTTCGTCTTCGTCTTCGTCTTCGTCTTCGTCTTCGTCTTCGTCTTCGTCTGTAGTGTTCTGGCTCGCTGGACTGCTGCACCGTGTTGTTGCCAAGCAGTCGTCTGGCTGGGCAATGTGTAATATATGCTGGGAGCTGGGGGTTCCTGTGACCTCACCTGCCATGGGAGCTGTGTCAACAGCAGAGAGCCAGGCCGTGCTCTCCAGGGAGAATGGGGCGGCTGTTTGGGGTGGAGACAGTGGATTCAGGGTAAAATAATAACCTTGGTCTAGTAAAGGCAGGCCAGAACATACAACATTAAGGAAAAAAATTAGTAATTCTTTTTCTTTTCTTTCTTTTTTTTTTTTAGGCAGGAGTATATGGAATAAATTGCATCACTTGATTTTGTTAGACAGGGTCTTCTAATCAGGCACGGTTTTGAAACTTTTGCATTCATTTCTGGTCCTGTAGGGCCATTCCATTCCATAACAGGTATTTGATCCGGCCAACTCAAAATATTCATTGTCAACCTGCACTGCTTTCCAGTGCACACAAAACAGCACTCACAGCTCCAGAGATTCAAAAAACAAATACAAGAGAGCACAGGATAAAGGATGCTTAAAACCAGAACACTGGCCGACATGAACAGCTAGTGCAAACCCTGAAATACACTTACCTGGAAGCTTTTGTTGTGCTGTCACATTTCCTTGCTGTATTTTTTAGATACAATAGCTCACTAGCAGCCGAGGGTGGGCACGAGCAGCTCAGGGAGGACTGCCGGTCGGAGGGGGATGTTTTTCTAAGTGCTGTGTTGTTGGACAGACTCTTTCAGTGAGTATCAGTGTGGAGGAACAGTCACTGAGATTTATGATGTCATTGTGGAATGCGGTAGATGTGGTCACCTGGATGTGTGTCTCATTAGACCGACCAGCATTTTATTTCAAGATTCAGATTTCAACCCCACCAATCATTAGCCACTCTCAACAGGTAAGCCAGGCATGTCTAATAAACGATGCATCTGGAGTTGTTATTTCCATCCCTGCCAATAGTAAACCAAGCAGCAGGTTGTTTGAGAGGTATTGAACTGTAAGTGAATCAACAAACGTAAATCTTAATATAATCTAAGCCACATGTTCTTCTGAGTTTTTTTTTTAACTGGGATTGCTGACATTGAAGTTGTAGATGAATAACTTTCGACCTGGCACTAGCCACAGCAACGTCAGTGAGCCACAACCAGTGAGCTTGTGGCTTGTGTGTACAGTGTGACACACCGGGGGCTGGATGAAACGGATTTCCTGTTGCGGTTTCAAGATTTCTTTCTCAAGGCAGAAAGAATGGGAGCTGACCACAAGACCAACCCAGGGAAGTTGAGTGAGAGTTTACTGGACCTGCGCTTTGTCAGGAAACCATGACTGTGGTTCAGACTCCAGATGTGCTCTAGAGGCTGGCCTCTTGAGTGGCTTGTCACTTTGTTGCGCTCCGCTGTACACTGGAGAAGGCGCTGCTAACCGAAACGCGCGTCTGCTTGGCTCCTTTTCTTATAGTTTTGCATTAGAATTCTGATTGAGCATTTGGAAGTTACGGGTGCCTGGCTGTAACAGACACAGACAGTTAACTCTAATCCAATATCTGTCTGAGTCTGCATTGTGTATATCCATAGTATGTATGCTACTCATGCCATGAGTATTGAAAGAATCAATGGGCCAATTGGACTTCTCCACCCTCAAAGCTTTTTGCTCCATATCATTCTATCACAAATGACCATTTGAAATCTAATAATAACCAACTACTGAGAGAGAGGAGAGAGGAGAGAGAGAGAGATGAACAAAGAATCTGTAGTTATTGCTATCGTATTTGAAAAGTCACATTGATACCATCATCAGAGGCTAGTTTATGTAAATGAAACAGGATGAAGTGAGAGTGAGTGACCTTTTCATTGGGGGTATCCTATTTAAAGTGTTCTGTCTCGTGTGTGTGTGTGTGTGTGTGTGTGTGTGTGTGTGTGTGTTCATTGGGGGTATCCTATTTAAAGTGTTCTGTCTCGTGTGTGTGTGTGTGTGTGTGTGTTCATTGGGGGTATCCTATTTAAAGTGTTCTGTCTTGTGTGTGTGTGTGTGTGTGTGTGTGTGTGTGTGTGTGTGTGTGTTCATTGGGGGTATCCTATTTAAAGTGTTCTGTCTTGTGTGTGTTTTGCTTGACAGATGTCATGGTGTCCGCAGTACCGAAGCTCCAAGTTTCGAAACGTCTATGGGAAAGTGGCCAACAGGGAGCACTGCTTCGAAGGCATACCCATCACCAAGAACGTCCACGACAACCACTTCTGCGCCGTCAATGCCAAGTTCCTCGCCATAGTAACGGAGAGCGCAGGCGGAGGCTCCTTTCTAGTCATCCCGGTGGAACAAGTAAGAATTCATCATCCCCTAGCAACCGACCATCCGTTCTGCTGCTGCTGCTGCTGCTGCTGGCACAAAAGGGCACACAGAGCAGGGCTTGAAGAGTAATATTCATCTAGTCGAAATCCTTGAGAGAAAAAAAAGAAAAGAAAAGCAAATAGCTTTTTTCAGTGAGTTACTGGGAAAAGACCAACCTCTTGGTAACTATTTCTGGGCCTACTGTGGGGGGTGGTATCGTTTACAATGAGAACTGCGGAGAAGCATCTCCTGTTGAATTGTGATCTTAGTTTAGATAAGTGGTACTCAAGATGATACACTGCACCCACTTGGTGATGGTGCTTTTCTGCAGTGGTGTGCAGGCAGTTCAGATCCGACTGTCACCGACAGGTAACTGGTAAGCTGTAGCACCTTAAAGGGGGATTAGTTTAGTCACAGTATTATGGCTTCATGCACATCTCTTGATGTGTTTTCTGGGACGGTTCTTGGACTCCGTGACTCAGTTAATTTTTGGACGGGAGATAAAAGGAATGCTGGGAAAATAGTTGGTTATAAAACTCACACCCCCTTGCCAAACCAGACGCGAGTTTCAGTTCAGAAGAAATCAAATAAAATGGAAGCGGCAATCGGATAATCAGAACACCCTTCACTCTCATACTTCAGCAAAGTCCAGCTCAGTCAGTTATCATATGAGCTTTTAAACCCCTACTGCACCTTCTTTAAACATGCATGTGGGGTGCTGCTTCACAAGCACACATCATGCTAAAAACTTTTTTAAACAGGGTCTTTAAAAAAACCAAAGTCTGATCTAGCCAAAATGTACGGGAAATTGCAGATTTGCACTGCAGTGTTTACCAAGTCTATAAATATATAAAGATCTGGTGCATGCATTGGGACCCATGCATTTGATCTACACATGAAGATCATTAAAAGAAGGTGACTTTGAGAAAACCAGCCACTGTTTAGATCAGTTGAATAGACCCCATTGTGCTGCTATGTATGTGATTTCCAATGGACTTGTCCTAATGCAGGTCAGAAAGTCCGAGGGAATCTGAGCAATATTCAAAGTGAAGGTTAACCAGCTGTGTCTTTCAGGGAGACCTACAGTATCTGATTGCTTGTAAATTGCTGCTGGCAGTACATTCTTTTATCCTTGCAGGGCTTTTGAAATGCAGCCCAGGTTTTGTTATTACCAGAGAGCAGTGCACATTAATCTGGGGATGTAATACTGCAAATTGGACCTGTGCTGGTATCAGCTTAAATCCACTGGCCACACTGCAGAAACCAATACGAGTTTCAGGTTTATACAGTGGGATGTATGCAGCTCAGTCAGTGAAGCAGATTGTCATTCCAAATTCAGAAGTTCATGCAGATGGTCAGATCATCTTTTATTTAATATAACTTCCTTAAAACTGAACACGACACAGAAGGAAGGGAGGGCCATGGTTTACTAGTGTGTCCACATTTAGTTTGCAATGAAAATCAATAATCCCAGTACAATACCAGGTAGGGACTTTGAGGCATGCTGCCACCAGCCTTTAGGGTTATTGTAAAGGGCGATTGTACACAGAGTGTTCCAACATTCATTAATCATATAAGCAAACAGGAACAGAATGATCTGGAGCTGGTGAAGAAGCGGAGTGCTCCCCTGGGAGCGCTGTGTGCTCTGAGTCCTGTATTGCATGCAATATTAAACAATGACACTGAAGCCAGGTCCTGGGGAGAGGCTGTGCACACTGCTGAGCCCTTCCTATCAATGACACCACAGCACGCTCTGCTGTTCAATACCCTGCAACTCGCAATCACCGTGTAGCCAGATTCAGCTAGCCCTGCTTCAGAAGCTGGATCATCAGTTAGCAAGCGCCGCTTCGTTTCTGAACTGTATTTTAGCAAGTTCAAAATGTATGCCTTTCCAACTTTTCAACTATCTTTAAAAAAAGAAATGTTATCAACTATTAGAATGCAGTCTTCTTTGTGGATCAGTAGGACCAGATAGCTCCCTTCATTTGTAAATGATTACTCCATTTGTCTTGTCTTTGCACTGTGCTGCTAATAACTAAATGATTGCATGGAAATAAATGTTTAATTCTACATGTTAGTTTCTAACCCTAATCCCATGTCATGTAACACTAGCTCTGCCTTTGAGGTACCCTTGTACTGTCTTGTAACTGTATCAGTGAGGGGGATTAGAATATGAGAAAATGCCATCTCTGTATTTTCCTGCCACCTATACCAGGGCTTCTCACACTTTCTTGACTCTAGCCCCCCAGACGTTAGACATGCTGACTGAGGACCCCCACGCGATGAATCCATACAAATGTGAAATGTTTGTTTTGTCTGTTTTGCTTTGCTTCACCACACACCTGTGCTTTTCCAAGAATACGACAGTAAATGTTTCTATACTGGTGAAGCCTGACAGGATGAGTGCTGGCAAAGTGGCATAAATAGTGGAGCAAAAATAGGGAGCTGACACAGTAGGAGGTTCTTACAGGCGGATTCCTTTCGCTTCAAGGAAGAACGCAAGCCCATCGTCTGGCGTACAAGCTGTCGAAACTCACCTAACTGGCCCTCTCACGTCAGCTCAATGCAGTTTCTGTTCTAAATGAATTCATGGCCCAGTTAGTCACGTGTGTAATTTCTAGCTAACGAACTACATTTAGCAGCAAATAGACAACAACAACAACAAAAAGAACCGCTGGTGTCACAAAGCTGACACACTTTATTACAGATCCGCTGGCTGCTGAATTGAGTTTAGTAAACAGCAACTGAGTTCAGTGCTCTTTCCTTTTATTTTACCTTTGGTCTGCAGGGGTTTTTTAATTTTTTAATTTTTTTTTAAACTAAGAATTTCGATGACTAGCAAGCCAAACTAAAATCGAGTGTATATTGTAATCTAAAGACAGTCAGATACAAAATAGTATTTTGAGGGCAGTTGAAGAAATGTGTAAAAACAAGGATTTTGCCTCATGTTTCCCTGAGAAGTTTGTGTTGTTTGACTGTACATTGTTCCCTGACTCGGTATGACGTGTGACCCGAGCATGGCTGCATGTGTAAGCATCACCGTATGTACTGACACTAGACTGTGTGCCAGTGAAATAATGTAAAAGATCCTGACAAAAAAAGGAAATACTGTCATTATATTTGTTGCAAATCCTCGGATTCAGCAGCTACTAGTAATTCTTCAGAGCAATCTCGTGTTAACAGCTCTAACCTCTGAATGTATGAAGGAATGGTTCTAAGATACAGACTGTTAGATTCAGGGCTTCTCATTTTCCACAGGCCATATGGTCCCTCAAAGAGACACCAGAAATGGGTCGTTTCATGTTTCCAAATGGCATTGCTAGGGAGTGAGATAAGATGGATTCATTTCACAAGCAGCCAATGTGAAATAGCAGGACAGAATGTAATGTCTGCTGAGTCTGATTCACATTGTCACGATAATTAAAATCCAGCCTGAAACTTATCTGTAATAGCTGTCATGCTTATAGAGCGATTATCCTACCCTACCCTACCCTACCCTACCCAACGTTAAGCATTTCTGAAAAATTGTGCTTTTTTAAACATCCTTTTTGTTTCTATGAATGATAAATCCATTTGTAAATAATTATTTCTTTATTTTTTTGAATGGTCATCATTTGTACTATAAGCAGCTGCAGCAGCAGGGCTGAGTTTTCACAGAATGAATGTTTGCAGATGCTAATCTGTGTAAGCACTCCTCTGCTTTTGACAGAGAGCCCGGCAGCTTTAAGGTCATGTACTCCAGTGCTTGTCCTTGTGCCAAAGTGCAGTCCATAGAACATTTCTACAATCTCTTTCACATTCCTAGGACTGGGCATATTGGCATTTCCACCAAACTAATGCAGCATCAGCATTTTCTCTCTTCATCCAACTTACAGCCAGATCCAGAAATTGATAGAAAACCTACCACAATGTCTAGCAGTAAATGCAACCACCAGCCATTGTAGTTTTAAAATACCCCTCTACATAATACATAATCATATTAATCTAGTCTAGTTTTATCTGTCTGTCTGTCTAAATTGCATTTGAATAAGTTATTTTAAAAAGTAAAACAAAAACAAAAAAACAGAACAAACAAACATTAAATACGACACACCTGCTTGGGTGAGACCAGAAAATCACGAATTCTATTCTGCAATAAGGAATGACCCCCGCTCCCTTCAGTGGCATAGGATCCAACACTCTCTGTGCATGGACAACAATTCCACCGATACATCCTTCACCTCCCTGCCTCTGAGCATTGCATCAGGGGCTGACGTGACCACGGTAAGAGCAGTGAGTGACAGGGTGCCAGACACTCTCAGGACGTCCTCCTCCAATCCAGCGGCATCCTCACTCTGCTTGTGTAATCATATTGAATGATTATGGGATTAATAACAGTCATGTCTGTCTCTGCTCACCTCTTCTCCACTGCCCCTAACCTCTCTGGCAGTGTTAGGTTAATGTCTCTGGGGCTGTTGTCAAATTATATTATATCATCCAATTGATTTCACAGCATTCCGTGTGAATGACTCAAAACCTTGGATAAGAGCAAGAACATATGTTTCAAATGCACTGCTGTTCTTTTCACATAAATGAATACAAAAAATAAAACCGTATAGTAAACGTATCTTGTGGACAGTAGGTGTCTATTCTCTGATTCAAGAATGGACTCTCATGTTAGTTTATCTTATATGGTATATGGTATTGTGTCCAACAAGAAGCATCTGATTTTCAAAACAGATGACTTGAGAGCCAGTTTGGTGCCTCTTGGCGTGGGCTATACTGTAATGCTATTGTCGTCACCCAGAAGCTAGCATGTCTGTAGAGTCTACATCGTACTGCTTTGGACTCTTCTAATGGAGTATAATATAAACCAGGGCTGGAAATATTACACAGCACTTGGATCCATTCCTGGTTTTTACTACGAGTTTAATAAGACATAAAAAAATATATCAGCCTTAAAAATATCTATCTGATGAAAATATAATGCATTGTTTATTGATTTGTTTTGTTTATACAGACTGGACTATTTGTTTTTTTTGGGTTGTTTATCCAAACCTAAAAGTTGAGTGCTGTGTGTGGCATGTAGCTCCCTCTAGGGGATGTATGTGAAACAGCAAAGAGGACTGCAGGCTGCTAATATATTTAAATGACCAGACAGCCAGTGTGTGGGCTCATCTACCCAACGCACTACCCTAGGCATGTTTATCAAATTGCAGACAGTAATTGAAAAGACTTAGTAAGTCCAATGTGCATATCATAATCACCAGAACATAGGCACAGACACAAAAACAAATACAAAAATCATTAAAAAATAAAAACAAGCCTTCCTGTTAATGTTTAATATGAAGGCTGGACACAGGATCCATTCCCCAGGTCAGGCTGCTCCTCACACATGCATTACTAAGAGTCTATTTCTGTCCTCCAGCATGAAGCTGCGATGCATCCTTGGAGGAAATGAGTCTATCTTAGCTGACTGCTTTAGCTCGAAGCTATTCCCTATCTGCTTTCTCTCCTGAATAGACACGGATTGCGTGCTTACACAGCATCTGTCTGTATACACTGCAGCTGAATCGTTGAGCCCAAAAAACATACTGGGGCAATGCCTGTACGCATGTGCGTATCTGACACAACACTACATTGTTTCAAGCAATTACATTTTTTAAATGAAATAAATATCTCAAAAATGCTTGGAATGCACATATACAGTATGATTCTTCATCTAATGCTTCAATTGTGAAAATACGTTTTTTAAAAAACAATGAGGCAAGTTCTCAGATTTAGTGAGACTGAGGAAGAAGCAATGTCTCTGTTTCAGTTTTTTCTCATCGTGGTCACTGCTACAGTATTGCTATGCTGTTGCGTGGATGTTAGATCGTGTGAACCCTGCTGTCCCCTACTGTATGATCAACTTGTAAATGGGGTTGGAGATTGGAGATTATCTCAAGTGTAATCCCTGCTTTACCTCCTCTGGGGATGGAAGCAAAGCAAGCTCCCGATCGCTCTCTCTTCACACAGAGGAAAGGTTGAGAAGGGACTCTGCGGGCTCTGTGTGTATTTCTGAAAACACTTCAGGGAGCTGCTCTGATACTAAACTGTGAAATGCTACAGTAACTGGTTCTCGTTTGAACCCGAACTGGTCTTGATGTGGACTTCTAGTTCGTCCCCATACCTTCTATGCTGTGCATTACCGTTGTACCTGCAGATCTTGGGGAGTTCCTGGTATCACAGGTTTCTGCCTCAATATCTTTGATAGTGTTTGTGCCACCCTTCTCCCTAAGCACTTCACTTCAGATTGCAATTCAAACCTTCTCTGTAGAGTGGCAGGCTGTTAATGAACTGGTTGCTAAGGTGATATCCTGTGGGGATGCTGAGAGTCCTTGTGTGGGTCCTCACACCTGCAGTTGATGTGCGTTGATTGTGTTTTTAATCAGAGGTAGATCAAGGCTGTACAGATAGAGACAGCACAGACTGGGCCTGAGACCTGGGGCTTTACCAGGGAGGAGGCATAGAACATGTTCCCAAAGTATCTATCTGTCTACAGAGTGAGAATTGAAACAGAAAACAGCTCTATATCCAAGGAGAACCAGGATCCAACAGGGAACTCGTCAATCACTAGAGATACTTAATGAAGAAGAAAAGGAATTGATAAAACTCACTTGTCAAGAACTAATTTATCAACCTGCACAATTACTCAGTGGGCTTGGCATTCATCTCGGGCCCACTGCAGTCTATCAGTCTAAAATAATTACCACTACAAAACACTATACAGCAATGTGATGCAGCAGCAAGAATCTATGAAACTCACTTCTGTCCCTGAGTAGATGTTGTGAGCTTGTACATTATTTATATTTTAGAAGCAGAAAATCCTCTTTAGTGCTTTTAAATGGGGAATATTAAACCTGGTGGATATAAACAGAGAGCTCACCATTAATAAAATCAATAGCACAGTGCTGACCTGTTCAATTACAGACAGCTTTCTTGTGCAGCAATCACAATATTAGAAAGGTGAAGCGCTGTGAATCGAGAGCAGGCTAACAGGCTGACAGAAGCACAGAGGAAGATCTTTGCTGTGCTTGCACTGACAGCAGTGTGCTGTGGAAGGTTTCTAACAGACAGTTAATGTGGACAGCAGGGCTACACTCGAGGCCAGTAGATGAGTTGCTATCAAATATTCATCCTATCATGACCTAGTTTGCGTGACTGACTGTGACAGAAATATAATGAGTTCTGGTGATAAATCTTCCTCCCGACCTGTGAGGGCGCTAAAGAACGGGAGGAGAAGTATCTGGAAGGGCTGGCCTGACAGTTCGTTTCCGGGACCGGGAAGTGGGTCAGCCTGGAAGGAAGCGAGACTCTGTTGTAAGACCGTTTTGACTTGAAAGGTAAACGAGGGGCAGCTGCAAGTAATAAGGCAGCTGCAACCGTTTACCTAGATATCATCGGGATTACATATAGAACCAGGGTAACGCTGATCTTTTCCTTCGTTTTGGGTAAAGCTTCGGTGGAGAGAAGGACTGAGAGAGGAGCTCTCAGAGTGAAAATAAAGAGACGGGTTACGTGTTTTGTGTTGTGTTTGTCTGTCTTGTAATTGTTCGTGTTTTGTTTTGACCAGACAGTTAAAGCACACCTCCGGAGCTGTCGTAGAGGGACAGCACAAATCCGGAGCACCACTGCACTACCGTCACAACCTATCTGTGTTTGCACTCCACACCAGCACGACTGCACTCACCCAGGACTGGTGACCGTGTGTTTGTTTTGTTCGGGACTCTGCCCTGTTTGTTATCCCCGCGCTTTACACATTGTTGTGTATAGCCGGGGATTTATTATTTGACGGTCGCCAGACCTGGATTATAAATAAAGCACCTTTGTCACTGGATACCGTTGTCAGTCTGTCACTCCTGCATCGCATCACTGCTACACCTGTTCCCCTTCACTAGCCACTTTGCCACACTGACCCACAGAAGATAACACAGCTCCTCACTGTGGTAGTCATGGCTCTGATTCCTAGAGTTCCTTTTATTATCTCAGTGTTTCCTTCCCCAACATTATTGAACATTTCCACATTGCTTCGCACATTTTGTCTTCATTTTGTTTGTAGGGAATGATTCGTGGTATTACTGGCTGTGGTACAGTATCATTTGTTATAACTGAAGTGTGCTATAATTTTAAGAAACTTGGTAATATTTACCTTTATAAGGCCTAGAATAGAAATAGAATAAAATCAGAAGCTTTGGCTGAGCTGAGCTTTCACACAGCCTTTTATTAGGGCTGATTGAAATCAATATTACCTCAATATTGGAGTATCACAAGCAGGCCACATATTCAGAAGCAACCAGTGAGAAAGCACACTTAAGTGATCATGAACCCTTGAGTGTTCTTTCTGAATAAGGCTCTTGGTGTGTTTTAACTCCAGAGACATCAGTAACGTTCAATCTGCTGCTGTGAGCCATGTAAATATAGATTGAAATACCTGGGTGTTGATGTGCGCTGTCCACACGCTCTGAGCTGCGTGATGCTGAGCGGTTGTTTCTGTGTTTCTCTCAGACTGGACGGATTGACCCTCATTACCCGAAAGTGTGCGGGCATCAGGGGAACGTCCTGGACATCAAGTGGAACCCCTTCATCGACAACATCATCGCTTCCTGTTCAGAGGACACTTCGGTGAGTAGCTGCACACTCCTAGTGGTCATTTTCCAAACCACCTCACTTCAGAAATTCAGCTTTCAGAAGCAGACCCAGTGCTCGAAAAAACACCTGCTTGTAGGGTAGTTAAGTAAGCCTGGTAAATAGTGATCTAAGCAGAAACAAGAGAACAAAACAGCACACAGCCAATAGGATATTAAACTGGTAGGAGATGCAATATTAAGAGCATTTAGATGATACTACTGTGTGTAACCCTTCCAGCAGTAAGAAATAGGATATAAATGAAACGCCCATGTTTAGTTACTGCAGCAACCTCCTCTGCCAGTCTTTAACAACGGGATGAAGTCTCCATCCTGAGTTTACAAGCTCTTAACCCAGATACAGAGAAAATGCCTTTGAAAAAAGAACACACTGTGCTCCAGCTGAAACCAGTGTGCTAAAAATAATTGAAACGGAAACAGGGAAGTTAGTCATTGATAGCTTTTGGAAGATCTAAACAGGCTACCGATTGACAACAGAGTTGTAAAAGTATAAAGGGTGCCAAACGCAGTCCTGTTGCAGACAATAACGACTGGGATCATAATTAACAAAGCTCTTATTTGTGGTGATTTCGATGAACGTAGTTCAGGTTAGATCTGTACTGAAGAGAGTTGCGGGTGTTGATTTGAACGCAGGGCCAGATACAGTAATAACGCACTGTCTCCTGCACTGTCAATACAAACACACGTCGAGCTGTTTCACTCTGTTTCAAGTTTGGTTGTGTCATATTCACCCCTGATCTTTTCTATGCTTCAGGGTATGAAAATCAAGTTTGAATATTTTGTGAAGCTTTTGTTTTCACTGTTTTATACGCTGAGAGCATTTGCATTAAGAGGCTGCAGCAGTGTGTGGGCTGCACAGAGATTCATCTCTCATTGCTGACTGGCTGGATCCAGTTTATGTGCATTGTTCAGGATGTCATTTTCTTGTGCTGCTGCTGCTGCAACTTTCTTTTTATAGCATGGATATTGTATAACCGGCACAGCTGGCCACAACAGCGCTTTGTTTTCCAGTCAGCCTCAGTGACTCGATTCTTCTTTGGAATGTCTGACCTCACTTTGTGTCGTGTTATGGGAGGGAAACTACAGCTTCATAAAGGGTGGTATTTAAAAGCGGCAAGCTGCTTAAGGGAAATACAGTCAGGGGAATACTGAAGCATGAGAAAGGCACTGGAACTAGTGCCCATCCAGTAGAGCTGATCACTCAGACACATTAAGAGTTTGCAAGCGACAAACTATCACACTTTACCACAATGCATCCACTATATTACTGTACCCCTATTCTAAAATATGACCATAACCCCACAATGGCTTTCAACCGCTTCATTCAAAACCAGTCAATTTAAAAGCTTCAGTATGTGCAGTACACAGCCAAAACCAGCTCTCCCACCACCCTGGGTGAGCCATGCAGAGGCTTTGCCCAAGAGGGAGGCACTCCTCAGGGCCACAGTTTAAACCCAGCAAGAAAACTTCACCAGAGGCTCAACAAAGCGCATATGTACTAGCACCTATCCTGTCTTTATGAATGGGATTTGTGCTGCTGGAGCTGTGAAGGGGTGTGAATGCTCTTTTGCACCCTCACTCTGTGTGCTGGCATTGTGAGAGGCAGAGTGGTGCGACAGAACAAAGCAAGCGATCTGAAACCTGCTGTGCGTGCGTGTGTGTGTGTGTGCACTCCATCATCAGAGGCTGTTATTCCGCACATCTGCCTGCCTGCCTGACTGCTCCTACCAGTAACGTGTGGCTTGGCTGCTCTGTCATGACCGTCAGCAACATGCCCAGTCTGTGTTAATGAGCGAGCAGGATGCAGTCTCCGGCTCACCGGGCTCTGGTTGTCTTTTCCGAGGTGAGGATATGGGAGATCCCGGAGGGGGGGCTGAAGCGGAACATGACGGAAGCGGTTCTCGAGCTGTACGGACACAGCCGGCGCGTGGGCCTGATCGAGTGGCATCCCACCGGCAACAACATCCTGTTCAGCGCCGGGTACGATTACAAGGTAACAGCACTGGCTGGGGGCGCAACTTCATTTCGTCACTGATACATGTATTTTGAACAGTCCCTGGTCATCCTGGAGGCTCTTGTTAGCCAAAAGGTTGTAACCAATTGAGAAAACACTTGGCCCAAACCAATGCAAACAATAATACAGAAACCATGAGAGTTCTGGGGCTGGCTTCCAGCAACAGTGCAAAATAGGCTGCATTGTAACCACTGTGTGTATGATTAATGACTTGGAAAAGTTAACATTGGGAAAGGATGGTGAGGTCAGCGTATTCAGTGAGACTAATTAACAATTTTCTCACGTAATGATTCATAACTTCAAGCATATAAGGGCTTTTTGTTTTAATAACTGAGCTCATCGACGCAGGTTTAGTAGAATATATTTTTTTAAAAAGCAATTGTGTTACAGACAGCGATTTGGATTTTCTTATGCCACCCTAAACTAACTGCAAAAAACAGGCTTGCAGGAAAATGTGGTTCCTGGTACTGATGTCGTTTGCCTTTACGTTTGGGGTAAATGGTCCCTAATTACAAAACAAAACAAGTCTGTTTAAAGGAATGTTTTGTTCAGGCTGTTTTTCTTTTTTATATAACTGTTTTTAAAAGTGTATTCTCAGTTTAACCTAAGATAATGTTTATAAACGCATTTTAAAAAATCACTCTTAAAAAAACATTCCTTATTAAAACAGTTCTTCAAGTTTTGCGAATTGGGCCTTTTCAGCCAAAGACCAGTGATTTTTGTTTTCACTACATGGCTTAACCCTTTGCTGCCCAGTGTCCAAAATATTTTTACACTGAGAAAATATGCACTAAATAGGCATGGGAACATACCCTGGGCAGTAAAGGGTTCAGACCGACTTGCCTCTTAACCGTTTTATTTCTTTTTTTAAAATTGAAATCCGGCAGTAACCCGTGCAGTTCACAGAGACGTGAGTGCGTGACCCTGCCCCTCTATAGCACTGCACTGACCTTCTCTTCCTGCATCAGATCCTCATCTGGAACCTGGATATCGGGGAGCCTGTTAAGATGATCGACTGCCACTCTGATGTCATCCTCTGCATGTCTTTCAACACCGACGGAAGCTTAGTGGCCACCAGCTGCAAGGACAAGAAGCTCCGGGTGATAGAGCCTCGCTCCGGGAGAGTGCTGCAGGTACCAGCTTCTCCGACACCGATCTGTGTGTTACACTGCAAAGAAAAAACTGTTTCCATTTTCAATGTGTGACGGGTACCATAGTTAGCTCATTCCTGGATACAGAGGCTCCTTTACATATCAAAACACTTCTATATTCCTATCGAAGTGACCATTGCCGATTTCTGAGTGTACATTTAAGTAAGGCTTTGTGACGTTTGCAGCAGCCACAGAATCATAGGGGATATTCATAGCGCTATTGCATTCACCCACCAGTCGCGTTTTGTGCTTTGTTTTGTTTTTTTTTTCGTCAGGAAGCAAACTGCAAGAACCACAAAGTGAACCGCGTGGTGTTCCTGGGGAACATGAAGAGGCTGCTGACCACGGGGGTGTCCCGGTGGAACACCAGGCAGATCGCACTGTGGGACCAGGTGAGGGGACCTTACTGCAAACCCAGCGGAGACGCTTTTAAAGTGCGCCTTTATTGCAGAGTACCGGCGTGGCGGTTGTGTTGTCTTAAACGGAATATTGTGAACTGTTGTAAAAGTATAGTGTGGAGTGCCATGGTAGATCAGGCACAGATGGTATGATATGGCAAAGCAGGGATGGAAATAAGACTCCTGTTGCATCTCCATTTCAAAGGTATTGGACACAGGGCAGCAAAAGGTTAACACAAGCTTGATTAATGGATAACAGGCTCAGGCGTGTCTTATTAAACTCATAGTGGATGAAACTGCAATGCAATAAGAGTGTTCCTCTTTCTGTTTGAAACTGAGCTCGGCTGGCTGCCTCTGTTTGAGATGAGAGGCCCAGGACTGAATAGCCAGAGGTGTGATCACAGAACTTCAAGGGAATTTAACTGAGCAAACTGAGAACAAAAGGAACAAAGGGCGCTGTCATCTCTCTGTGTGTCATCTCTAGAAGTCCTGAATTAGGAGGCTCTTTGAGTCTGTGCTGCTCTCTCCGCACCGCTGTGCTCTTCTAAACATCCCTCCCCTCTCCCCCTCTCCCCCCCGTGCAGGAGGACCTGTCCATGCCGATGATTGAGGAGGAGATTGACGGGCTGTCAGGGCTGCTCTTCCCCTTTTATGACGCCGACACACACATGCTGTACCTGGCTGGAAAGGTAAAGCTGGGAACCTTGTTAAAGACAGACTATCAACAACAAACCCGACTGCAGACCATTGAACATCGCACTGTGCCAGAGTGCCAGGGAGCTCCAGAATGGTGTCCTTACTAGAATCACCCAGTAATAAAAAACATTTAAACATATAGCAAAGCCTTATCACTATATACAAAAATGCATTTTTATATTTACCTCCCAACTATGTCATTTTTATTGATAGTAATATCTCTACTGTGATATGGAACTAATATGTATCTTACTACAACAGAACAAAGTGTTTTTTGAAATACACAGAATCAAAAGTTTTAAATGTATACAGTATACATGGATGGAAATAGGACTCCCATTGCACAGCAGTATAATCCATTCCTGGTTTTATTTTGAGTTTAACAGAACACACCTGAGCTTGTTACCTATACACTGTGGCTAATCAAGCTTACTGTAAAACCTGCAATGGGTGAATCTGCTAGGATGTATAGTGAAAAATAACAGACACTGTTTAGCCTTGCAGTTCAAACTCAGGGATCTGATAGGGGATTCATACAAAAAATAAACCTTGAGCTTCACTTTTGTTTTTTGAATTTGTTTTTTGTTTGTCAGGGCGACGGGAATATCCGCTATTACGAGATGGGCACGGAGAAGCCCTACCTGCAGTACCTGCTGGAGTTCAGGTCCCCCGCGCCACAGAAGGGACTGGGTTTGTGATAGACCTGCTATTATTATATTTTGACAATGCACAGATAGAGAACCTGATTCTGCAGCCAGAGCTCCCTCATAGCAAGCAGGTGCTCACACCCAGGTGAGGGTCATTGCTTCTGATTTCCTAACAAACAGCCTTTGAATTGGTGTTGATTGCTGCCGGCAGTCAGATTGAAGGAATGGTGCATTAGGCCAGTCGACACTGATGATCCTGACCTGGAGGTGTCCGCTTGCTGCAGAGGAAGGCTCAGTTAGGAAGCTGGTGTAATTGGCCCGGTCAGCTCCACTTGAAGGTTCTTATAGGAGTTTCCCCTGTGCAGGTGTAATGCCGAAGCACGGGCTGGACGTGTCGGCCTGCGAGGTGTTCCGCTTCTACAAACTCTTCACTCTGAAGGGACTCATCGAGCCCGTCTCCATGATCGTGCCAAGAAGGGTGAGTCCACACAGGGCCGCCGGGAATGGTCTTAATGTGTCCCTGGTGTCTTAAATAAGCAGGTACCGGTAATGGGCTGCGGTAGTTCTTTTCTATTGGCACGTTCAAAAAGGTTATGAAAGGCTGGTTTCACGCGTTAAGCCTGGACTGCCTTACCTAAGGTAACATTGATCAGTCCTAATCGGGGTCTGTGAAACCAGCCAGGACTGTTGTAATGAATGTTTGTTTTTTGAATAGCATTTATAATGAAAGTGTGTTGAAGAGGCGTGCAAGTCTCATCAAAGTCCAAATCACCAGGCAAGTTCAGCAAGGCAGCCCTTTATAATGGGCTTCCTGTAAGAGTAGCACAGCACAGCACACACATTTTACATATTAATGTAAGTGTGCTCCTAATGAAACGCACAATAATTACCGCTATGTCTCATGTTGTGCCTAAGCAAACAGACTACTCGGTGCAGGAGCTGGACCAACGAGGGCTGCACGCTTTGATCAATATCTTGTGCATAGATTATGAAATGATTTATTCCACTGGGAGTCGGGACTTTGTTACATATTCAGATCCCGAAGAGCCTGGTTATTGTGATTGAAAAAAAAAAGAAGCAGTTTTCTTCTTGTCGAATCTCCAGAAGGCTCAAGCAGCCTTGTAGCTGTCAGTAAGCAGACAGAATGTGTGTTTATATTAGAGTAAGCACCTCAGATAAATAACACACTACCTGCTGATTCAAGGTTGAGAAAGAGAGCTCTCTAGATTGTCTTTGCTCCCACCACTTACAGTATTGTCACTCCTAGTATTGTCTTCTGTATTACCACTTAACAATAACAGGGATTTAAAGCAGCACTCAACCCTTTTAAGCTTATTGATCTGACAGCTTATTTCAAATGGAAATCAAGGCAAGGTGTGCTACAATCTCCCACTGGTGATACTGGTGTCCGTGGGGTCTGAGGATAAACAACCCTGACTTCATTTTTTATATACAGTGTTTTTTTCTTTCTTTTTTCATTTTCATAAGTAGGTACAGGGGTTTTAAAACATGTTAGGGATGCATTCACAAAGTTATTTACTCTACATCATTCATGCAATTTGTTTTGGAAAGGTGGGTTGGGGGAACGCCAGTCCTAGAACAAATACATTTTTAAAAATGTACTTTTAAAAAAACAGCCTGTTAAAAACCATAATTGATATGTTTGAATTGTTTATATCTGGTTTGGTAAGTTTTTTTTTGTATTGGAGTTTTTTAAATTTATTTTTCTGTTTCTGAGGAGGAAAAAAAGCTATTGATTTTGGAGTAAAGAGCATTGATAATCCAGCCCGCGTTCTATAATGTTTGCAAGTTTCAGTCATGATGGGCAAGAAAGCACCAATCTGGCAGTCTTTGATCGAGGGCATTTGTGGGTGTTTCCACATCTAAGACTGCACAAGTGAATGATCCAAGCTGTGTGATTTTGTTTCTGGTTTATTTTTAGTCAGAAACTTACCAAGAAGACATCTATCCGATGACGCCAGGCATGGAGCCAGCTCTCTCAGCCGGTGAATGGCTGAGCGGGATCAACAGAGGTAGATGTGTGACGGGAATATTTCCCTGGTATCACTGTGAATCACCATTCTGTAACTGCACTCGCAGATCACAGAGCAGCGGCGCTTGTGTTGCCTCTGTCTGTAAACATCCGCTGAACACAAAACACAAGGCATGCTGATTAAAAGCCAAAAGTGAGAATTATATCATTAGATTATAAAATATGGATTGATCTTCTGTTTCAGCTGCATTGGCAGGCAGGCTGATACCTAATATAAAATAAACACTGTACTATATTCATACGTTTTCTTCCAGTGTGGCTATCAAGATGAAAAAAAATCACATGCAATCCAAAGGAGATTTTCATTAGGAGATACCACAAAAAAGAAAACTCTAGTCCTGTGTGTAGCCAACATGTTAATACAGGAAACTAAGGTGCAGTGCTTCGCGGCTCCCAGGAGGGGGTGCTGTGGAACAGGAGTTCAATCTATTTAATGAATGAATACTTCTGCAAATGTGCAGTGTGTAAACTGGGTATCGATATGAAAGGGTGTGCCTTTTTTTTAAAGCTGTAAATATAAACGAGTATATTCTTAAACAGCAATGTGACCCAATGTGCTTTTTGACTTGTGCAGATCCTGTATTGGTATCGCTGAAGGAGGGCTACAAGAAGCCGTCCAACTTAGTTTTCAAAGCGCCTGTTAAAGAAAAGAGGAGCGTGGTGGTAAATGGAATCGACCTACTGGAAAATGTGCCACCGAGGACAGAGAATGAGGTGGGTGTGACGTGCTCGGACTACTCGACTTCCTATACGCATGCCCAGAGTGAAAGAAATGACAGCGCTTCATACACTTGTCTCTACCAGACAAAACGTCCTACTTTGTAGAAACAGGAACTTGTGTTTTGAGGTTACTGATTGTAACAAAAGTGAACGAGCTCTGACTAGGTAGTACCTTTCCACTCTAGGTTTAACAGGAACAATGAAATGATTAACTCCTTCAGGGTCTGGCTGGAGGTTAAATTCACAATGAAACCATTCAGAACAGGGTTGGAACAGAGACCAGGAGTGGAAGACTCAGCTTTAGCCGCCCCTGACTTGAGGCCTCCTGAACCCCCATTTAAAGTGTGCTGACCGCCCTCCTCTTGAATCCCTTTTGGTATGTATTTCTTTACTTCCCCCTCCAGCTCCTGCGGGTGTTCTTCCGACAGCAGGACGAGCTCCGACGGCTAAAGGACGAGCTCTCTCGAAAGGACGTTAAAATCCAGCAGCTGGAACTGGAGGTGAAAAACCTGAAGAACAGCCCCAAACCCATGTGACCTCACTGGACACGGCACAACACGCTGAGCAGGACATCTCACTGAACACACGAGCCAGGCCTGCCAACCAGCTTCACGCACACCTGCCTCTCTCTGCACTGGAGCAGTGCTGTCTGAATGAGTCGCGGGTATCTGTGCACTTTCGAGCAATTCCATTAGCCTCCGATATCGGCTCCTCTGCAGTACACCTCCTACAAAAGCTATGGAAACACGAGGAAGAGCCACGATCGTTACATAATAGACTATTATTACAGTTCTCTCTTTTCAAGTGCTGCTCCAGCTCATTATAGGTTGAGTTGCTTTTAAACACAAACAAGCTGTGATTTCATTAGACCCACAGCCTGGGCTCTCAGCTGCAGTTTACCCCGTCTGTCTAAACATCCCAGCTGTAGTATATCCCCTGTCTGTCTAAACATCCCAGCTTCAGTATACCCCCTGTCTAAACCTGGCTACCTTGCAGCACATCTCATAAGATTTGTTACCCTGGTCAATGCTGCTGCTGATTTTATTATTATCGTGATTATTATTACCATAGACGTACGTTTAAAGTGGCCGTTAATCTCTCTGAGCTTCTTTGTAAAGACTGTATGAAACAAGAAGACGTTCCTCTTGCAGACAGTGGGTCTTGCATTGATACGCGTGTGAGATTCGAGTCACAGCTGTGTGTGCGTGCGTGCGTGAGCGTGCACGCGCGCATCATGGCTGGACAATCTCCTGGATGCTCTTCTGGGTTTGAAGCGCGGTGACAGGGTGGCCAAGTGGCCTTTGCCACGGCTCTGTCTTCAAACTGGATTTTAACAAAAGCTCCTTAAAAAATCTTTACAATTTAATTAATTAATACATACATACATACATACATACATACATACATACATACATACATACATACATACATACATACATACATAAATAAATAATAAAATGGAAATTAATTTACATTTCAGATCAGCTGTTCCAGTTCAGTTTCGGGGAGGTCTGCAACCCTCCTGCTGCTGTGTTGGGGTGCGCAGAACTCCCCTGAATTCACTTCATAGGGAAACGGTGCCGCCCCCCCCCCCCATGTTTGCATTAGTGCGTCCAAGTATTATAACTGTTTTAATTAATGATGTTTTGTACTATTCGTGTTAATAATGCATTCCTTAAGTATTTGAATCCCACTGTTCTGAATGCGTACAGCTGTTGATCAGGGAAAAGGAACACCTCCCTGTTGAAATGCGTGTTTTATAATGGATGCATTCTGTGTAGGCTGAACATTTCCCAACACCTACTAACAACACGAACCAGCTGATAAATTGAAATAAGGGAGGAGAATCCTGGTTCAGGTTGTGGATGAATAAATAAATGAATGCTTAATCAAAGTGTATATTTTAAACTATTAATAATACATACTTTTACCATCCTAATTACAGTATGTGGTTCTAGTCATAAACACTTGCACCATTAACACAGACTTGGTGTAAATTCTTAATACACAGTATATGATGCTTTTATGTACAAAATCCAAACATGAGCCACAAGTAAAAATGAGATGCAAAGTTAGTGTGCTACTGGAAGTGAGAAAGATAAGGTGTTTTTTTTTAATAGTATGTCAAAATATGGTAGACAGGCTGGTACCCCCCAAAAACACCTGTCCAGGACGATTGAAACACTGCAGTGGGGTGACCCCAGCTGAGTGAGGCTGTGGGTGAGTGTGACACTCAGGAAAGAGATTTTAATTAATTGAGTTCCCTTCCTTTAACCCCTGACACTAAGAAATGAATGCTTGTGGCTGTGGCTACCCCTCGCCTATAACCGGAGAGGTATTTCGTTGGTGTGCCAGAGTTGTGGCAGCCTGTTTGCAGGGAAGCTCGTTTTACTGCTTTAAACATGCTTGCTATGCACTCGTGTGACACTAGAGGGTGCGACACCATAACAAAACTGGAAGTGTAGCTCACTACAACAGATACTGGAAGGGTAAAGAAAAATCTTACATTTTTTTGCCATTAACCTTAAGGAATTTCCTAATAAACTGTGTACTAGTGCCTGTGTAATTGTTTTATTTAAATTCTGGTAATCTTTTACCTAAATTATTTACTATTTTACAATGTATATTGATCTTTTGCTGTTCCTTTTTTTTTTTTAATACAGGCACATCATGCAAACAAGGGCGCTGTAATAGACATACACAGTCCTGGGATTTAAATGGGTTTCTGTTGAGTTGCTATGACTGTGTTGTAATACAGCAAGAGGATTCACAGTTTTATGAGTATATTATAGGAATCTTAGCTTTGCTTTCATCTCTGTTTTTGAATCATCAGTGGAAGCATTTTATATTATTTTTCTGGACTTTGTGATTTTATTACCACTTGGTAGCCGTTGTCAACAGTTTGTACTTTTTAAAAATTAATATTATTGCAATTTTCAAAGTCTGAGAGGATGTTCTTAAACCATTATTTACTTTAATCTTCTCAGAATTAAACTAAAAAAATACTTGCACTGGACAGGACCAAGGACCGGACCGACGTTCCAGTTTGTGACTTCTGTTCTGGAGGTTGTTTGCATTTGTTTTGTTAATACCTTTGTTCTATTGATGTCTTGTTACTGCAGAAGCCTCCTGCTTATTCTGCAACAGCTGGTTGCCATTCATTCAGCAGTTCCGTCGGTTGTTCCTCTGTGCCACGTCACAGGTCTGCTTGCAAAACACACACAAACTGTTATTACATTTTTAAAGCACTAAACACTAAACATGTTTTCCCTGTACTTTATGCTGCCTTGTTGCCTTTATACAAATCTGTAAAATGACCAGTTAAGAAATCAGTAAAAACCATACAAAGCTGGTATGTAAGTTTCATTTCCATACTTATAATTTCCAGATTTTACTTGATATCTCAGTGTTGTGTTCTGAGAGGATTGTATTGCATCATAATACAACTCCACTGGTACATTCTGCAGTTATAAATTATTATATGACATGACTATAAGATTGAGTACAGTGAGTTACACTAGTGGTGTAGATTTAAGGAGCTGGTATTTGTTTGAATCAAATGTGCAAAATGTAGTGACCACATGGTAGATGTGTTTTACTGTGTAGTTGTACATTATGATCCATTATTATTAATGAACTGACCTGTAGTCATTCTGCTTTTGCAACAGGTAATCCCAAATCAGCAAACCCTGGACATTCCTGAAGGAGTTACACTTAATGCTGAATCACTTTGGGATCATTCCAGACTGCAATATAACTACTGCATGCCTCAGTATTCAAACACTGAGAGCAGCTGGCATACTTGTGTTCGGTTTCATATTGAAACCTGTCTAGGAATGGTTTTGTATTGGTTTTCTTTTAAAGGCACGATCAATAACACACTTCCTTAACATGGTATATTGCAGTACACTATTAAGACTGAAAGTTTCATCAAAGATGTATTGTAAAGTCACTTCCGCCCCTTGGAAAACATCTTCCCTGCACGGATCATAGGAGGCGCTGTAGCCAACGCTTGTGTGCGGCGTGATCTGCTCAACTGACATAACATTAAAAAGTTGCACTTTGCTATAAAAGTTAGGAGAAATCATGGGAATTGATAAAGAATTGCTCAAATTGGTTATAAAAGTTAGGAGAGAAATCGTGGTAATTGATAAAGAATTGCTCAAATTGGTTATAAAAGTTAGGAGAGAAATCGTGGTAATTGATAAAGAATTGCTCAAATTGGTTATAAAAGTTAGGAGAAATCATGGGAATTGATAAAGAATTGCTCAAATTGGTAAATACCTGTCATCACATGGTATGTATATGCACAGGAAATCCTTTTTACAACACTGGTTTAATAGTATACGAGCTGCATGTGCATTTAACAACAAAACAAAAATTCTTCAGCATTCTTCACACGTACTTGTGTCTGACACTTTTCTCTAAACCAGCTCCACTCCGCAAGGCTAGGAAAAAAATTGTTAATATGCAATATTCATTCAAAATGAACCTTTTAATAAATCTTCCAGGATGTACTTGCAGTGTAACTATTCTGCATTAAGATGTAGATACATCTTGCAGATGCAAATTTCAAAGACCTTCATAGCATTTTCTAGTTTAAAATTGTCTGCCTAGTATCAAAGAGAATATTTTAGTGGCCTACTGATACAAATAAGCCACAAGGTGTGTGTGTGTATATATATATATATATATATATATATATATATATATATATATATATATATATATATATATATATATATATATATATATATAAAAAAAAAAAAAAAAGATTTATTGAAATCTTGAAATGACAAAACAAACTGACAAAAATAAAAGTTTGGCTCTTCAGAGAATTGTTGCAAAGGTTTGTCTTTTTACAGTTAATACAGACAGGAAATACAAGTCACTCAATAAACTATTCATAAAGGACATGAAAGTAAAACTTTACATTCGCGAGGCATTTTTCAGTCAGTCACTGACAACTACATAAGAAAATACAATTTTGCATTAGTAATATGCCATTGAATGTATGAAAACAAGCCCAAACACCAGGTCATGCTCAATAAACCTGCCTCTATACTCTCCATTTATGTATGTAAAACAAAAACACACAAAAGAAAGTTAAAAATACGCAGATTCTGCCTACTTCAATTGTATTTTACAGGCCAAAATAGTACACAGGTATTTTCAAAACGGTTTAACTTAATATTTTATTACAGTTCATTATTACACTTGCAAATTAAGTAATGTCTGCCATTTTCAAAAAATTACAATTTGAGCCTAGAATTGCTAAAAAATGTTTTGGTCACTATTTACAAAAAACACAAGTATCTAAACTACCCAAGCAGGGAAAATGCATCTGCTGTTTTCTGATAATGGCAGACATTACTTTCACAATATACAAAAAACAAATTTTGATTTCTGTGCATGTTCCTATGGAGATTTGGAGAATGACATTCCTTTCCATGCCTAAACAGTACACACAATTTACTGATGATGAACACAACACGTACTGTTAAAAAAGAAAGAAAAAACTTGTGTTTTGGGTATTCTGAAAACCGGCATTTTACATTAAAATATATTCTGACGTGCACTTACGTTTTTTGGTATGGTTATTTACACAAGTCATCAGCAATCTGTATACATATTTAGGCATAAAACTACAGCAAGGAAAAGCTTTACAATGGCTGCACTGACCACTCCAACTTTCAAGAAAATATTACTACTACGGTCTTCTGCAGATTTTATGCAATATCTGGATTAGGGAAAAATTAACACACGAAGGTAGTGGCAATGTTGTTTTTCTTTTGTTTGTTTTTTTTCTATTTCCCTCTCACCCACCCAATAAACATCTCGCATCCCCAGAGCAACATTACAACCAAGAAAAATATGGGGGAAAATACAAGGTAAAAAGAGTCGAATCACAACAGGAACTGGTATCTGGGCACGGATTTAATCATCTTCTTCACCTTCGTCATCAGGGTCTCTTTTTCTCTTCTCACCTTTTTCTTCTTCTAAAAAAAAAACAAAAACACAAGAATATATTCAGATGATATATATTTTCAGTTGCATATATAGTATAACCCATCCTATACAAGCCACCTTTAAATAACAATTAAAAACAGAAAACAAAGGGATTATTATTTTACTATGTAGCGCTTTCTGTATCTAGGAGATGAATACCGATTTAAACGTCGACAATCAATAACTCTTAGCAATAGTTTATGCATTTTGGCACTTCTGTAATACTGGAAATCGGTTTAGAACGGCCTCTTTGTCCTTTTGTTTAACACTAACAGCAGCATCAGCAGGCTTACAGTAAGCCCCACTCCAACACACACAATATCTTTGATTCGTATAAATGAAGAACATTTCATGTATTTTACCATCTTCATCTTCATCGTCTACTTCACCATCTACGAGTTCTTCCTCCTCTTCCTCCTACAAGGAAACAAATAGCCAGAATTCTCATAAGTTAATTTCCCTAGTCCAACATATGCCACATTTAATTCCAAAGGCTACCGTGAGCAGTTCAGTCAGCCATATGAAATTGCCTTGTGGATATGCAAACCCAAATGAGAACTGCAAGTCAAAGCTACCATTTCCTGTTAAATCCTTTTCAAAACACCCATCTCAACCTATATATTAGGGCCTGTATTGTAGAAAAGTTATTTAACTTCTTGCTTCATGTATTAAGTCTGAATTTGTTTTTTTTGATGACGAAGCTCAACGATAACCAGTTAACTGTTTATCTCTTATGTCCATGTGCTTTGTGCATGCCCAGCAGCGAGGCGTGGCCGCGGCTGCTAATATGCCTACAAATCCCCCCCCCTCAAGGAAACCAGATTACCAGACGTCTACAAACAAACCTGGATGCATTTTTACAAGATTAGGAAAACGGCCTAAACATGGTGGTTAAAAAAACAACCTGCCTCGAGTAAACCTGTTTCAGGAGTTTCTGTCATGCTGTTCACCCCGGCCATATCCAAAATGTGGAAGACACATCTTTCACCACCACACAAATCCGGATTTTATATTGAATAGGACTACTTAACACTTTATCCAGTTTGTAAAAGGTGATTATGAAGTTACGTGGCTTCTTGGCACCGTCCATATATATAAATTAAAAAAAAAAACTCTTCACCACACAGCAAGATAAGCAACAATATTCTACCTCCACAGGACTTCGTGACCTGAAGCATATATGTGTATGTGATGCATCTAATGGACTTGTGTGCAAATTATTATCGAGGTGATAAAGTCAAATCAATATTCTTGACAACCGAGGGATCCCACAAATAACCATGCTGGATACAAGCAAATACTGGAGTAAGGAACACCTACTTCTTCCTCACTGATTTCCTCTTCCTCCTCCCCTTCCTCTTCGTCCTCTTCCTCCTCCTCCTCGTCATCTTCTCCGGCAACTGCCTCTTCATCATATTCCTCCTCCTCCTCTACCTCTGCACGAGAGGAAAAACATAAGTGAACACAGAACAATCCACCTGAGCTAGAGTCAGGGCAAGAACTTTCTTCTGAAGCTACATACCATCGTCATCATCTTCGTCATCATCATCCTTCCATGCTTCTGTATCCGAGTCTGGTGCTTCTTTATCCTCCTTGTCATAGCCATCCAGGTATGTGAGCTGAGGAAGGAGCTTGAAAACATTTTCTCTGTAGTCGTTTAAGTTCGTCACCTCGCAGTTGAAAAGGTCTAAACTCTTAAGGTTTTCTAACTTTTTCTAAAAGTAAAACAGAAGAGACAGGTTACGTTAGTAGCATATGTATCTCCAAGAATATGCATTACAGTTAACTGCTGCCTTGACATGGCCACTCAGCTGGGTTTTTTTCTATAATTTTGACCCACTTTCATCTAATTGCTTTTCAGTTAGGTTCTGGACATTGACGCCATCCTACTTTCTACAAAGTTTAGTGCAATTGTACACAGGAACAAATGCAGGAAAGTGCTTTCCAAGATACGGCAATCAAAAACCAATCAGGTGTCAATTCAAATTAAAAAAGGACACAAGTCCTTCAGAAAATGCGTTTAGTACTGGTCACATGTAGGTCACCATGACCAAGATTCTGATACATGAAATGCTTGTACAAAGTTTTTATTTAGCGTTTTACATACCCAACTTAAACTTCAATATTTAACCTTCTGAAAGTGTATAATATAATATTATATATTTTAAATCTGTATATAACCCAGGATGTGTTGTTAATTTTCACAATGAACATCAAGTCTAAAATGAATTAAGGATACAATTGAGTCGTCCTGAGTGTGCGACCCACCTCTGCAAACAAACAAGTGGACTTTGGTTTGTCTTACTCAACATGGTTGATGTCTAAACAGAGACTATTTTATTACCTATGCCGTTTTGGGTCAGCACCTATATAAAAGATTTGTGAACTTATAACCCAGGATGTGTTCTTCACAATGAGGCCAAATAAAAACTCCCCACTAGAGGTGCACACCGGTAACTTCTTTCCCCTGAAAGGACACTATCCAACAGACTCACTGTTTCCAGGTGGAACGGTTCACACCCCAAGCGGTCCGTTTTGCCTCATAACAGTAACTCCACCTTGATCATGTCTGCTCAGAGACTACCTCGAAAGTTAAATATGTTGGTGTGACTTTATTCAACATGCAAAATACCTGTGTGTGCTGAAACAGTAAAAATGTATAATTAAGAACACATACCATGAGTTAATAAACATTAAACACAATAAGAGGGTGAAGGAACTCACCAGAGGTTCTATTGTGCTGAGATCTTTTATTTTGTTGCCGCTGAGGTTGAGATGTGTGAGATTTGGGCATTTTTCTGCCAATACTTCCAGTCCTCCTGAGATTCTGTTGTCACTGAGCTCAAGCTGCAAAACAAACAGACACAGGATAAATGGTGTACTTGACAGCTAAAAACATTCTGACCAATTATGCCCCCCCAAAAAAAGTACCGCCCCATCATACCTTTTTAAGTTTGTTTAACTTCGGCAAGTTTCCCACTGATGTTAGCCCTACGTTGATTGTGCTTAAGAACTCCAGTCCCTCAAACTCATCTGTAAGGCCCTCGATTTTACCTTCATTTGAACGACAGTTGTCTAGAACAAGTTCTTTAACCTGGAAGACAAAACAGAAGATGTTAAAACATATGCCCTTCCCTTGTAGACAGAACTGATCCAGCCTTGTTAATTATTTTCATTCTGCATACAATAGAATGAAAAATGTCTCTCCAAACCACACTGCTGTTAATTGTGTGGGCTGTTCTATTGCTAATAAGCTGTGCAATATGCCAAGCATTATTTCAGAAAGTTTAACCGTTTCAACATACAGCATAAATGTAGTGGGTGAAATACATTTTAAAATATCCTCTAGGAGTGGTTGCATTTGTGATCAGAATGAATTAATTAACTGAAGATATAAAAACCAACAAATGTGATAATTGGTTCATGTAGCACAAAGCGACAGCTAGGAGATGGATTTGTAACAGTCCGCTCAACAGCAAATCCCAATGAAGAGAGTGCTAGAATAGGTCAGACTGTAGTTTACTTTGGCAAGCTGAAATTGTGCCAAATACTTGTTGTTTCCAACTTCTGACACAGAGTGTTGCTTGCATAGTGTGTTATATAGCTCCTTTAAAAGCACTGATGTCTCGAGTACAGATTGATGTCTTCAGATGGAACCATGCCAAAACAATGCATAAATACTCATGTAAACCTATCCTGTTGACCTCCTGTTTGTTTGCAATTTCAAGCATGCTTGTATCAGTGCTCACTGTTTCAGTCACCAATAATCTTGCAATAACACATAGAAATAGCACTATATATGTAATCATTTCAAAAGCACAAATAATGTACAATAAACTCATTTCAAGGAAACAAAAAAATGAAACTAGTTGCTGACTCTGTTCCGAGAGGGCCATTCCACTCCAGGTTTACCTGGTCACATGATTAGCCCAAGTACTTTAAAATGACTTGCCTGCAGATTCAATTGGTTCAATGTAATAATTAAAAGGACAAGGTTGGACTAAAGAACTGGAAAGACGAGTTTGACTACTCGTGGATTAGCCTAACCTTCTGGAGTCATCCAAACAAAAACGGTTTAAAATATAGCAAAACCTACTTACTGGAGTTCTCCTAATTCTTACTGTACTGCCTAACAGACTGAAAAGATAGCTCTTTTTATGCCTTCAAAATCTATTCCCCTATCAACTGTCTTACTTAAACTCCACACACACACACAGATATCTTGTTTAGAGGCATTTTGTGAACAGGGTTAACAATTCATTATCATTCATCTTCATCTTTTCGTTTGTATGTATTACTTTCCTCATGCCAGAATAGTGTGCGTTTATAAAATGGGAACTTCCATAATAAACACACTGTGGTAAAGAAAGCCTGGCATATAAAAATAGTCACAAAACTTGTTTGGATATCAAATCATTATGTGAGTTGGTTTTAAGCGTTGCATTTGCATTAATAAGAATTATTTTGCTGTAATCTAGTATTCATTACAATTATGCATAAAAACATGTAGGTTTGATGTAGAGAAAGCAAAAAACTGACACTTTAAAACACAGGGCCTGCAGTGAACAAAACAGCAACACCGAGCAGCATGGACAAAAAAAAAAACTACAACTAAACAGCTTTTTAAAGTTATGTGAAAGCATTTTTAAAAACTATCAAAAAGCTTAACATTTAACAACATACAGATTTAAACGGGTTTTGTTTGCATAATAGTTAAACTAGGGCATGACGTGTTCTACTATAGACATACCTATTTTTAAAACAAATAATGTATTACTGCCAAAATAAAAAGCGACTTCCACTTTCTATACGTGTATATTTCCTGTTCAGGGCACCCCTCATATTCCCTTTGAATGATCACCATTTCATTTCAGTTTTGAGAAATCAATAATACAGCTGATATATTCTTATAAAACATGAAGCACGATTGCAAAGAATATGCAGCCTCTAGTCTGAGTGTGGCGTAAGGTATCTCCACAGCACAACTAGAGAGCAGCGAAGGCGCTCTCTCCTCCTCGGTAAATTACAGTCGTTGTTCAATTACTATTTACAACACCACCCAATACTACCCACGTACTGTAAATCGCAAAACAACAATAATAAATAAAAATCAGTTTGCACAAGATTGGTCCACCCCTAAACGTGAAATAATCACATTGTTAAAAGTACACGCACCCAATGAGAACGTCCTGTCTGCACAACACTCAAACGAGTCTCCGGGTTTTGGCCGGAATGAATATACAAAAACACAGCGAGCTTAACTATTAGTAATAGAAAATTTGCTCAAATGCATTTTTAAAAGCAAATCGATCTTCCTGCTGCGCTACATTTCATGCCTGGAACGAAAAACACGAAGACGTATTTAAATAACCCCCACCGATGTGAAATTAAACCCCCCTCATAATGATAAATCTGTATATCTTTATTCACCCCAATGACAACGCCACACAGACAAAATGGCTGACTACACCCAGCGGTTTGCACTGGGTACCCTACAATAACACCAAACGCAACCCCGGGGACTCGGGGCACTCCGCATCACATTTTAAACCTGAGCTAACAACACGCCATTCCCGCACCTTGTAATTTATTACCTAATCAAAAAGGCGTTACTGTGGCAATTTAGATGCAATTACCAATCTCCTCAAATGCGCTACAATCGCAACAAGACGTCACGACAACAGTTTCGTACCAAAATATATATTTTAATCAGTAGTTAATTAGATGAATTCATTTGAATGTAGTAGCCTTCCTTTTTCAGTTGAATAAAATGGCGGCTTGCCCTCCTAAATACGGCTTGCTCGGGTCTGTCCAGCGCGACGCAAACTTACAAAAACTTATTTATTTGGTCGATTAAAAAAAAAAAAAAACCTCACGAAATCAGATCGATAAATCTGCGATTTGTTAAGTTTTAGACGATGCCGCTTGGAAACAAGCATTTATATATGATCGACAGCACACAGACGCCCCGTTGCAAGTACAATAACAAAGTGAGGCAACACTACCAGCCACTACATTCACTGCCTCAGATAATACAGCCGAGTCTGAACATTCAGCACAAAAGAATGAAAAAGAAACTAACTAGCAGTACTGATACAATAAACACTTACTCTGTAAATCACTTAGCGCTGTATCACTTTCTACACGTTTCTACACCTACCCACCTCACCTCTGTATCATATTTAATTAGTTGTTGTTGTATTTAAGATTTTAAAATATGCTTTCATAGGTGTTTTCTACAATGGCCTAAATAAAAGTAATAAAAAAAAGGGGGAATTAACATTAGATTTTTTTTTTTATTTAAAAAAAAAAAAAATGAAAAAGGGACATCGTCCAAATATGAAATGTCTTGTTTGTATGAATGTACTGTAATCCCAAAATAACCGAAACATATATTTTAAGGAGGCTCATAAAGACATTCCCCAATCGCAAAACAAGTTAACGTAATTAACGGTTTCCTCATACTATTAATAACATAAACATTCAGAATGTTTACAGACATTAAAAAAAAAAAAATTGCAACATGCCTCCTTATTAATATGCTGCTGATTTCATGCCACGGTCTCAGACTGTATCTGTCCCGTCCAAGTTCAAGATTTTATACACTGGTGCCACCGCATTTTTGATTAAACAAATAAATAAATAAATAAATAAATAAAATTAAGAGAGAAAGCGAGTTTAAAGAAAATGGTATGCATTAAAAAATAAAAGGAGTGAAAATATTCCACCAATCTGCAATGTTGCCTGGTCAGAAAAAGGGCGCGTTCGTGAAGACTACAAAGTTACAAATATGGCTTCTCATTCTGTGTGCACAGCTAGCAATGGAGATCAAACCGACAACTACCACGACTACTACCACGCACACAGAGTGCAACAGTGTGACACGATTTGAGTTTTCAAAGCAGATGTAAATTAGAGTGACTCTCCAAATAAAAACTTACTGATCACCTTATGTATTTATAAACCCATTCAAGATCGGTTGAACGGGCTCTACGCGTGCGCCTCCTGGCACCCACATTTCGCACCCAGGGTGCTGTAGTCAAATCAAGGGCAGCGTTGCTAGGCTTACATTTTAGATATATATGTGGGTATATATATACACACACACACACAACTAAATAGCTTCATTAAATTCTTACGTCTGAGGGTGTTCGATTCCGGAGCTCTAGATGAATCCTTTTCTTCATGTCCATCTTGGTCGCGCAAGCTTGAATTTTAATTTTGCAACAACCAGACCCGTGTTAGGACTTGAGGGGCTCTTTAACAGAACAACCGCCTCTCAGCCGCTGTGCTGCAGCTCATTCAAACATGACCACTTCGGGGCGGTCACTAACCAGTGGATTGTCATCACCATTGACTAACCAGAGATCCGAGATAAGGTATCAAAACTCCCATCTCAAACGCCCAGACCGTAGAGCGGCCAATCAGCTTTGCAAGGCGGGACCACAAAGATTAAACGTTAGGTTGAGCAAGTGAGAGGAGTGTGCATTTAAGCGTCATTTCTGCGCTGAAGTGCCATTGCATTGGGCCGTTTCAAGGTGTGATTTCGGTAATTACTGTGCACAATGCATGTATAAAGAAATATTAAATATAATTGTATTATGTGAAACATTTCACTACACTTTCATAACCACGACAGTCGTCATGAGATCATATTTTATTTTACAGATGGTACTAACTTGAACGACAGGATGCCTGTGCTTGCAAAGCCATGATCAGCGTCGACGTCAGATTATTATTGCAGCACGGGTGTTATTATTTTGGTCTCTCTAATCAATAATATCATCCACATTCTTCTTGTTGGAATATGAAGTCATGCCATTAACTTCATAACCTGCATCTAATCTACAAAATAATGGCATGACAAGCATCTTACCTAAAAATTAGGCAAAAGCATTCCACCAAATATCCTTGCGCGCTGCACGATTTAAAATGTCCCCATCTCGTTATATGAGGTGTGCTGTGCCGGCAATAATTATTCCCAAATGAAGTACACCCACAGGGATATTTCCTGAAGGAAACTAATAATACGCATTCTTTATATTGCTGCGTGCACGTCACGCCATTGAACATTACAAAAATACACTTCTGCGGTAACATGCTTCCATGCTGAAGCAACGCTATGTAAAATCAACGGCACTTTGGAATCCTGGAAATTACACTTCACACCACGTGGTTGCCTCAGCACTAGTAAACTTATTGAAAATAATATACTGAGCAAAAAGGAGCTTCACTACTGCAAAATAAGAACACACATTTAGAAGGAAAAAAAGCAGCCTACGTGTAGTGGAGATGTAGGGTTTCGTTTTTAAAATTGAAACGTGGTTGTGTTTTTTTGCACAATGCATATTGCTCCGCTCTCTTCGGTTATATATTTGGTAACAAAATTCTCGAAAACTTATCAACTTTGTACGCTTAGGGGCTACTGCAGATGTCTAGTACAACCGAAACTCAATACAAAAAATGCACTATTGCATCTGTGCATGCATTTTGTAAAAAAAAATAAAAATAATAATAATAATAATAAAATAAAACTTGGTGGTTTTAATAGGAGAAAGATAGGATATGTGGTAGCTTTTGTAGGAAAGTGTACCAAATATCGTTGGTTATATTTGAGTTATTCTGAAAAAAAACTTCAACATGCACAAAATGGGATGCAAACAACCAAGAAAATGACATTTAGCGCCCAGTGCCTATTACACAACACACGTTAGCCAAGTCCATGTCTGTATGGAAGAAAATCCAATAAAAACAAAAACATCGTGTGTAATAATATTAAAAACGTCTGTAGCTTTACTGAACAACCTTGAACATGTACTCCAACAAACCAGATCCGTTTCTCCTTGAAACCTTACTCCCGTGAAAAAACCCAGCAACTTCAACATTTTCAATTTGACGTGGAGTTTCGAGAAACGAACAGTATGAAGCAGACCTTTTGTGTTTAAAGATTACACTGTAAATGCGTCATTTCTGAACAACCTATGCCATTAAATTCAGTGTAGTCTTCATACTCCATCTGATATTAGTTTTTTTTTTAAATTCTAGGCACAGGTAGATTCGTAATTCAGTTGATTTAGTCGGACTGCCGTGTTGCATATATTTTATACTTCGTGAACAGGACTAGTATACAGGGTAGAATACAAAATCACTTGACATGCGTTTTGTTCAGTATCAAAGTTCAGCTAATTAACGAATCAGTCCAGCACAATACTGAAGCATCTTTACAATCTGCTGCAGTAAAGCATGCCTTTTGGGTGTTTCGTCTTTGCAATCATTTCTTACGCTTTTCCAATTTAGCTGTATTACTTCTGTTTACCATAATTCAAAGTATTCCAAAAACTGCAGATCTTTAATAAATCGTTTCTGCAAAAAAAATAATAATCTGAAACCGTGTAAATGCCAGAACGCATGTAAAAGTTACAACAAATTGTAATAATACATTTAGGGAACTACTTGGTTGGTACTTTCCTAATACTTATTTGATCTCCACTGTTGCTATTTCTTCACAAGCGTGTCACACTAGCCCTTCGTAAAAATCAACATTTGGCAAAAACAACAACATACATCCGGGCTTTAAAAATCTCGACAACACTTCACTTTCTTCTCGGAAATTACGTCAACGGTGCGTGTGTGACATGACGCTGTGCCAATCACAAGCCACCACACTGCCATAAAAACATTAAAAAATTAAACCAACCAATAAGAACACGACGTAAAAGACTCAGCTTCCGCTTCTCGTTGAAGCTGCATTCCAAACTGATGGCAAAAAAAAAAAGCAGAAAGAAAAACAAGGTCACCTGACCAAACCAGCGCCATCTTGTCCGCAAATAAAAGTACAGTTTAAACAATAAAATATTCATTATTTTAATTAAATGTACGAAAGAAATGAATTGACATTACCTATTACTCGGGTCATTTCTCTGATGAGCTCCGCTGCCGCTTTTAAAGGCACGGAAAACGCGAAGAAGCGCAACTGCGTGTAACAGTTATTGTTTTCAAATGCACGGACTCTGTTGCTGCCTGGCTTCAAAGCGCGCATTGCATGGCGTCTCTTGTTTTAATAACGTCGTGCAATTTTGAAATTAATTTCGTGAACATTTCAACAGAGTTCCAGCACACTGCTGTGAAATGGAGTCTTCGGTTGTTGATTTCGCGGTGGACTGGGTTTTTCAGCCCGCCTTTGTGAGCAAATTGGAGCCATTTTTGGATCTCCTTGCGTGATCACGACCATTTTTCCCGCTGGGTGTGTCACACTGGCGGCCCTGCACTGCAGCTGCTGCTGCTGAAACAGAAAACGGAGCGATTGCGTGCATGGCGCACGCAGCGTTCATACTACTTGCTACTAAATTGAACACTCAATAGCCGTATGCCCCAAAAAGAACGGCAAACCGGTCATCCCTTATATTGCACACACAACATTTTCTATAACCCAGAGGAATGCACCACATTAAAACACTGGCAATAAGAATGCTAAACTTTTTATTGTATTTTTTTAACGCCTGAGTGTTTGGTTTATTGATCGCATTTGGAGTGCTATCGATAACACCGTTATATGGATTTTTATTAAACTCAGTATGAATAAAGGCCGTTTAGAAGTAGACTTGAAAGAGTTATACAGGATTCAGTGTAGTTTAATTAACGTGAAATGGATGCATACAAGTGCCATGCTTTCGTTTGGTATTGGCTATTGGTTCTGCCTCGCTTGTAGTTTAACAACAACAGCAATTGCATGTTGTCCAGTGGCAAATTTGTACCCATTTTTAAAAAAAATGAAAACTAGCATTCTCTGCTGTGCAGCTAATATTTCACAAGTCTTCATATCCAATTCACTAATCAAGCATGTTCAACAAACCATGGCCTACCAAAAAGAAAATTAATCTGTCAGTGCACCATTATGATATCTAAAGCATATTGCACAATGCTAAGATGCTCGTAATTTAAAGTAATTACTTGTATAAAAGGGTGCAGTTATCTCTATTGAGAGCTGATTGGCTGTATATTGCTGTGACGAAAGTCGTGTATAACTGAACTTTGGGGAGACAAAAAAAAACAAAAAAACATTTTAGCATCCATAGACATATTGCAAGTAGAACCTTTCTCTCGTTTTCATGTATGTCTTTATAGCGTTCTAGCGCCATCAAGTGTTCAACGCAAATACATCCCAGTATAAGATGACTCCCAGTATTAACGAATAACAACTACCAATATGTATTTGATTGTTGTGGTCATTATTACAATCCAGTAGATACAATTTAAAGCAACACACTTTGAACGTTCACCGTTTCAGTCATATTGTTAGCTGCTGTGTGGACAAATAAGCCCTGTCTATCGCGCTCATAAAACGGCATTAGTGATCGTGTGTTTCGAAGATCAGCCAAGGTGTGGCAGCTAGAATTATATATATTTTATATATACTTAATATTGTAATATACTTTATTCTTGTATCAGAATCCTGGTTTGTGAATTTAGGGTCTGTTAGCGGCGTCACATCTCATAATGTCAAACATTACACATGCGAAGTAATTACCTCCAATTTCTACTCATGTATGGACAACATAACTTTGTCAAGACCTTTGAGTTTTTGTCAAGATTGTTTTCAATCTTCAAGGTCTTCAGTTTGAACCATTCTTGTCTTGAAATAAAACCCATCTTTGACTCCTTTTGTGTTTGTTTTTTTTATCAATATATTTTGTGAAATGCTCACGATCTAGGATCTCCATTAAATGTAAAATTCAGATTTATTATAAGAATAAAAGTGTTTGCATCAGTGGTGATTTCGAATGTATTTTCCAGCAAGTTTCCATTTGTTTACTTGAGTTTCTTAAGGTTTTATCTCAGAATTTTTGATTGTGAAAATGAAATTTAATGAAAATTAGCAACCGTTTTTGAAAACTGAACCACCGATGCAGATACTGCTTTATCCCATTGAGCAAAAACTTGAAAATATAAATGGTAGAATAAAGAGAGAATCAGCCAGAACAAATATAATTTGAAGGGTCATTGGTCAGGTAAAAAATGAAAGATTATTAGCATATCACAGGTAAGGAAGCCAATCAAATACTCCCTCTCCCTCTCCACATTTTTTTTTGTTTTATTACAAAAACTCTTGCTTTAGAAACCCCGCTGAAGGTCTATGCAAAACACCCTCTTTAACTGTGCTATCGGTTGCAGCGTGTCATTAACACATGTTCTGTGATAGCTACAGTCTTAGTGATGCCTTACCAAGCTCATTATTCTGTCCCTAACTGAAGTAGAATGTTCCTTCACAAAACAACAAGGCACTCAAATAATAACTTTTCATTTATAAACCAGTAATTACCATACAACAGAAAGCAATGGTTTGCAAATTAAGAAATATAAGAAGGTAAAGAATGACAGGTAAGTTGTTCTTTTAATTCTTTTTCAGATCTGTTGTGTGTTTTTTTTCTTTTCTATGGAGACAAGTTTAGATAAAACTAAATGAAATGTTCAGCACATGCAGATTGACATGTAAAGATCTGGAAACTGCATTGGATTATATACTTTTTTTATAAGCAATGCAATGCAATGCAAGTTGTATCATTTTGTGACCTTTTGCAATTCTTGTTCCTCATTTCTCACAGTGTAAGTTAATAATCATACAGTTTGCAATGAAAGTTTACAGTTACAGGATAATAGGTAATTCCCATTTATGTAAATGCAACACTTAGACTTGTTCAATGTATGCAATATATGTGTTCAACCCTTTGGCTTTACTTTCATGTGCTAGTCTATAAATGCACAGTTGGTTAAAGATAGGCTTTCATATCATAGGTGGTAGCAGTGTACAGACATCCTTTTCCAGTTTGGTTCCTAAAAAAAGTTAAATCTGCAAAAAAAAAAATATTGCAGTGACACAGCCATTTTTACATGGAAAAAGAAAACATGAAATAAAAGATGATAATTATAATCCCTTTTTAACAAGCCAGGTGGGAACATTGATCATTCATCTTGAATTTGTGAGGCCAGGAAGGTAGAAACTCAGCAAGCAAAGCCAGTTTCAGCTAGAAAAAGAGAGATCTTGTAGGAACAAAAAAAAAGGAATACGTCCCCAACCGAAGCCTCAGGTAATTTCATGTTTTATTTACTCTATTAAACAGAAACTGAGGCCAGTCATGACTGATGACGAATGACCAGTAGAGTACATGTCTTTAAACATGGTTTGCATGAGAAAGTTCAGTTTACAAATTACATTCTGGTAATAAAATGCTGTTTGACAAATGACTGGTGGGTTTCGGTTTTACGCATGTGCAAATATAATCACTTTGGTTTTGATTGATTGATTGTTGATTAATAATGTGTACAATATTATTTCTGGCATTCTAGTTTACAATATGAAAATAATTCACTGGGAAACATTGAGAATATTCTTCACCAATGTCTTACCCCCACTTTAGAAGACACAGCAGGGCACATTTTTAAAGTATTTACCTTAGTCTGTAATTTATTTATTTATTTTTTTTAAAGGAAAAAAAATGTTAATGATTAAAAATGAGAAACTAACAAAAACAAAACAAAACATTATGTTCTTTTCTTCAATTGTATTCAAGCTAGTGGCAAAATCTAACCACTGCTTATTTAACCTGACAGAGTCACATACAAACCCGCAAATACATTGTATTTAGTTGACAAGCGGAGGACATGTATTTAAGCATTTAATTAACTGAGTTAATTAGTGACATTAAATTATTTTACATCATAGGTTCTGGTTTCTGGTCCTGACATCCCCATGGCAACATCAGACCAATGTAATCACAGTTCATGGCATCTAAAGAAGATTTCTTCTTAGGAGGATGTTTAAAAAGCTTTGTGATAATGAAAGATCCCACATGTGTTTCTGATGGTTGCAAATTCAAATATATATATATATATAGCAATCTCAGCGTGATGAGAAGGTTTTTATATTGGATGCAGCAGGCCTATTGTGAAGGTTGTCAGTGCTAACATGTGATGAGTGGACAAATACAGATGGCAGGTTTGAATGTAGGTCTGGATTCACCACTGCTTGCAAATAAATGCTTTACAAATGTATTACATTCCGTAAATCTGGATTCAAAATAACAATTTAGCAGTGGATATTTCATACCACAGTATCTCAAAGAGCTGTACTTGTTGGTCAAAACGATGTAATAGAATTAGTAATAATAATAATAATAATAATAATAATAATAATAATAATAATAATAATAATAAAACATTTGAAGAAACCAGGAAATGAATAAAAATAATAAAACACAAAATTACAAAAATAAGTGTGACAGTGTTTTGAATGAAGGATTTATTTGAAGAGCGATGTTATTTAGATCTGCTGCTGTTTAGATCATTAAAATAGACCCTTATGAACTCTGAAGCCATGTAGTTAGCGGCTGTGATATGTTGCAAATAAACAGACCATTTATGTTTTACAATAACAGAGCTGAGGTGTGTGTGTGTGTGTCTGTCTGCATTGAAGCTGGGACCTCGCTCTCTATAAGCTTGCTGATTCTGGATAACTGAAGCTAACTGTGCCTGTGATTCTGTGTCAATACCTCCAGCACAATGAGTGTGGATGAAGATGCCAGGTGGCTGGAGTGGGTCACTAAGCAGTTTGAAAGCATTGCTGGAGAGGATAAAGAAATCGACCTGGAGGAATTCAAAACAGCACTTAAAGTGAAAGAGGCAAGTTGTAACTTACTTAATCTCCATTCATCTTGTTCAGTAATAATCTCTTTGCAGAAAAAATGAATAAAATAAACATGCATAGAATCAGCTTGTCATTTGTGTCAGTGTTTGTCCTTCAGTGTGTGTGTGAATAGCAGTGCACTGCTGACTATTCGCAATAACAACGAGGGGACTGTTCTGTTAATTAATTGCTAACAACTGCTCGTGATAAACGAAAGCAAAACATTTAGACAGCTGTTTAGTTAGCTGTTGCATTCAGTTGGATAGCCAACAAAACCTTACCCTTACTCTTTAGCACTTTAACTAGCATAATTGTTAAGGGTCGGATGAGTTATTCATGGGGGTGGCATGGTACCTCTGATAATGATTCAGCCGTTTTTATTGGGAGGATCTCATTAGTATAGTCACTTTTACCTATAGACAGGACCTATGTGGTCTTTAAAGCATGTATATTTTCAATGTTTGTATTGGTCCATTAAAAGGGATCAGCTTCAACATTGTTTCTTTTTTTACATCTCTGTCCTTTTCTACATCAATAATACCAACACATTTTTTCTTTCAGTATATGAACTGAACAGGAGGAATAAAGTATACTACTCATCCATACCTATAATATGCAGTACTAAAAGAAACTTAGTAAAGTTCTCTGACAAACCTTTCGACAAGAGGTTGTTCTTGGTGTTGTGTTTTACACTGTGTTGTCTTTCTGCAGTCCTTCTTTTCAGAGAGGTTTTTTTTGTTGTATTTTACACTGATTTGTCTTTCTGCAGTCCTTCTTTGCAGAGAGGTTTTTTGTTGTGTTTTACACTGTGTTGTCTTTCTGCAGTCCTTCTTTGCAGAGAGGTTTTTTGTTGTGTTTTACACTGTGTTGTCTTTCTGCAGTCCTTCTTTGCAGAGATGTCTTTTTGTTGTGTTTTACACTGTGTTGTCTTTCTGCAGTCCTTTGCAGATATGTCTTTTTGTTGTGTTTTACACTGTGTTGTCTTTCTGCAGTCCTTCTTTGCAGCGAGGTTTTTTGTTGTGTTTTACACTGTGTTGTCTTTCTGCAGTCCTTCTTTGCAGAGAGGTTTTTTGTTGTGTTTTACACTGTGTTGTCTTTCTGCAGTCCTTCTTTGCAGAGAGGTTTTTTGTTGTGTTTTACACTGTGTTGTCTTTCTGCAGTCCTTCTTTGCAGAGAGGTTTTTTGTTGTGTTTTACACTGTGTTGTCTTTCTGCAGCCCTTCTTTGCAGAGAGGTTTTTGTTGTGTTTTACACTGTGTTGTCTTTCTGCAGTCCTTCTTTGCAGAGAGGTTTTTGTTGTGTTTTACACTGTGTTGTCTTTCTGCAGTCCTTCTTTGCAGAGAGGTTTTTTGTTGTGTTTTACACTGTGTTGTCTTTCTGCAGTCCTTCTTTGCAGAGAGGTTTTTTGTTGTGTTTTACACTGTGTTGTCTTTCTGCAGTCCTTTGCAGAGAGGTTTTTTGTTGTGTTTTACACTGTGTTGTCTTTCTGCAGTCCTTCTTTGCAGAGAGGTTTTTTGTTGTGTTTTATACTGTGTTGTCTTTCTGCAGTCCTTCTTTGCAGAGAGGTTTTTTTGTTGTGTTTTACACTGTGTTGTCTTTCTGCAGCCCTTCTTTGCAGAGAGGTTTTTTGTTGTGTTTTACACTGTGTTGTCTTTCTGCAGTCCTTCTTTGCAGAGAGGTTTTTTGTTGTGTTTTACACTGTGTTGTCTTTCTGCAGTCCTTCTTTGCAGAGAGGTTTTTTGTTGTGTTTTACACTGTGTTGTCTTTCTGCAGTCCTTCTTTGCAGAGAGGTTTTTTGCGTTGTTCGATTCAGATGGGAGTGGGACGATCAGTCTGGACGAGTTACTAAAGGCCCTGAACCTTCTTATCCACGGAAATGAAACAGACAAACTGCGATTTCTCTTCCAGGTCTACGATGTAGACGGTAAGGGTCTTCAAGCTTTAGGGTATGATGAAAGAGTTCATTTTAAAGACACGATGTACCAAATGCAATCTCCACCGTTATTTGGGATAATGCAGGCTGAAATTCTCCTTAAATTAACCTTCCAAGTTGTTTGTTACTGTCTCTATAGAATACTACATAAGGGTTCAGTGTGGGTATTGCAGCACCCTGAACATCTTCGCTCTATTCTGTATATACTCACTGCAGTAGGCCCTCGGTCACTGCCTTTCAATGTTTGAAAGTGTCCAGGGGAATATTCCTTTAATTACTGCAGATTGCTGGAGCAGGGTCTTCTGTTGCAGAGTTGTCTTTCTAGTTGTTTTGTATACCATTGAAACAAAAGACTAATTGTAAGTGCAATGTCAAATACTGTATGTTAAAGGAACACTTGCATTATTTCTAGTGACCTCTGGTGGCCAGTGAGTGATTATTGTAAGTGTTGTATACGGGCCCAATTCGTTTGCAGCTGTTAAAATGTGTCTTTGGAATGAAACAAAGAGAGCAATGTGAAGCATTAACAGATCATCAATACTATGTGAATTGAACTGAAATAAATATGATTCATTGAAAGAATGTAGCTGTTCATGTCCACTTTCATTGTAGTGTTGTTAACGTTACTTTAGGCAGTGGCTCGATCGACCCGGATGAGCTGCGCACTGTTCTGAAGTCATGCCTGAGGGAGAGTGCGATCTCTCTGCCTGAGGAGAAACTTGACGATCTGACGCTCGCACTCTTTGAGTCTGCTGACAAAGATAACAGTGGCTCCATTACTTTTGAAGAGCTAAAAGAAGAACTAGAGAACTTTCCTGAGGTCATGGAAAACCTGACGATAAGGTAAGGCTGATGGAGTGTTTAAATGCGGCTGTCCTTCAGGATGTATTTTACAATCAGTTCAAACCCACAGCTGTGCTGGTGCTGTGTAATATCCCCTTTTGAGAGCGGTGGATGGGGTCTTAAATGAGTTCATGAGGTGTTATTACCCTTTCCCTTGATGGTTTGGATGGTTCTTTCCACAGTGCTGCTAACTGGTTGAAGCCCCCTGACAGTCAGAAGAAGAGAAGACACACACCCCGATACCTGACCCGGGCGTACTGGCACAACAACTGCCGCAAGCTGCTCTTCATGGGCTGCTATGTCTGCTTGAACATCTTGCTGTTCACCTTCGCAGCACTCAAACACACCACCGTCGGGTTCTGGGTCATGGTGGCAAAAGGCTGCGGACAGTGCCTGAACTTCAACTGCACTTTTATCGTCGTGAGTGATTAGACCGTTCCTTACCAAGACAGTGGGCTCTATTTTAATGATCTAAACTGTGCCAGGTCTTAATACTGCCGGCCGGAAATGTATGAACCTAATTGTTCAAAGACCCCATTCCATTATACTTTGTATTGTTAATTGTGGCAGTGCAGAAGCCCTGCTGCTGTAAATAGTGTGTGTGTGGGAATATAAGGTTGCCAGCATTCGCAGGTGTGGCCATGGGGAATGGGGAATGGGGAATGGGGAATGGGGAATGCCCAGCCTGACAGCAGTGCTTGGATACAGTATGTTTTTTTTTATTTTTCAAATCTTGATTTTGGCCATCATGCCAGTTTGTTTGTTCCTGTGTTTGTTTTTGTGTTAATAAATGTGTGCGTGAACTGCAGCTTCTGTTTCTGGGTCTCTTTCCTGCCGGTAACAGCCTGGGTCGTGACGCCACCCTGTCACATGAATATTAAAGTTAATAGAGTCTGTATATCACCCCAGCAGGATTAATATAGTCTATCCACCACTGTTTAGATCAGTAAACCCCAGCTATATTACCAAATATACCATTAGGAATATAGCTGGGAGGGTTGTTTTCCACCTTACTGTCGTTAAATTTATTGTGCAGTCGTGTTCATTCCTAATGGCCAGGTGCACCATTCTTTCATGTACTGCTAAAACTGTGCAATACTAAAATTCAACTAAAGTGTACAATAATTAACACACGTCAAGCATTAAATTTAAACAAACAAACAAACAGTACATTCATTTATTATTATTATTAGTAGTATTTATTTCTTAGCAGATGCCCTTATCCAGGGCGACTTACAGTTGTTACAAAATATCACAGTACAAAGTATCACATTGCAAAATATCACCTTACACAATATCACATTACGAAATATCACATTACAGAGAAGAGCAGTTATAAAGTACATTAAAATCAGTAGAAAGATCAAATTCAAATAACAGCAAAATAAAGAATACAGCAGATAATTACATTTAAGAGTGAATTTGACTAAGAGCAGAAAACTTATAATAAAAATGTCTGCTTATAAGAGTAAATTCCAATAAGAGCACGTAGTAAGTACTATAAATACTAAAAAATGTTTGTGGCATTATTTATTTTGTAACCTTCCTTTGGCACAATGGTAATTCATCCCCTTTTGATTTCTGCACTGCCCTGCTGTAGTGCACTGAGTGATTCCCTGATTACTGCCCATGCATGGCACGGCTTGTAATGATTGCATAACCCTGCTGTTTGCACAGATCCTCATGTTGCGGAGATGCCGGATTACTGACCGTGCATGGCACGGCTTGTAATGATTGCATTACCCTGCTGTTTGCACAGATCCTCATGTTGCGGAGATGCCGGATTACTGCCCATGCATGGCACGGCTTGTAATGATTGCATAACCCTGCTGTTTGCACAGATCCTCATGTTGCGGAGATGCCGGATTACTGCCCATGCATGGCACGGCTTGTAATGATTGCATTACCCTGCTGTTTGCACAGATCCTCATGTTGCGGAGATGCCGGATTACTGCCCATGCATGGCACGGCTTGTAATGATTGCATTACCCTGCTGTTTGCACAGATCCTCATGTTGCGGAGATGCCTGACTTGGTTGAGAGCTACGTGGGTTGTGAGAGTTTTCCCCTTGGACCAGTATGTGATTCTGCACCAGCTGGTGGGCTATGCTATGTTTGGGCTGACAGTTGTGCACACAGGAGCTCACATCATTAATTTTGGTAAGGAAACTTCAATCAATGTAATATACTTCTGTATTATTTTTTCTCCATTCCTCTACAAAAAGTTCAACAACAATCAGAAAACGTAAGATACAATTAAGGGTTAATGGCATTGCTGTGTTGCGTTACAAGATTATAATGTAACGGCCGAGTCAATAAAGACTGAGATCAGAGGTTGAGTGCATTAACTGAGCAAGGGAGTTCCATTATTACTGTAGCGGTTACTATGGCGATTCTACGTCCAGCCAAAAAGTTTACAGTAAATAACGAATTCATGTTACTTAAAGCTTTCTTCAAATGTATTCAATAGGAAATAGCTGGATCATATTTAATGTAATTTTAATGACCCTAAGAGTTATGTACAAGTCTGTTTTTACTTAGCTTTTGTTGTTGTTTGTTTTGTTTTAAACAATGGTCCCCTTTCCTATGAAGTGCTGTTGTCTCAGACTGCGAGCAGCTACCATCTGTGGGAGTACCTGTTTACAACAAGGCCTGGGATAGGCTGGGTTTATGGCACTGCCTCCATCACTGGATTCATCCTGCAGTTTCTCATCTGTATGATGCTAATCTGTTCCAGCACGTTTGTCCGCAGGAGTGGACACTTTGAGGTGAGTTTGAATACATCAGCTGGGCTAATCAAGTAAATACATTACAAAAATTGCCAAAGCATTGCAAAGCGCAGTAATATATAAAGCATGAAAGCATGTGAAACCATGGCAAGGCACAGGCAGGCATGATAAATCAATGGGATCTATGGAAAAGCATGGTAAAATAAACAAAACAAAACATGGCTAACCAAGCAGTACTGTAAATGCTTAGTGTAAGCATGCGAGAGCACAGATAAACTGCGACATTACCGTGCAAATGTAGTGTAAACTTTTAAAAGGACGGCCAGGCTCGGAACTAGTTTTATCCACTGCATGAGTTAACCTGTCTTGCTCTCTCTCTCCATCAGCTCACTACGGTGCTCAGTTAGTCTAAATGTACAGGATTGGGATGCTAGTGATGTTCTTCTGTATTCATGCTTTATATATACTTTGCATTAGATTTTCTACTGGACCCATCTCTGCTATATTTGGGTGTGGGCACTGCTTGTTGTCCACGGGCCGAGCTTCTGGAAGTGGTTTTGTGTCCCAGGGTTCGTGTTTCTGCTGGAGAAGATCGTGGGGATAGCTGTGTCACGCATGGGTGGCCTTTACATCGTGGAAGTCAACCTGCTGCCATCAAAGGTATGCCACACAATCAGCACTGTACCTGCGGTGACACTCACATGAAGGAACAGAACAGGAATAGAACACCAGGCTCATATTTCTTGTGCATCCAGATTCAGAGCAGGTTCTCAGACACACATAAATATACATAGAAGCCTGCAGATCGGATGTCCTTTACCATGTACAATGTTCCCAATCAGTATTAATGTTGTTTGAAATATTTGCATTTTCCCCCCCAATTAAAGTATAAAAACAAGCCAAGAACCAGAAGATTTGGAAATGGATTGCTAGTTCTAATAAGAGATCCTCGTATGCCTAGACATTGGATTCATAAAGCAGTTCAGAAAAGAAGGTTGATTCTTTCCCCTCTTATTTTTTAGGTGACCCATCTGGTAATTAGGAGGCCGCTGTTTTTTAACTACAAACCCGGAGACTATGTTTATATAAACATTCCAGTTATAGCCAAGTATGAATGGCACCCTTTTACCATCAGCAGTGCCCCAGAACAACACGGTACGGTAAAAGTAGACTCCTTTACAGTGTGCAGAAAAAGACATTTCTTATGGTGCAGCTCACTTTATTAATACGTTGTGCATTTATTTGAAAGATTCTTTATGGCTTCATGTTCGATCAATGGGCCAGTGGACCAACAGACTATACGAGTACTTCAGACAGCCTGAGCCAATGAGCAACGAGCCCAAGAGATTAACCACCAATCTGAGAAACAGGCAACATCAAAAAGGCACTCAGGTTAGAGCTGCCTTTTTCAAACCCATACCCTCGTTCACACTCAAATGCCAGCAGACTGAAAGCTACTGCTGTTTAATAAAGATTTTACAGATCCCCTAGAAATAGCTAGTGCCAGGTATTGTATTTGTTTTCATGTATTTATTTGTTGACTCCACAACAGGAACACCTTTTCAATTCGATTGGCTTCAATGGGGCAGTGGCGACCAATAAGGACGACACGATTGAGCTGACCTCCTACAAGCCCAGCAGGCTTCCTCAGAGCGCGGCTGCAGAGGGCATCATTCAGACAGAGCAGGGGGAGGGTGCTCAGGTGAGAGAGGTGAGGAGTGCAGAGCAGGGGGAGGGTGCTCAGGTGCTCAGGTGAGGAGTGCAGATTTTGTACTTGTTTTGTAACATTAAGAGATTTGCTTTTTGAAACATTCTCACTTTTGATGCTTTCTCTGTGTTCCCCTTGTTCTTGTGTGTAACAGAATTATTATATAAAATGACTGAATCTTACAGACACTGTTTGACAGCACTGATCTAAAATATATATTTTTTTCATCTTAGCTCTCTACCAAATTAAGTGAGAATCACAGATTCTGCAATATAAAGGTAAGATGATTGAATCCTCATACATTGCAGTTATTGTAATTCTTGCTATCGTTATTGAATGTTTTTTTGTTTGTTTGTTTTGCTGTCTAGTGTTATGTTGACGGCCCGTATGGGACGCCCACCAGACGCATCTTCACCTCTGAGCATGCTGTGCTTATTGGAGCTGGGATAGGCATTACCCCCTTTGCTTCAATCCTGCAAAGCATCATGTACAGGTAAGAGAACAGAATGCGTCCCTTTCATTCATTTACTTCGTACATAAGTGGTGCCCAAAAGCTATTCAAACTCAGCTAATGTATTGGATGCAAAAGAAGATGCTTACTAATTGAAGACCACTTTTGTAAATCACTTTTGTCCCTTTGCTGTCATTTGCAGTTTTCGAGTTTGGTTTCAAAGTTTGTTTTTCAGGTGCGGTAAGATTAGAGAAACAGAGAAATCGCCCTGTTCATAATTCTGTGTCTTATTCAGGTATCGAATGAGAAAACAGAACTGCCCAAACTGTAACTATTCCTGGTGTGAGAATCTCAAGGACAATGAAATGAAGCTCAGAAAGGTAAGCTGACGTAAATCTGTTAATAAACTTGTATGCGAATGCAGAGAAGGTTCCTACCAACCGAAAAACAATCAATAAATGTGAAATGCAGGTGAATCACATGCGACGCAATAATAAAACACAATGTAAAGACTGCCCTCATGTGGATGTTGTTGTATTACAATGTCTTCAGTTCAGGGAGTGGGATGGGGAAGGATGTGTTGCTGCTGAATCATATTTGAGTGTGCTTTGATGGAATAAAAAAAAAATCTTTAATGTAGGAAAGATTTCTGTGTAACGCAGTTTCACGAATCTCAAACTCAAGCTCATCAGAGCAGATTTAATTATTTAAATGCTGTAGCTTAAAAAAATATCATTCACTGCTAGCAAGGGGGTCAAGGGTTTATGGAATACTAGCCAACATGCATAATGCATACCTACTCAGGGATTGTAATAGGATTTCCATTGCATAGCAGTTTGATCACGGTTTTGGTTAGTATGAGCTGAAATACAGCTACTCAGATTATTTAAGAGTTAATTAAAACTGGAAAGCAGTCTCCTATCACCACTGCTTTCCGATTGCTCCAAATTATACTGGCTTGTATGACCGTTTCTAGGTTGACTTCATCTGGATTAACCGGGATCAGAAATCATTCGAGTGGTTTGTGAGTTTGCTGACCAAATTGGAAATGGATCAAGCAGACGAGGAACCCGAAGGTTAGTGACAATCTCCTAAGAGATCCTGGGAACAGAGCAGTTCAGCTGGGTTGGAGGTCGACCAAAAACACTGGCAGGAATATTGTAGAGTTTGTCTCATTGATATCACCCCCGCCAATGGGCTTAGCTGACAGTAAAGCGTGCATTGACAGCATCGTTGAGGATTTAAAGGATAATATTTAACGAGGATGCGGTGGAGCCCTACAGCATCTTTGACTGTGTCTGCATTGCTTGACTTGCTCTGTCTGCTGCTTGTTAACACGGCAGGTCGTTTCTTGGAGATGCATATGTACATGACGTCAGCGCTCTGTAAGAATGACATGAAGGCCATTGGCTTACAGATGGCTCTGGACCTGTTGGCAAAGAAAGAGAATCGAGACTCCATCACAGGACTGAGGACCAGAACCCAGCCGGGACGTCCAGACTGGAGCAAGGTAGGGAACCGACAGAGACTCTTCACCAAACCGGGGGTGTATCTGGCAAGGGGTCCCTGATTCAGTAGTCTACAGTATCAATAAAAAAACAGCATTGGTTTGCAGGATAATTCCACTGGATCAGTAACGTATTGGGAACAGGTGCCTCATTCTGGTTAACTGCTGTTTCTGTTTTCAGTCACTTATTCCGTAATTCCAATGAGCAATGAAATAGCCAGTGACCATATCTCCAAGCTCAGCACATGTGAAATGTGGCAGTTTGGCACTGGAGGGGGTCTAATAGGTATAGAAGTATGTACAGAATTAAATCTGCAAAGTGGGGGAGGAGGCAGGCGTCTGTAATAACTGCTGAAGAGTTTCTTGTTTTAAATCTGTGCCCTTTGTTTCCACGCCAGGTTTTTCAGAAAGTTGCTGAGGAAAGGAAGGGGAAGGTTCACGTGTTTTTCTGTGGCTCTCCTGTTCTTGCAAAGATGATCAAGGCTCACTACGAGCAAGCCGGCTTCAAATTCTACAAGGAAAATTTCTAAAGGCAGCCGTTCACCTCCGACACCTCCACAGGGTCACTCGCTGTGCGTGCAGCGGACACAGGACTCTATGAATTGTAGTGTTCATTCACCTTGCATATCACAGGTGTGATTGACGAATGCACTTTTGAAACATCTTTCATTAAAAGAAAGGAAGCAATAATGAATAGACTTACTGAATCCAACCTACACCTCTATTGCCTTATTAGAAGCATGATAATGAGCCCTGGCCATCATGTTAGTTCCCTGTCCCTGTTTCCATAATCCTTGCTTTAATCTTTTAACCATTTAAATAATACATTCACTTTTTGACATGATTAGATTGGTATCTAGTAAAATGATTGTTATAATGTTAAAATCTACAGTACTAGTGTGTTTTGTGGGTATAATTTCCTACACAGTAGTAGTTTATTTATTGAAGTAAATATATATATATATTCTGAAAATAAAAGATGTTGCAATAGTCATGTCACTAAATCATATTCAGCGTTTGTGAAGTGATGTGAATTAGAAGCACAGTTTTACCGTATATATGTATAAATGTATCCTGTTTTGTAGAGAAGAAATTATTTGATATTAGTACAATTAATAAACTATAATGCCTTTGTCGTTGCTTTATCTTCATGGTGACACTTCATTTGCAGTGGCACAGTTTAGTCCCATGAGGGTGCTCGTGCCTTGCAGAATTCAAGCTAGAGGGAGCTTTTCAATTCCTATAGAAGACAATAATAATCTGTAATAAGAAATTATCAGAATTTTTTTTTTAGTCTAGCATAAATACACCAAACAATATGGATAATATACTGTATGTGACCAAAATAGCTCTCATTTGTGTTGTTAAATCATTATTTTTAAATTATATTTATAAAGATCATCAGGTTTTGATTAGAAAAGCACCTAGGTCTTTGTTGTACTGATTACTGCAATGGTGTCCTTGCTTTTAGTGGCTCTGCATTCAGAACCTGATGGAACAGTTCTTTCCAAAAGTAACCTGCTGTATGTCTGCCAAGGGGAACAGCTGGTAGGCACTTGAACATTGCATACAAAGCGTTAACAGAGTTTAGGAAGGCTACTTATTCTGAAGGACTAAGCATGAGGCATTTAAATCATATTTCCTATGAATGACCGACATGGGAGTAATTACTCAGCTGAACAAATATTCCTGTTAAACTGCTCTATCAGGTAGATTTATACTCCCGTGTATGACAAGTCTTAAAGAACTGCTGACTGCGCCCGGTTTGAACTGGAAGTTATTCATGTCAAAGTAGAACTGGAGCCGTGGGAACCTTTCTTTGCTTTTACCGGACTTCAGGAGCTGCAAGTTTCCTGGCACAGACACATGTAACCGAGGCTTGATCAGCCAATGTCTCTTTAGAGAAGCAAGACCCAGCACCATCTAGCGATGTGCTGCTTTGCAAACACGGTTCCTTTAGTTTTGCAGACAATACCCTGCTGTGCACTAGGTGGTGCTGGCACTCACTAATATAAAAACACGTTGGCTCATCTAGCCTACATTAAATGTCTCTGGCAGGCAGCTAGAAGTGCAGAGACGTCAAAGCACCTGAACACAAAATTATCAAAAAACAAAAAATAACACAGTATTGTAATAGGAACTGCAAACATAATAAGAATGTGAGGGAACAGTAAATAGAAGCAAGAACATTTCATTTGAAACTGCTTACCCTAATTTATGATGTTCCCTTTTAAAATAACAGCAAAGCAATGTGTAAGGAACCCTGCAGGACATATATAGCACAGGCCCTGAACAGAAGTTTTACTAGTGATTGGTAGCAAGGCGATCGCTGTTTCCTCTCACTGTGGAGAGCTTGCTCCTGCAGTGTTTGAACTGTTAGCTTTGGGAAAGTCACCAAATAAATACCCACGTATTGTTTTCCCACAGTGATATCTTACTGCCTTTTCTTGAAATAAAGGTTACAGATCTCAATCAAGCTCATTAAAGTGTGCTATGATGAGGACAACAATGATTGATCAGCTGACATTCACCTCTAAGAAACTAAACAAAACAAACATTCTCCTTCTCCTCAGTGTGACCTTTCAATCACCTCCCAGAGCCTGCTAATCAAGCTGCAAGGGAGGTCATATGACTTGCACTTTATTACCTATTAGCGATTAAACTACATCCCGTTGCCTGTCCTTTTAAAGACACCCACGTCAATTGTTTTGGTGAAACTGGAGTTACTATTTAAAACTGCGTGAGTAATTACAAAATGAAAGATTTTATGCTATTTGAAATGACTCTAAAACATACTTCCAGCAGTAGGGTAGCTGCAATGTAATTACTACTGTATGTAAAGTAAATAAAGTCTCCTCGACCTTGCTTTATAGAAGCCAGTCATGCTGCCCAAGTTAGAAAGATTAAAAATCTTGTGAAGCAAGGTGACCTCTACATCTATGCACACACTTGCTATGCACACAATGCTGTATGCTTAAATGATAATAATTACAGTAAAGAGACAAAGTATAATAAATCATAAAAACAGCACACTGTCGCCAGTGGGAGTGAAACTGCATGAAACATATGCAAGTGGCGACAGCTGACAATGAGCTTAGCAGCAATGCATAATTAATGTTAATTGATTTTGGCAGCCTTTAGGATTGAAACATGTAATACAATATCCAAACCGCAAATTAGAGAGAGACTGGAGGGGGGGGGTTAGGGTGGACAGGAGTCCAGTGCAGACCACACACTGCACTTAATCACTCTAATTCACAGGCCCAAGGTAACTTACAGTGAATTAACCGTCAGTCAAAAATAGGATTCAGCTTTTTCAGAGATTTATTATTTGAATTAGTCGACGTGGGTTGAAAAGGTTTGAAAACCGGGTCCATAGTACATCCCCATTCATTGGGAAGGAGTAAGTGCTCTTGAAATCCTGCAGCTGAGTGCAGACAGACCAGGTTAGCAGTAAACTTTGTTAACATTTCTGCAGAACGCATGGCCACTGGCATTTCTACTTTGTTCTTTGTCTCTTTGTTCTTTGCCATTGCTCACTGAACACCAAGTATATTAGTAACCAGATATTGTAATAGAAACATAAATAAATAAACATAATGCCTTGTGGAAGCAAGCTGCATGACGTTTTCAGTGCTGGTAATACAAGTCGATATTTGTTCCATTGCCTGCATTGTTATTTTTTTGCTCTTGTGAGGTGACTCCCTCTGTTCAGAGGAGCAGATTGGCCACACATGAGTACCACTGCCACTCCGTAATCGCAGCTCAAAATCAGTGTTAACCTTATCGCTTCGACCAGCTAGAACACCCTATTTGTAGTGATTTGTTATTTCCTTAAGGGGAGAGGAGAACGTTGCTTTTTCACCCCTTCTGCATCGCTTCACAGAACTGCTTTTTTAACCTCATTAGAAACCCGTCAACTTGATTCAGGGGGAACATGCTTGTTTTTTTGTCCTGTGGGGTAACCTGTCTTTGTGATTCATCATCGTCTTTCAGAGCATGCACACACAAAGGTGTTTTCAAAAATATATCTGGATACAGACTATTGGGTAAAACTAGCCCTTAATACATTTAAGTAGGCTTGGATTCCCTCAACCTCTACACACAAAACAAGCTTATATTGTCACAGAAAATAAGGTCTTTCATTAATGTGGTCACAAGATTATTCATCATGTGTTTTAAACCCCAACAAAACTGAACATGTTGAGACAGAAATGACATTTCTTTTCCTCTCTGCTCATCAGACGATACCTTTAAATAAATAATTCATTCTTCCGGGCTATTTCATTAAAATACCACTCTTAATCTTATGAAGATGCGATTGCTGGAGCTTACAGTACACTGATTTACTAAAGTCCCAAACTATGCGTTAGCATATAATAAGTGTCAGCAAATGTGAATGCAGTCATTTACATGGTATTCCAATTGATTCAGCATGATGGTGTTTAAATGGAAGGGAGAGCCCCAGTAACAGAGCTAAACAGGGGCTGTCAGTCAGCGCTGGTTAGTGGCAGAGTCGTTCACTCACCGCTTTCATTAGGTTTCCCCCAAAGCCTGCATTTTCAGAACTCTGCAGCACATAGCCAACAGGTAGCAATCACGTCTTCCTCATTTCTCAGTCTGTTCCGCATTGGATTTAAATAAACACATATTTTATCTCGCCCCCATGTACTCGGACATGTGTTTTGTAATATTAAGTTTAATGTACTTAGTGGACTTTCTTCCTCAAAGGAATGGTCTAGATCAGGGGTCCCCAACCCTGGTCCTGGAGATCCCCTATCCTGCAGGTTTTATAGGTGTTTTTACATCTGTGGCTGAAGATCTGGAACACCTGAAGTGACTCTGAATAAAGTATAAATCTGCATAATATTGACTTCTCTGCTGCATAATTGCTGCTGATGAGGCTAAAGAAAAACATAATCAATCTGCATTGTACCAGAGGTAAGCCTTTTCTTATGAACACAGAATGAATTCAGAAGAATATATCCCAAGGTGAATGCGACTCTGTTTTCAACGCAGAACAGGAGGAGGCATTTAAAGTATAACTGATTTAGAGTAGAAATGAAATCTGATCATAATAAGCAGTGCTGAAAACCCCTAGGCAAGCACTAATTATTCCTTCAGGCACAAGATCCCACAACTCAAAAGAAATACTGTTACAAAACACAAGAGCAGGAGCTCATATAAATATGCCAGCTAAATGTATCATATGCATGAAATAAAGGGCAGCCTCTTTTACTGTGAGAGTCACAGAGAAGAAAGAAAAAACATGACTTCAAACAGCAAAAGGGTTTAATACCTTGAAAATCCTTAACGTTTAGGCAGAAGACACAGAGATAAACTGTTGCTGAAGCTGACACCCTGGGATCCTTCAAGAAGCTGCTTGATGAGATTCTGGGATCAATAAGCTACTAACAACCAAACGAGCAAGATGGGCTGAATGGTCTCCTTTCGTTTGTAAACTTTCTTATGTTCTTATGTTCTTAAATAACTGTGTAATAACTCATTATTATTATTATTATTATTATTATTATTATTATTATTATTATTATTATTATTATTATTATTATTATTAATATTAGCACAATTAGCAGGATTTTATTTTTTAGATACATATTTAGGTTATATTGCTTATATTTTGCTGTACATTCTGTACTCAAAAGACCTGTCAGAACAATCTTTGGTTTTTACACAGGGTTGGGAGATTGCTTTGTATTAACGTTGAGAGGTAAGTGCATAAAATCCTGCTCCTTTTCTTACGGCGAGAGGGATTTAAAGACTAAGCTGATGTTGATTGGACAACGCCAGGAGCAGAGAGTTCCTACTAGTTAGGGGGGGGGGGAATACTTTTTGCTTTCAGAAAGCCTCTCTTATTTGTGTATAGTACCACTTTGCATTTGAAAGAACAAAATGACAGTAAGCTTGTTTTATCCTCCCTGTATAATACACCTAGGGTACATTTCAAAGGATGGGATTGAGGCCAGAGCAGCTCCTCATCTCAAGCTAAGTCTGAAATCCCCTTGGAGACTGAATATGGAGTCTGTGTTCAGTCTTGTTGCATTGCAACGATTGTGAGGAGTGGGGGGTTTATCCTATAAACACAGGAAGTGAATTAGAGCGAAACAATTACAAGAGCTCAAAACATCTCAATAACACTCGCTCTACCACAGCTCATTAAAGCCCTATAGCAGAGTGCTTTACCATCACTGCCACAATACGTTTAAAGAGCAGCCTGTATTCATTTAACTCAGGATTCCTTCGTGCCATTGTTGTCCCTGTGTGTTAATGTTCTCCCTATCCAGTGACTGTATCACAGTGGATGTGAACTAACAGGCTTCCTGCATTGATAAGGCAGAGACAGACCACTTTCTGGTGGAGCGTTAATAATTTAAGACCTGTCTTCTCTATTTCTCCTTGCTTCTTGTGAGGCTTCTTTCTTGTAGTGTTGGCAGAAACAGGAAGGGCATTTTAAGGAGTAAGGCTAATGGCAACTCTTTGTGAACTGAAGCAATTTGTTGCCACAGTGTTTTGTTGGTGATGTGGTGCCATGTTGAGTGGACACCTGTTTTGTTACTGGACACCCTAGACATTACATTTGTGATGCGATTCCTGGTGCTAACTGCTCACTGGTGGGAGTCTTATCTTGTGAATTAACCCAGAGTGATTCGCTCAACACAACAATTAGTCAGTTTAATACTAACACTTTAATTAGACTTCCAGAACGGCATGCAATATGAAAAAGGCATAACTACCAATATCAGAGACACCGAGTGTGGCCGTCTTCTCTTCTTCCTCTGGTCTAACACACAAGCTCTAAATAAGCCTTTTATACCTAACCTGTGGGAACACCATTCCTCAACAATTCTTTCTTTTAGTAATGCTTCTCCAGTACAGCTTGGTAACGTCCTGTACCTTCTCTCTTTTGGTCCTTCTAATTAAGAACACACTCACAATCCCTGTATTTGACACACACACCCTGCTAATACGATATATTGCTATAAAAGGTTACAAGACACAAGACACTGGTAGAGAAGATTACAAGACACCGACAACCTCCATATATGAAATAAATGTGTCCTTATCAGTCACTTTGTATAAGCTTGTCGTCACACTGAGTTAAAGAGAACACACAGACAAAGCACAGCAATATATAAAACAAAAACAACACAACACCACCCCCTCGTCCTGCAGCACTGGTGTACAGCGGTTAAGGGGTTTGCTTGGGAGCTGGGGTGGCAAGCGTGTCCTTTACTCTCACATGGTCCTGCAGTGTTATTCTGTTATGGCTTGCATTCAATGTGTGTTAGAATGATAAATAGAAAAAACAAAATAGATCATTTGCTGTCTTAATGAATGCTGGCCAAAACATTTCTAAAGCTTTCCTGCAATCTAACTGTGAATTTTACTTTATGAAGGACAGATAAGATCATGCTACCCATTTTAATGTTTCAGTTCTTCCCAGAAAGCTTTAATCTTAAGGCATTTACTGTTTATTGGAAAGAGCAATCAGAACGCTAGACTGTTTGTCCTTTTGAGATCCGTGTGTTGCCAGTTTTTTTTAATATGCCTCTCTGTCTTTTTGGTATCACACCCCAATTCATTCACAGTTTGAATCTCACACTGTGTTTATGTGGCCACTTGTAAAACCCCCTGGACGGAGTTTCTATAAAAGTGGGTTTTGGTTTTTGAAAATAAAAAAAAATAAAAAAAATGTTATGGAAGTACACTCAGTTCTCAGTCCTTCAGAACTAATGCCAGGAAATTGATTTTTTTTAAAGGATCTTAAGGTAAACCACACAGGAATTCTGTTAGTCAAGACTGAAAGATGAAAGTGGGGTGATAGAGATGACCTCGTTAGGAAAGAAGCACAGAGAAAACACTGTAAGGCTTGCCAGCGCCAACATGAAACACTGACTGCGGGGGCGAGGGAAGGGGTGGGCTCTCTGAAGATGCTTCTATGGGACCTGCAATGCATCAGCTCCAACAACGATGAGAGGGATCGCGGCATCATTCGAGCAGTCGGCTGTTATTTTTCCGGCATTGATTCATTCTCAGGGTCATCTTTTTGAAGTAAACTTGCATTTCCTTGACCGTGTCTTGCCAGATAACTGTGTTGTTCTTCAGTGCCAAACCACATTAGGACTGATTGGGTAAACAGGGCTATCAGTCTTGTCGCGGGTGTAGAGGGAACACACAATAAATATTTATAAAGGCTAAGCCCTGCTTTCTAAGCACTGGTCTTACAGATGAATCCTGTGTTTACATTACATTAACAAATACCATAAGCATGCTGCATGAATCTTGTATGATCTCTGAAGTAAAAACCTGCTGAAGCATGTTTCCGTGGATACTGCTTTAACCGAGAAACAACAGCCTTTGCAAACTGTTAATTAAATCTAATGGGAATTTACTGAGCTCTGATGTTTAGCGTCATTTGTTTCCGTGAAAGCAGCGCTACAAAGCACTTTAAAACCACTGTGACGGGACTTGCTTTAGCTTCACACTGGACAAGGACAGTGCAAGGCAGGGTCACACTGGAAAGAGAGGGAGAAGATGACATTCATCTGCACCTGCATTTCTTAAGTTCAACAGGTAACACAGGTTAGTGGTTCTGCCGTAAACAAGCAGGTCATGGCAGAAGTAGGTCAGGATTAAAGCGCTATTCTTTAGAACTCTGAATCTGGTTTTGCAGAAGATGCTACAACGTTGCACGCCAGTACTGGGCAAGTGATAGTTTACATATACCAGAGGAAAATGTTGTTTGTAGAGATAGATACTGTACTCAGGGCACGACTCCTTCCAGGGTGAAGCTCTAACCCTTACCAGGACTCAGGAGCTCCCTAGAGTGTTTACAGTACAAGGTGCTTGGAGTGCGTTGCTGAGGGATTAGACATAATCACCCCGAGAGACTCATGAATCCTGGCTAATGACAGCGTGACAGAGTATTCCCAATTGTGAACCCACCCAATTCAAAGCCGTCAACGTTACTTTACAAACGTACTAGAGAATTTCAGTTTTTTCTTTTCAGGAATTATTCGCGACCTTCATCCCTGAATGGAGATCCTGCTGCCTGTTATTTCCCTGCAGGAGACTCCTGACCTTGTGCATTGACGGGCATCTGTTCCTCTCTCACAGGAAGGACTGGCAGAATGACCACATCCTCGGAAAGTTCACACTGAATGCTGCCAGCACATGTTTGTGCATGGCCAGGCTGATTTCTTTTGACTTTCAGGACAAAAAATTGAAGAGGCTACACTCCACTTCGAATCACTTTCCGTGTCAGAAGTGAACAGCAAGAATTTAAACAGCAACAGCAAAAATGGAAGTGTGATGATATACAGATGGACAAATGTAAGGACAGTCAAACACCCCTATATGTAATGTGTGAAACATACGAGCCGTCTCCTGTAATATCCCTGTTGCTGGGGTTTCATCCCCTGCGTGGAATAGTAACACATTTGAAAGTTTCGTTTTGCAGAGCTCAATGTATTTTCTTTCAGTCCCCACAGAAAACACCTCCCAATCTGTCTGATCTCAGCAGGAATAAATCTAGTCTCCTTGGCGATCATTAACTGACTCTCCAGTAATTACACATGATCACAGTCCTTTGGAATAAGATCATCAACTGCTGTATGAGACCAGACAGTGCAGCAGGGACCTGTAACTCAGAAGATTAAAACCTTTCTGATGCAATAAACCACGGCAAGAAACAACTTCGTTAAGGAGAAGACCAGACATTTTCTCCAAGTATTACACAGTTAAATTGGAATATATTGCTTTTGCTTTTATAAGAATAAGAAAACAGCCCTTGTAGAATTTGCAGCTGACCCTGTTGATGGAAAATTAAACGAGTTTCATGGAAAAGGCAATTATCCTGCAACAGCACAACTCCCCCCCCCCCATCCCAATCTCAGAGCCAGGTAATGAAGAATGATGGTCCTGGGGTCAGACAGACTGCATGAATAATGCAGAGCCACTACCAAAACACAATCTCCTGATGATTACAGAGCACTCCGACAAACACAGCTAGCAGGACGGCACACTTGAGGAACTCCTGTAAAATATCCACTGAAAAGCAGCACAAAGATAAAGAAAGAATCCAGTTTGCAGGGGAACATTTGTTTAACAGAAGGAAAGGCTGCACCTTCAATGGTGTGATGTTTTGTGGCACATTTCCCTGATTCTGATGCTATTTTTTGTGACACTTCATAGTAATGTATTCAATGAATAGCTCTTAAGGCTTTAATGGGGAGGGTGCAGTGCACTTGTCATTTTGTCACTATATGAGATTGTCATATTTTTCCCAGATTGCTTTTATTAAAATGTGTCTGAAGCAGCAGAGACACACTCCATGTCCCTTCGGGCCTCCAACAGATTTAATGAAAAATAAATATAATTTAGGGAGAGTCTATCTTTCAATTCAGAACTGCTTGCAGAGAACCGTCATTTATTCATAGCCATTTTCTTTATAACAGTTTCAACACGAACGGACGAAGCTAGAGCTGTGGATGATTTTAAAACAAGGTATGTAGAATAGGTTAAGAAAACAACTAGATTCGCCTTTCAATGTTATTTTGGTGCAATGGGTGAAGAAAAATACAGTGTGCCACACCTAAAATACCATTTTCAAAGACTGAAATAAAAAAAGAAAGCAATCCCAAACCTCTTTTTACTCGGCAGGACTTTGCCTACACCGTTATATATAAATGTCCCTTATAGTGCGGCACACAGGGATTTTTGAGTGTTTTTTTCTTCTTCTACATGATCAGGTCTAATAAGCATTCCTTAAGAGGCTATATTATCATCTTCTTTATTGAAGGCCATGCTGATTCCATCTGTCTTGCCGTACAAATCTACCTTTACAGCAGAGATTTGTCGGTCCATACTTCTTAAATCCTCCAGGGCAACCCCCTCATTCAGAGCTCCTGCATCCCAGACATCATGTTCTGTTTTACACAAAAGTATCATTCACGACAGGCCACTTTGTCAGCATTCCCTTACGGAAGGACATTAGTTAGTGAACCTGATTAATAATGACCTGAGCAGGACACAGCAATAGAGATCACACTCTAGGGTATTAAACAGGTAGGGGATTACATTAATACGGATGGTACAGTATTATTGTTACTTCTACTTTTGTAACATCTCAACTTGGCTCTCAGATAAAAAAAAAATGCACTGATAAGCCACAGGTGGCAGTTTGAAGCTGAAATGCAGCATCCAGACACCCCAGGTGTGATCAGTGCCCTGCAGCTTTCAGCCTATGAGACATGCAGTCCCCACATAGCAACTTACCCCCTGGTGTAAGACTTGTTTGTGAGGCTGGCTTAGACAAGGTATCAGCAGTGGCTCCAGCCCTAACACAAATATAAAGAGCGCCTAGGACAGGCGTTAGGAATTCTATGGCGTGTGCAGCACCGCAATCACTACCTGGCTTCCCTGCTCTCTTTGATGAATGCTTTCCCTACAGTTTCCTGCCTGAAATGTGCACATGACTGCAATATAGATTTGTAGTGAATATTAATAATTGAAAACCCACAGCACGGTGTTCATTCACAGCACAATGATGAACTGGAAAGGCAGCAGTGATTCATGGAGGTGTGACCCAGGAAACGTTCAATTGTGTGACTGATTGCAATCTCGCTAATGCTTCTCATCATTAGACCAGTTTTGCAATTTTGTTGTGATCATCAGTCGGATTCAGCACTAACGGGCTAGAGACATTTTTCATGCTACTGTAGCGGTGTGGTGGCTACAGAATTATAAACAAGACCCTTACCTCAGTCAAGCAAGTGCCAAACCCTTTGTATTTCCACATGCTCATGTTTCCTTACTATGAAGGAATGCTAGAAATGATCTACTAGTGAAATGCACAATTACCCAGCTACCATACCCTGAAATGATCCGCAACAAAGCCTTTGCTTCTATGCAATTTCAGACTCAGTGTGTAAGTGAGGGTAACGTGTAGTTTTTAGATACAGTGATGGGTCAGCATGTTCTTAACCAAATAAATAATCGGAGGGTTTTCTGTAGAAAGGAGGGGATTGGCAACGAGATGGGTGGTATGTCACATGCTACTGTAAGGGCGCCCCTGGCAGTTCTTGACAACAAAGAAATGATTTGGGAAGCCCTAACATTAAACGCAACATGTGACTGGGCCGGGGGCCAGTGTAAAATATAACAGCATTGCATCAATACTATGCTGGTAAAAAAAAAAAAAATAGACCTACTACTTGCAGATCCTGAATAGAAACATTTCCAACTTTTTGCCATAGTTGTGTTTAATTTAGCAATGAGAATACCTTTGTTCCCAAATGTTACTAAACTGTTTTCAAATGCTGAGTTGGCTTTAAAAAAAATCAGAAGCTTGCGCGTAAAATCGAATGCATCTTAGCTTCTTAACTTTTTCAACAAATCTACCAAGTATTTCAGGCTGCACTCTCCCGTCCTTACCTGTCCCTTTTTCTACATTTCATTCTTTCGTAGTTTAACAGCGTTACTCCCCATCCACCCGTACCGCTTCGTGATTGGCCTTTTATTTTCGTTCCTGTGTCTGTCATGGGCAGTCATCCAGTCGGTATACAAATTGTGATCTCTGCGCTGTGATTGGTCCCCACTGCTTCACCATCTCTCTGTGATTGGACTGCCTTGTCTCTTTTTCTCTCCTAACCCCTCCTCCCCCTCCTCCTCGCTTCGGGGTTTCTCGCTTTGTATCGCGGTAGTGTAGTGCAAGAAGGAGTCGTGGGCTTGTACTGTAACGTGTTGTTTCTGTGGAGACCTGGTTGCAGCTGCAGTCTGGCTTAGGGGACTACCGAGAGACTACAGAGAGGGGAAGCAAGCACCGAGCACAAGGCCTGCGGAGACTTCAGTGTTTTATCATCAACCCTGCGACTTCCTGGAGGACACCTTTCTGTGTTTCTGCTCACATGGTGGGTTTCTGGCTGAGTTCTGTAAATGCCGACTCGTCTATGTCTTCCGTTCCGTTCCGTACAGTTGCATTCTCGGTAGTTGTACATTGATATGAATATAATACAAATACGGGTATAGGAATGCACGATTGTGATACTTTGTTTCTAATGATAAATACTTCTGGTGCTGTGCAAATAAAACGTGGCACATTTTCATTCAGAATTAATATACACAGACAGACCTTGCGTGGCATTTACATGCAGGATTTAATAATACTTATTACTGCCATTTGAAAGAGTAAGCCACGTCTTTTTAAGGATATGCTAGTAAAAGTGGTATAGCGTTTTTTGCAGAAGCATACCTTGGACTTGACACCTGTAGTTATACAGGTAATACACATAAACCAAACAACAACGATGCATTGCAGAAAAAAAGCTTCTAAAAAAACATTTCGACCTATTCTCGGTTGCACGGTTTTGTACCTCCCTCGTGATAAATAATGCGTGTATGTATGTATACAAAAACAGAGTGCAGTTTGCCTAGCATTAGAATGCATTGAGTTTGATTTAGTTATTTTTCTTCTGTCGTTCTGTTGCTTGTTATCGGTGTGTGCAACATCACCCAGGGAAATCCTAGCCTGCAAGCTGATCCCTGCCCGGCATGTAAATCATTTGACTTGTTACGTGTCGTTATGATCTGAATGTTAAGCGGAGGTTTAGCCATCTGTACAGCATAAAGTAGTTTATTTATACTACAGTAATCGGGTTGTCTGTATTGTAGGTATCCCTGAAGACTTTCATCGCAAATGACTCGTGTGTCACTCCGAATCTAGCAGTTTAGGCTGGGGGTCTGCAAAGATGATTACAATATGCAGATTTAAATTCTACATAGGTAGGTATTTGCCATCCAACCCCATTCATAATCAACCTCTGCCTAAGATAGTCTGGTCAGTCGTCACTGGCTAATCAAATAAGTCGGTGATTATGATCCCAGATCTTTTTTCCCACCTGATCTGCAGTCAGCAGGATGTGTTTGTGTTGGGAATGATCTTGAGGAATTGTCCTTCTCCCGCTCCTCCCAGTGTCCTGTAGCTGCTGCATGCTCCTCTCTGAAGGGAAAGGACCCTCATTGCCTTTCACTGAGATCTGGGAATCAAGCGTGCGTGAGGCTAGCGCAGCACATTGATCTCAAATCCTCACATGCAGAGGGCCAACTCTGCTTTTGATTCTCTTAAGCTTGGGTTACTGTATATTTTAAAGCACGATTGGGGTGGGGTGCAGGAGAAAGATTTGACCCTGCCTCCTAAAAAAGACTACTGTAGTCTGTTTGATCACTTAAAAGGTTACCATCATTGAGGAAAGTTGTTCATCGTGTGTACTTGCAGGTCTGTATGCATGTGATTTGTTATAAATGACACACACTGACGAGCGCACGCACACACACGCACTGACACAGGTTCTGTTTTCTTATTCATTCTGTCTGATTCAGTAGTTTTTGTTATCAGGCAACACCCTCCACATTTTCACACCTTGCTTGCACATCGCCTCATGCTGATTTTCATTAATCCAGTCTTGCAGTGTGTAGAGTATCGTGTTTAAACAACACATTCTGTAACCATCAGTTTTGTTGAATTTTATATATATATAATAACATTTTCTGCATTTCTCCTGTACATAGACACCCAACTCCCTCACAGTTCAAAATTGAAGATGGAAACTGGGACATTTTAATGGTTAGGAAGGAAAAAAAACAAGCTCTTGCTGGATTTTTCCTTTTTTTATTTTATTTTTTTAAAGATGAAATTTAAAAATGACAATCCTAAATGTTGGTTTGACGGCCTGTACACTCTCTTGGGCAAACATTTGCAGGAAAATATTACATTGCCACTGAGTCTTGTTGCAGGACGGTGGATTTTACCCATCTACTTTGCAGGAGTAACAAAAGCAGCAGACAATAAAATTGTTCAGATTCTTTAAATGCATGGTTCCTGTGAGATTGAGAAAAGAGAATTGCCTAAAGTTCTTCCCTCGGAAGCTAACCGGTGAATTCTAATGCTGCACCTTGCTTGCTCTGAACTAGGTTATATAGAATCCACTGTGCCGGAAAGACAAGTGCTATATTTTGATTTGAAATCCCAGGGGGGTAAAAAGTAGAAACATATTGGAACATTTTTACAATGTTTTTTGTAAACTGCTACTCCACTGACAGTGCTAATAACAATAGAAAAAAGGAGAGATCAGGTAAACATTAGAAAGCTATTGACCTACTTCCCCCCTCTGTTCATGTAAAGCTATCACTACTGTGCATGCATGCAAATGACTTTAATGGGAAATAATACCTGCAATACCAGATTCCCCTAAAGGTAAGCGTTATTGACTTGTCGGTTGACACACACATACCGTGATTTAAATAGCAAATTGAGTAATAATACATTTTACAATTATCCATGCTTTTAAACCAGGCTAACTGAGAGATTGCATTATCCTATTTCTCTTGTTATTCACTTAAATAAATAAGATGTGCTGCTGGTGAAATCCAGTTTGGGAATTTCTATACCCCCCACCCGTTTCCTTTTATCTGATAATGCTACAGTAAATTATGAGCATTTAAGTTTCCATGGTAACCAAGAGGACACCCATGAGCTACTGCTTAGTTCTCCCTATTGGGTATGTGGAGGTCTTCAGCTGCTTCATGATCCTGTCATTGATGACTAGTATTTACAAGGCAAGGAGACACAACAGGATTAACACAGAGTTAGGGGGTGGTCTCTGGAGGTGCAGTACAGTATTTAGATGTGTAGCCGTTTTAGATCATTAAAAATGGGCTCTACAACTGAAGCAATGGGATACGCAACATCACTAATGTGTGAGATTAGCTGTTGCAGTACATAAGATCTGAAAAGAACAATTACAGGATCATGAAAGGGAAGCCATCCTAACGGAGGTTAAGTAAGGTTGCATTCACGTTCTAGGTAATTGGCAGTACGAATGTTGATCCTTTGTCTAGTCCTTTATGAGGAGCACTGCCAGTTCCATATCAATTTTTGGCTGTACTGTAAAAACTTACAAAAGATCCTTTTGTGCAGCTGTGTTTCGCAAACTCATTTCAGTGCCCTCAGTGTAGTGACTTGGCTTTTTGTAAAAGCAGTGCAGCTTCACAGAAGAGAAAGAGCTTTGGTGGGGAAAAGTAATCCTATAAAGAAACCTCTAAAGCCTGCTATTGCAAGAACTTCTGGAATCCACTTTATACAGTATTGGGGGGTTGAGGAATTTAAAAACCTCTATTCTGTCGATTTGACATCCACATGTGATGTGAAACCTGCAAAGTGATAGGAGCTCAGCTATTTGGAGCACAGCCTCATGTGATGTTACCAGGAGATTCAGTGACAGTGGGTGCGGCTTTTGAATTTGAAACATCCAGCACTCTAATTAATGTGCATGTAAAACCAGTGAGAAAACCCTCGTCATTTGATATAGAGCAAGTTGTGCAAAGTAAAGCCCTTATTACAGTACATTCATCTGTTAAAACTGGAGTCCCTTTTTAAAGTATTGTATTCACCTGCTTTTATTTTCCTTCCAAAAATAAATCCTGTAGCAAGGGCAGTTCAAAAGTCACTTGACCAGTAAACTGGTAAGCCAGGAGGAAAAAAAGTGCAGTACATCAATGAAACTTGGCAGCCAGATTGTACCACAGGTTATGTTGATAGCTTGCTTAATACAGCATGCTTCTGTTGTCTTATTGAGAATCTAGGCTATAGACGTTTTGAACCAAACTGTTTATTATTAGAAGCTGGTTTTAGCCAAGGATGAGCATGTTTACAGGGACTTGGAACTACTGAAACAGTGCACTTATTTAAAAAGTCTAAATTCATGCAGATACACAATGTATTATAGCATCCTACAGTAATCTACCAGGCCTTAAGGTATGGCCTGATTTCAATCGTTGTCAGGTCTCATTAAAACAAGATGACTACATATTTTCATTAAAAGAGCAACTTAATCCTGTCTTTACTTTCTTTATTTCTGTGGTCTTGTGTTGGTGTTTGCAAGGGTTTCAATGTGTGTACTTCAGAGCACTCCCAGGCTCCACTCGATCATTGCTCCTGGTTTGACGGAGACAGTAAGTGCACACGCTGCGGAGGTAATGCAGCTTTAGCAGATCTCTCAGGAGCTCCGGCTGCTGTAGAGAAAAGGAATCTCTGGTCGGTCTGCGTGACAGTGTGTATTAACAGTTAATGTGGGGAACGAGAGCTGATGGGACTGGTTCAGTTGGTAAGGTTGAGTCAAGATGAACTCCTGGATCCTATGTTGGCCACAGGAAACACACAGAACAATGCGAGGCAGTTCTGAAAAGGAGGTAGTAGAGAACAGCGTTTCACGGGAACGTTCTTTGTTTGTGTATCGTGCTCTGTTAATAGTTTTGAAATCCAGTGTTAAGTCAGTGTAGTGTATCAGCAGGATTTGTGACGCTGGTAGTTGTACGCAGACGTGGGCCCTGTGACATGGCATTACCCACAGTTATGTTGCTGTGTTTTTGTTATAAATCTCTATCCAGTTATCAGGAACAGCTGTTGCTACAGAGTTTAATCAAGTTGCTCAAGTGCAACATGGAAGTCAGATGGGACTGTTCAGCAGTGTTCTCATTAGTTCCATTTCATTTTACAGTAGCTAGTGCAGCTTTTAATAGAACAGTACTCTTTCTTACAGAACTCTTTTATATACAGTACAGTAGCATAATATTTAAGTTTTCTTCCACAACGGAATGTCGTCTCATGCTGTTATAGATTTCAAGAATGAAATGCATTTGCATTCAGTAATGCTTACATAGCAATCATCATAAGTCATCCAGTTCGGAGACTGGCTTGTTTGTATTACTGTATAGTGAAATAATGACTGAATCATGTTATCTTCAGTCTGTTCAGAACTGTACCTCCTAGAATATCATTAAATATACACAATGCTGTGGCACCAGGACATCCATTACCAACTGTTATCATTGTACCCAGTGTACCGTAGCAGTGTTTTATAAAAAGCTACTGTATCTAGTGAAGGGGGGTGATGGCATCAGTATGCTGAACATGGACAAGTCACTTTATGCTGGTTTTGAAGCACAGCCTGGATATTCTGTCCCTAGCTGAGCCCTGGGCAGGGCTGCTGAGGTGTGCAGTCTACTGCTTGTTACTCGCTGTTTCTAACTCTAGGCTGCTCTGGCCAAAAGCAAGAAACGTAATGGAAAATGATCTACCGCACACTACTATCGCTGGTCATTTATTTTAATTTTATTTGTATGGAGGAGGGGAAGATCATTATTTTTTTATATGCATGCATTTTGAAACATTTCAGTCACACGATCGTCAGTAAAATGATCATTGGTTTCTTGAATCGTTTTTGTGTCGATCTGCTAGGTTTAACGTAATGTGTGGTGTGTGTTTTTCCTGTAATTTAGGTTTGGGACGCGGCACACATGTTTACTTGGTAGGACTGCTTTTTCCTTGGTACAGGAAGAAGTGCTTTGCCTGCTGACTTTGGAGAGGCTGTAATTAGGTTTCTCATTCCTGCGGCTTTTGGAAACAAAGTATTAAAGGAACGAATACTCTGTCCTAGAAAATCGGTTCAGTTTCTATCTGATTGATTTCTGACCCACGTGACAGCATTTTAAATATTTACAACAGCACTGCAAGAAACATTTATTTCCAGTCTTGCATCGCAAAAAATATCCTTTTATTGGTGTTTGGTCTTTTCTTGTGTGGTTATTTTAAGCTGTCCTTTTGATTTTTATACACTGGGCCTTATTCAAAAAAAAAATCTCTTGCTTTACTTGCAGACTTGTTTAAGTGTTTGTAAACATTCTCTAAGGTTACAAATAGTTTTGAAACAAGAGTAAACAGTTGAGTAAAATGCCCAACCCGTTATTCACTGAGAAATGTGACTTAACAGTTCTGAATTGAGCCACATTCTCTGGAAAGATGTGAATATATATCTGACATGTTTGCATTATCAAGATGAAGCTGATGCAATGCTGAGCTTGTGAGTATTTGCTCCGTGTTCAAATCCTAAACGTTCCTCCCCAATTCAAGACTCGTACCTGGGTTGATGCCAGTAATTGTTTTCTCGGAAGTCAGAATGTTTTATTGTTCTACCATTCCAGTTCTATTTGTAACGCATGAATATTCAGAGGAGCGATAGCTCAATAATAATCCATTTATCTTCCATTCTGTGAAGTAGGTACTTCCTCGATGAAGTCCTTAACTGCTGCAAAATGCAATTGCCAGATATATTCTGTGCTAAAGTACTGAAGATACTTTGCATAAAGCTGCACTATCCAGTGGCAGGCTTTTTTTTTTTTTTTTAAGGATACGAGGTTGTATGGAAATATGCTTCATAAACCATTCCAGCTTCATTAGGACAGTAATGCATGCAACGTGTCTCAGTGATAACCAATCTGCATTCCAAAGAAACTCTCCAAAACATAATTAAACAGTCCGTTCTAATCGAAGAATCTCCCTCGCCTGCCCTGCGTTTAAGATGCTTGTTTCTTATTTTTCTTGCTTTATTAACTTTACTCGATGCATTTGGGATTAGACGTGGGTTTCAGATGAGTTTTGATTTAAGCTGCATAAGATTTCTTTTCTCTTGACTAATTGCTAAAACACATGCCAAGATGCTACTGAGTTATATGGTAAATGGCTCTGTACTGTGCCCTGGCTAGCTTGCTAATATGTACAGTACTGCAAGCAAAATGATTGCTGTTAACAGGGCAATATACAAAACACAGCTGCTTACAGTAACAGTGCCGGCGCAGCAGGTGCATGGGCTGAGTGTACACGATTCTCTGAGTATGCACTTACTGGACAATGCAGATGATTCAAATATAGATAGCTAGATATAGAACGGACAGCATGGTAGGTTGTGATGGCAACACTGATAAAGACCACACAAGCCTTGGAATTGGATTTCCTAAATGGTCACTTTTTTTTTTTTCTTCAACTCCTTTCTAAAATAGTCTTGCGTACAAGCTTATCTCACCCAACGCTCCCCTATACAGTTCATAACCACATGCCCTCTTTCAGCTAGCACTGTAGTTACTGTAGCGCTAGCCTTAGCCACTGTTGTAACCCATATTCAAAAATGGAATGGCACAAGCAGAGTTTTCTTCTGCACTGTTTGTTTTTGGTTTGTATTGATTACATGGGATGCAGGAATGCATAGTCCAGGTAACCTGTATCTTTTGGCTGTGGGGATTTGGGATCTATAGTACAGCAGTAAAAGAATGCATATTTCCAGTAACAGGAGCCTTGTGTGGTGTGTGGTTTTTTTCCCTTCCCCTGAGATCAGGCCAAGTAAAGTGGATAATGCTTTTACAAGTGACTCCTGGGGAAATTGCAAGGCAACGTGGTTAGCTTTTATGATGTCTTTCTTCAGGCTAAAGCAACTTTGCTAAACTGATGCTGAAAATAACTTTCTAATTTTGAGGGAAGCAGAGTGAAATGCACTCTTCATTTAGAGAGAGGTGGAGAGACACCCAGAAATTGGCATTTTGTGCAATTTTTAACTTGGACAGCCTCACAGTATTTCTTTTGAATTGTGTTTTTATTTTTTTAAATGCGTTAAAGTCCTTCATGTGTGTACCCATTACCTTCCTGAAGAAACTTGCAAGGCAAAAGATTGGGCAGTTTTTTGGTGTTTTCCTTCTTTCCAACAAACACAAAAAAAGGTTGAAGATAAAGCTGTACTGTAGGCTGTGGGGGAGCTTGCCGTTCTAGAGCTAGAACTACCTTGAGTGGAATGTAAGCACATTGAAAAGAATGTCTGTGTGCTTTATGATGAAGCACAGATGGATAAGGGAGGCATGCAGTATACTGGCACCGGCGTGGAGTGATGACTTGTGTTTAAGATTGATCAGGATCGTGGTGCTCGGCTCCTGTTAAGAAGCGCTTTACTGGATTGACCTGCAGAGATGCAGGCGGGTCAATAAAGCATTGTCCTTGCACTACAAATACACAACCGACCCAAAAGTGTTTGATCAGTCTGGGTATCCTGAATAGCACAAGCACCAGTATGCAGTGTAAAAACACTGAAGCTCATTCTGTTTGTAGAGGAGCTGGATAATGGGACTCGAGCCATCTCCTGCAACACAGGCTGCATTAAGGATCCCAGACCGGGCATGAAAGTTAACTTTTAGAACCAAGGCTGCAGTGTGTGGTGTGTTTTTTTTTTTTTTTATATAAAAGGAAACTATTTGCAACAGAGTTGTGTTGGAGCAGAGGTTTTCAACTTGTGGCCCCTACAAAATAAAATCTCCGAAATCTATCCAGTTCCAAGTACTCCAAAACAACAGTTCAGAAACATGTAAACAGTTATCAGAAAACAAGCCCGATGTACTTAATGTACAGTGCTTGCTGCAGCCAGTCAGTTTCAGTGAGGATGGGTAAGATCTTCCTGTACATCCGAGAGTCTTTGACAGGCTTCTTTATCCAAGACTGCAAGAAGCAGTCTTTTAAAAGCCATGGCTCTGGAGAACAGGCTTCAATCAAGAGTTCCAGCCACAAATTTCAAAGCAGCAGCTGAGGCAGCAGTCCCTGAGGGTGTTCTAGTCCAGTATGTCTTCAGATCATCTGAAACTCCTGGCAGGCTGGGCTCATCCTGTCTGCACATGGTGGCCCTACAAGCCCCTGTGTACTGTTTGATGGCAATCGCCAGTGGGGTGAATAATGTGAAAGGTAGGGTTTATCGTTGCATGGTTATGATGCAGTCACCAGTTGGGGGCAGGCGTGTGACTAATTTGAAAGCCAGGTAGGGTTTCTTGTTGTGTGATTAAGATGCAGTCTGGTAATGAGATTGAATTATCTTCCTGATGGGACTACATTGGAGTAGCTTTGCTGGAAATAGTTTTTGGCAGTCGTTGACTTCATTAAATTTTCTTTTATCTTTTTTTTTATGTTCACATGAATATTTATGAAATGCATTGAACTTGATATACAGTTGCTAATTAGATGTAATACACAGCCCTGAAAGCAGACTGCTGGAGTTTTTAATGGGGAGACCAAGTAAAACCCAAAACTTCAGCTTTTAAAAATGCAGGTTGATATTAATTGTTGGTGCAGATAAATGTTCATAAAGATATACTGTGTGTGTGTGTGTGTGTGTGTGTGTGTGTGTGTGTATATATATATATATATATATATATATATATATATATATATATATTTCTTTTTAAATGCATGTCAAGCAAACTAATCCAGCCACGCCTGCTAATAGAGTGCATTATATATTAGTTCCTTCAGGGCTGAAGCTGAAATCCTGCTGTTTCTGCTCATTCTTCAATCAATTGCATGTTTTAAAGCCATTAAGGGTTGCAGGATCATTTGTTAGATTCACACCATTACCTTCCAATGCCTTTCATTAGACCAAGAAAAAAAAAATGGAACAAACACGCATTGATATGCGGCTGGCTTCTTCCATGTTATTTAAAAGAAAAAAAAATGAAAAAAAAAAACTTCTGTGTTCTGTTAATGGAATTTGAATAGTATATTACAGGGTGATAATATGTATGATAAACTTGTTTATTAAAAAAAAAAAAAACATGAAGGTTCATGTGCAAAGCACTAGAGGTATTTCTATTCAACATGCGTGTTGTTTAATTTTATTTTTTATTGTAGGTTGTGATCTCCTCGAACACATGTGAGAATTAATACTGCTAGCTGAAGAGACTCCTCGCCCAGTCTGTCTGCTAAGAAAATGACACCAGGTACAGTAGGAAAGTCACCCTTATTGCTTGGGCATGTCACAAGCTGGAGATGCACAGGGAGCCATTTGTTTGGGCTTCCCATTAGTATGTTATCGGTGCAACACATTCATCATTCGCATGAAGGCTGCATGAAGAGGAAGGACTGACCACGTGTTTGTTTTGTTAAATGAGACAACTGTTGCTGACAGGCAGGGATATGTTTGAAATTCTTTTTAAACGGTTTGGAGAAGAAGAAAAAAATCAAGCTTTTTTTGAAGTTTATCTGTTCCAGCAAATTCCATTTTGGTGGAAACTGTTCCGCCTTCTCTTGACCTAATTAAGAGGTTTGGAGATGATCGTTGTGGGGGATGGAGTTGGAGATGATCGTTGTGGGGGATGGAGTTGGAGATGATCGTTGTGGGGGTGGAGTTGGAGATGATCGTTGTGGGGGATGGAGTTGGAGATGATCGTTGTGGGGGGTGGAGTTGGAGATGATCGTTGTGGGGGATGGAGTTGGAGATGATCGTTGTGGGGGTGGAGTTGGAGATGATCGTTGTGGGGGTGGAGTTGGAGATGATCGTTGTGGGGGATGGAGTTGGAGATGATCGTTGTGGGGGGTGGAGTTGGAGATGATCGTTGTGGGGGGTGGAGTTGGAGATGATCGTTGTGGGGGGTGGAGTTGGAGATGATCGTTGTGGGGGGTGGAGTTGGAGATGATCGTTGTGGGGGTGGAGTTGGAGATGATCGTTGTGGGGATGGAGTTGGAGATGATCGTTGTGGGGGGTGGAGTTGGAGATGATCGTTGTGGGGGGTGGAGTTGGAGATGATCGTTGTGGGGGGTGGAGTTGGAGATGATCGTTGTGGGGGTGGAGTTGGAGATGATCGTTGTGGGGATGGAGTTGGAGATGATCGTTGTGGGGATGGAGTTGGAGATGATCGTTGTGGGGGATGGAGTTGGAGATGATCGTTGTGGGGGGTGGAGTTGGAGATGATCGTTGTGGGGGGTGGAGTTGGAGATGATCGTTGTGGGGGATGGAGTTGGAGATGATCGTTGTGGGGGATGGAGTTGGAGATGATCGTTGTGGGGGGTGGAGTTGGAGATGATCGTTGTGGGGGGTGGAGTGGGCTGGAATGTTCTGCAGGAGTTTTTTTGTCTCTTTCATGATGAATGGTTTTAAAGTGCTGCCGTAGGCTTAGAATTCATAATCGGACGGTAACAAAAGGGAGTGACTGACTCAGAATTAGCAGGTATGGCAATTTGTAATTGATTTTTATTTGATTTAAACGTCTCGTTATTACCTGCATGGAGAGAGAGCCAACATTGAAAACTGCACAACAGCAAGCTGACCAGAATATATAAAATGATTCGTAACCACCTCTAGTGAACGGGAATCTTTCTTTTAACTCGAGTGTTTTTTACAGGGCACCTTTTCCGTGTCCCATGTTGAATGCTCTGTGAGAGACAGGGCTGTCAGAAGTCAGACTTCTTATCAGCTGTGTGCCATGCAGGCTCTGAATGTCTGTCCGACTCGCTGTCTGTCTGTAAAGGGTCTGCAGAGTCCCAACCGCTGGGTAGCTTCCACTAAGCCAAGCGGGCTCCACAAACGTGTTATATTGTACCAGCTTGGATTCTAGTGAGACACAAGAAAGGGCCCACTGTGCTGTCACTGTAGCTGTCTTTCTGGAAGGAATTGCAGGAATAATTGGGTACCTCCAGCAGAGCAGTCCCTGTTGCGTGATGATGATGTTGATGATGTTGTTTTCAAATGTAGATATATCCCTGCCTTTTATGATTCTGTGTTTTTGCTTCCTTTTGCAAACTATCCTGTTAGCTTGGATGCTGCATATTGTCAAGATGTATTTTATTTACTTTTCTGTGGACTCATGTATTCTACAGCAACCCCAAAGCATCTAATACAGCTTCATTTTAGGTGTGATTTACAAATGCCAGCGATTTTGTATTTTCGTGGAAGAGATGTCAGATCCTTGAGACAGTGTGTAAAAACGTAGCACATTACACGCACACACACACACACGCACACACACACATCACTGACACACGTATCAGCCTGGGTGTAATCCTGTGAAGCAGCTGACAAACAGGGTAGCAATCTGCATTCAGGGAGCAGGACTGGGGATCAATGTATGCAAAGCCACAGAGGCTGATGGAGTTTACTCACTATATTGCTGAAAGCTTTTGACAGCCGCATCGTATCTTTTGAAAGTACCATCTGAATTATTAAAGGCGCCTTTGTTCATTAAACTGAGCTTCCAGTGAGCAGATTATATAAAGGGGTGCAGAGGACTGGAGTGGCATCGGGCAGCACTGAGTGAAGCATTCATCTCCAGCAGGCTCCAGGGCTGGTGTTGACCCAAGGGAAGTACTTTACTGTACGGCCTCTAGATATTTTCAAGGAAGTGTTTTTTTGTTTGTTTTTTTTGTACTAAAGCCTTCTGTGTGGTGCTGTGCAAGCACATTAGGACTCTCTCTTTTATACTGTATTTACATTCATGACTTTTAAAAGGTTCAGTTAGAACACTTTTCCAGATACTGTGCTGTAAATCACCAACACTTATTTTACAGAGCAGATTTAGATATTGATGTGAGAATTCTTTGTCAATAAACACTGGAGAGTTTTAATGTCCTCATTACTGTATGAGGATTGGTGTTATGCAGGTACTGGGAAGTTTAATTTATATATATATAAATAAAAATTGGCTACTGTATCAGTCATCAGGAAATATTAACACAAATTTGTGTATTCAAGTATTTCATCATTCAGACTGCTAGGAGAAAGCCACGTTGGATTATATTGCATGTGGTTGTACTACTGTACTTGAGTTTCTTTTAATATACAAAATTGTGTTTATAAAATTGATTAGAAAAACAATGTTTAAGACCCTTTTTTTCTCTTTTAAATATTGAAAACCTAAAGAAAAACCTCCCTGTCTGAAAACATCAGCGTTGTATTTTGTCATGTCGTTCCTGTGCGTTTGCTTCCCTGTCTAAACCTACAGAGATGTGTGTTTGAAGGATGCTTATGAAGAAAACGGTATTCCGTGACTAGGCTGTTCTACAGGGTGTGTGTGTCTTTGGCGCAGACGCTGTGACAATACTGTCTGTATGCTGCAGGTATTGCAATGCATGATTCTGGCTGATGGAACTAAACAATAAAACAAAAGTAGACCATAACACACACGCACATGCACAATTTATTACAAACTTGGATAACTGCAGAGGAAAATACCAGGGAGCAAAAGGAGTGGTAGTGTCCTTATGCCTTAAGCTGAGGGAACACAGCCACTTTTTCATAAACGGGGGCTTGAAACCTGGTTCCAGGAGACCTAGTCCTGAGACAGCTTTGCTTTGATCAAACCCCAAGTCTCCCCTGGCGTGCCATGCAGTGCCCTAAAACCTCGTCTCCTGAAACCAAGCTCCAAGCTTTGTGTTCCTTCAGCTTTTATGGAGGTGTCACACATTCCAGTCCCCCAGGGACTCCGTTTTATCTAGGACTGAACGCCAGAGTTTGTCATCGGCTGGGTCTGACTTCAGTGTCCTGAATTAGAGGAGGAGGGATTTTGAAAACCATCAGGATGACAGTTGGAGAGAAAAAACGGTAAAAGATACTTGGTTTGGAAACGGTGCAATAATGCCCAGAACAATATAACTGCTTCTCTCTCACTCCAGCTAAGTTGTTTCTAAGTTAAGCCCTATGAAGTTATAAAATTGTGCCAGTGTCTTTGTCGGTCACATGGATGTATTCAGAACGCAGCTGGTTAATTCTCATTCCCTCTAATTGCTCAACTGCAAAGGGCAGGCAGGTCTGTGCCTGTGTTTGCATTGGGTGTAGTGTGCTGATAACAATCTACTGTTCCCAGGAAGCTGGAGCCAGTGATGCCGCTTTTCAGATAGGAAACAATCCCCAGTGATTCATAGGGCTGTCTTCAGGAGTTAAAAAAGCGATGTCCGATTGTGAAGAGTAAATTGAGGTTTGTGAAGCATGAAATCCCCCTAAAGGATTGGTTATCCAGCACAGTAACTGCAGTAGAGGAAGCTTTATTTTTTTTTAAAGAGTGTTCAGATGCTGCTGCTGCTGAGTGCATTGGATTCTGTAAGTAAGCTAACTTCTGTGAGAAACCCATCAGTAGTGTAAGTAACTCCAGATAGGGGAGTGTAACCTAACATTAAATAGAACTTGGAGAAGGTGCAGGCTTTGATGCTGCATCCTCACACATCAAGCTGCTTTTTCAATGCAGTTATTTCTTTAACATTCATTTCACTGGACCTTTACAGTGTCTGATGCTTTCCTATTCATCTTTACAGAAGGCCAGCGAGTCTGCCAGAGAACTGTGCAGGTAAATGTTGTATGGAACCGAAGATTAGGCCCACATGTAATGAGGGAGCACACAGAATGCAGAATACAACCATGTGTTTTGAAACTCATTTGTTAACCAAAATATAACCTTTTAATGCTTGTAGTTTTTTCTGGATGTTGCTAACCAACAGTTTTATTTCTAACTTGAAATCTACTGCTGAAGTAAAGGCAGTGTGCATTTCTCCCTGTACAGCCACAGTTGATGCTGTTTTGACTTGTCCAGAACTTGATTTGTAACAGGCATATGTGCATTTAAATTGTATTTGTGTGTTTCCTGTCGTGAAAGTGTGTTTGGCGTTGGTGTGTTTTGCAATGGCTGGGCTGTTAAAATGCTGGAAGGCATTCAGGGAACGCATCCAGACATGCATTCTTGTGGAATCCACATTTTGTAAAGTTTGCCACATCACCAGTAAGTGTAGAGTGCATTCACAGGGTCTCGGTTTAAGTGAATAACCACATTCAGCTGTTTTAAAACATACAGGACAATTATTTAGGGTGTTCATATTACTTTCTGCATCACTTTTTTTTTTTTTTCCAAATTTTTTTAAATCTTGTTTTGAGACACTTTACTGGGTTTCAATCTCCTCCTCTTTTTTTTTTTAACCTAATTTTGCAGCAGTCAGTCAGGCACATTATCAGATATTAAGGTACTGTGGGTATTGAACAACGTGTGACTGATGTAAGGCACTAAGGGCCAGGTCTGTCAAGGTTTTTACACCAAAATGCAATTTGAAGTGGCTGTATTCTGAACCATTTCTCGTTGAAGGGAAAATATATGGAGCCTATAAAGTTTGACATCATAGAGACATATTCATTAAGCTGAGTTATAAATGTCGGCTTGTTTTTAAATATTGCAGTGTTTGAATACAGTCCAGTATACTGTAGCCTTCCTGATGGTTCATTATACACCTTCATGTTTTTATGCACCGTTTCCAAGCACAGTTTAGCTTGTAGCAATTTGCTGCTGCGGTGCTTTTTGTTTTCTGCCAGTGCTACTTCCATGAAGTATAATCAGGATGTTGTCACACAGCTGTCTACTTGTGGTTTTTTGTTTTATTTTAAGCGTTCCTAAAATGCTTGAATTTAAGTCCTGTGGTGAGCTCCTACCTGCAGGATGCCTGATCGTTCATGTGTGAAACCACAGGGACCCTGCAGGCTTCGCACATGACACGGTCATTGACACAATCATACTTGTGCTTGATGTGTTCACTACGGTAGCACTTCATGTTGCAATAGGTAGCACACAACCTTGGACAGATACTGTGGCCCAGAGGACTCTTGTATTGGCAACTATATTTGTATAGACCGTATTGTTTTGGACTTTTTCTTCTGCATGCCATAGTTCATCATTAAGTTTTGTACCCCCATCTATGCCACGGTGATATTAGATACTAGATATTAGAAGTACTGTACATTACTTTAAGTGCTTAATGGAGCATTGCTTACAGTAGGCGCAAGACATTTTTGTGCAAAGTATTTTCAGCACTTTGTGGAAAAACAACCGCCCTTCACTCAGAAAGCATTTATCTTTTATCTTAAAGTGGCGGTGCCTGCCAAGAAAGAGTGAAACAGTGATGCGGGCCGGCTTCTCTCTCAATTCCCAACGTGGCGTCTTTACTCTCTGTGTTTGTCTTTGTAAGCACCGCCCCGTTTTAGGTTTTAATACAGCATGTTAATTAAACCTGTAAAAATGACATAACCGATAACGTGCACGACCGATGTAATGTTATAAAGTTTCAGCTACTCCATTTAACTGCTTCATCAATAAACCCATTTTATAAAAGATCAATAGGTTCCATTTGTAGCGTGATTTAACATCAGCTTTCTTTTTTTCTTTCTCTAGTCATGTTAAATGGGTTGGATTAATGGCTAGGTGAAGTTTCAACACATTTCTTGATGTATTGTCATTAGATTAATCATCCTCTTGCGGAATGCATTTACATTTGTCTTTGTTGCAATTATAACTGTGTTTGTGGATCTTTTGGTATTGTCCTGCAGGTGGACTGCAGTCTGTAACATGCACTGGGGGTTTTAGAGGTATTGTCCTGCAGGTGGTTACATGCTTATTGTATTCCTTCTCTGTTGCAGGTTACCAGTGAGGAATGGTGGATCAGTCAGCAGGATGAATTAGGGATGTTATAAACTTACTTTTCCAGATTGGGGTAAGTACTGTAAGAGCGTTGTTGTGGTGGGGTGTTTTTTTAAAACCTCGCCAGGGTGTGGTCTCCTAAAACAAAACCTGTATTGCATCGTCTGGAGTGTAGACGCTCTGGGCAGTCCATGTAGCCTGTTATGTGGCTATTCCAGCAATTTAAACAGTCCTGGTAAATTTAAGACTCCAAGCCACACTGTAGCCTGATCAAATAAGTACAGATGCTGTGGTGGGATCGTGTTCCAGGAGGATTTAACCTTCCAGCGCGGACTCCAGTCCAGAAGTCTGTTCCCTTCCAATTAAAAATGCTTCATTTTGTACGTGAATGTCATGTGGCACTAGAATATTTATGATGTAGTGGGGATCTGCAGGAGCTGATAATCTTCTCATTATTGCATTGTGTTGGCGGTGTTCAAACTGTATTGTCCTTGTTTTAATTATTTTGTACTTTGTTATTTTTTTAAATCATAATTTACACAGTGCCTTATTAAAAATTTGCTTTTATTTGTTTATTATTGACATGTAAAGGTCATAATTGCAATAAAAAGCAGAATTTGTCGTGGTTTATTTATTGCAGAATGTAATCCCCCTCAAGTCTTTTAATATTGGAAGCTTGCTAAAGGTCTTTTTCATAATAACCTACCTAATCCCTCAGGACCAGTGATGGATTGGATGAGAGTATTAACTCGGAAGCAATTTCCTGCATTCTCTTCTCAAATTGCTTCATATAACATCTGTGCTGCAAGTGTGAATCCTTTTTTTTTGGTTAAGTTATGAATAAAAGACTCTACCTGATTCTGAAAAAACACCTATCTTACTAGTACCTGCACTAGTATCACTAGCTGCATTCAGTGGGTGTGCGTCCTCACTGCCATTGTGCACATTGGTCCAAATGCAGTCCGTCCGAGTTTAATTATCCTTTTGATGAGAACGACACTACTTTTTTGTTTTTTAATGAAGTCTTTCATTAGGTTTCATATTCTGAAATGTCTGCTTTCCAGATGTATTCCAGTAGTATATTTTGGTGAAACCCAAGTAAAAACAGATTTCACATTTCATTGTGAATATAACTTCATAATACACATGTGGAGTATTTTACAGCTGTGCGGAATCCCCCTGCATTGCATCAATCACCTATCCATGGTTCTTGCTATGTTGGCTAATCAGTAATGTTAGGTGTTTAATGGATACAGTATGGCAGCATGTGAAGCTTCTGGATTTCTTTAATTTGCATGTGTTACTTTTTTCTAGCATTTTTTTGCATTGATTTTTTTTTTTGTTTTTTTTTTGTGCAAAACCTGTATAATTTCAGGAGTAGCAGCTTCATGGGTTTAGCCCAGTCTGCCAAACAAGGGGCCCCACTGTGAAAGCCACACTGTTACATGTGGATGAGATGGAATTCAGACTGTTAAGGAATCCTGGTGTTTGATTTACATCAAACAGCCTCTTGTGAATTATTTTATTTCCGCTTTTTCCAAAAATGAATCAAGAGCAGTTCTGTTTGCTGTGATTTGTGCACTGGGGGTTGGGGGTCTCCATCTGAGCCGACCCTTTGTCCCCCCCATCCCCATTCAGATATTTCTGGAGGCTTGCCTGTGCGTATTCCTTAGTCCTACAGTCTCAAGCTATTCCTGTGTGTTCAGCCTCCGACAACACTGAAAGAAGAGAGAAGAGCCCCAAGGTCCTGACTGGACAATAGAGAGTCCCAGGGTCCTGAAAGGGGAGAGAAAATAAAAGGAAGAAATGTAGACATGAGTGCAATGCGATGAGACGCACAGCAGAGTAAGTTGTGGAAAGGGGAAGAACAGCACTACCATATAAATGGAATGGAAAATAAGGATGCCTGGAGGGAAGGAAACCTCTCTTTGTAATAGTTTTTATTATCATGTCAGTCCTGTAGGAGTGTGTTTATGCTGGGTGATCGTATACACACACACACACACACACACAATACAGCATTTCCATGACCCTTCCTTTACTTAATACAGCAGTGTCTCACAAATGTCTTGATCCTGAAATTATAATTAGTTTTACATGCTTCCATAATTCTCTACCTGAATGGATGAACATTCATTTCTTCCAGGTGCACTTGGGCAAGGCCACATGGGTTGTGATTGAGATTGAGAACTGAGTTTTGATGCTTTCATCAATTCGCTCTCACCGAGGCATAAGCATGTACTGCAGTCAGTGTTTTCCATTACCTTCTTGAGAGCAAACTAGAGGGCATGTGATGCAGTGTATTTATGTGTGTTTTTTTTTTTTCATAATAAATACAGCACACGGACAGGTTTGAATGGGTTAGTGAGGGTCAAATGTGGGCTCAGCAGGCTTGCAGTATTTGCAAACAAAGTAAGTTTCCATGCAACATTCTTGCTGTGTGCTCTGCTCTGCACGCTGTGGGGTCATCGATGGGAGGTAAATGAAGGATCTCAAGGATGCTCAAGTTAATCACATGTACGCAGGCAACGCTTTTCTCTCAAAAGAATTGGATTCCAACGGCAGACTGTCTGGAGTTATTTTAAATGTTTGTTCCCAGCAGAGATCAGCAAGTTGCTCCTGGCTGGCAGTAATCTTGCTCTGCAAAGTCACGCTGTGATTTGTTTTGTTTTTCAAGCGTATGGATCAGGTTTTTAAAAATGAAAACACGAACCTGGACAAAGCAGACAAACCAAGGCATTGGTGTGACCGATGAGGGAGGGAGGGAGGAGGGGGGGGTTGGGTCAACATTTAAAAAAGAAGCCTGTCCAGTTATCATCTTCAGTGCTTTTTTTTATCTTTTAACTAAAGACCTGAAATGTCTTGCACGCTATTGAAAGGTTACCGTGGCTGATCTTTCTTTCTCCATTGCTCTGGATTCTGCTCCAGCAAGCCTGTACAATAGCAATCTGTCAAGTGTACAATAGTGAAGGGGAAATGTTATTAAGCACTTGTCAGCAGCTGCCACCGATTTTGAAGTTATTGTTTGTGCCATTTAGCAAGGATTTTAATAACGGAACCCATCTGGAGATTTATTGGACCGTACTCTAAATGAGCTTGTAATTATGAAAGGAATATTCACCAAGGCTGCTTACTCCCACTGTAGCATGCCAGTGGAGTTGATAAGTGCGGTAGACAAAATGAGTCTCCTAAGAAAGGAGAATCAGCTGGTTTATTACAGCAGGAGGTACGTTAAACTGTTCACAAACCATGTGGAATTGTGCCTGCTGTGGTAGTCAAACTATTTACTGGTATGTTCTCAGTTCCTCGGTGTAGGATTTATGGCTTACCTGTTACAAAAGGGCTACCTGTATATCTTCCTGAAGGTGTGCGTGCAGTGCTGAGGTGGTTCATGCAATCGCATATATTGCTACTGTTTTTTTTTTTTTAATGAAACTGCATAAAGCACATTGCCAGAAGTCACACAAGGCTTATTATATGAGCTTGTGTCAGGCTGCAACTCGCATTGCAACGTTTTCTTGTTTTGTTACCAAATCATTTGCTGTTATTTCAAAGCAAAAAGGAGGTCTATTTCATGGCTCCGAAATCTACGAAACCAGAACAATCCAAATGGTTTAACCCACTGACAACCAGAATGACCTTCGTGTTTATTTGCATCTTTTACCAGACCGACACAAGGGAAAATACAATAATATCACTGTAGCGTTTTCCTTTGCCAGCATGATATCATATATTGTTTTTCATTTTATCATCTGTGTTTTAGTGACTGAATAAAGTTGGTACAAATCCAGTGCTACATTATTCCGGCAGTGCATTTTTAAATTTTATAAATCAAACTCCTCCAATATTCGTGTCTTTGGTTGGTGTTTGAAAAAATAAAAAGCATTTAATTGAACTTCATATTTGTTTGATAAACACGACCCTGCTTATCTGAGCATTTATAAACTCGTGTTCCCTGGTGGAAGTCATGCCTAGCAGAAAGTGTCAGCTGTTTGTGTGTGTCTGTTCATAAAAGCTGTGTTGATGGTTTGAATTAACCCAGCGTGCCTGGTTAGACACAGGGGTTAAGTCACCACAGCAATAAATCACTTGCTACACCAACCACTAAATCACAGTAATCGCATAATGGTAGGATTACAGCATGGACTGTAATGACACAGAAATGTGCAGTCAGACAGTGCCTGGCATAGTCAAATAATATTAACAAAACTATGCTCTGTAAAATCCATGTCTGACCAAACAGTGGTTTTATTTAAAATCAATGTATTATAAAGCAGTACCGAACTGCGTGAGATGGAAGAGAGCCAGCAGCAATATCAGTAGGGTTTTTATTTATTACTTTGGACACTTAATACAACTCATTTTACACTTTATATTATATATAATATATAATATATAATATATAATATAGCTCCTTTCAAAACATGAGTCTTCCCAAGGTGCTTCAATATGTGAATTTATGGAAAATGGTAGCATTTATTAAAATGAAGTTAACTACAGGTTAATAGGAGCAGACTCCTTGTAGGTAATGGAATGCTTCTATATTAGGAGCCAGGTCTGTGAAAGGAGGCGATGGGTACAGCGCATACCACAAGCGTGGATACTGTGGGGCTCCCTTTTTTAGCCTTCTCCATAGTTGCCTCCCCCAAAAAAAGAAGTTCTGTCTAATTCTTGCACTTTTTTTCCCTCCCAAAGCACTTCAGCTGTTACACTTACAGTAATTTGAACTTGTAAGAATTAGATTTCCTTATTCACTGGCTGGAGAGAAACGGGGAGCTGTAGAGAACACAGGCAGCGAGTTCCTGTATATTCACTGTACAGTTAGGCCAGTCCGATCGGAAAACCCTTTTCAGTAAGGCGCGTGCTTTTAAAATCTGTTCTCGGTTTTTATTAAACATAGTACTCTACTTTTAATATACTGTTGCCTGGGGTGACCGGATTTCTTTTCCTAATAAACGTTTTTCTGTACTGGTAGTAGATGTGTTTTTCAACAAAGCTGGCACACTGCGTTCATGCTGTCAGCAAAACCCTGTCCTCCTCAGACAAAGAGTTGTTTTTCTAGGGCACTCTAAATATGTGTTCCTATTAAAAATAAAACTTGGACTTGGCTTAATGGTTCAGCAGGGTCGCTTGTTATTTCACATTAATGGAGTTTAAAGCTGTTATGCTATGTTTGTATTTCCTTTAATTTTCATTTACAAAATCTATTGCTATATTCATTGTAATAAAAATATGCTCTGTTATAAAATAACTACAGTCATGAGTGTTCAGCTTCATAATACGCAGAATAAATAATACACTTTAAAACCGTAATGGGGAAATCAATTGGTAAAAAATAAACAGAAACCGCGACTGACTGGCTCGTGGTACGACATGTGAGGAATGAAAAATAAGAAACGTGCCATTTGAGGAAGTGGTCCTCTGCATTCTCTACAGATGTAGAAGTCACAGTGATGAATTGCAGCTTATTTAATCCCCTGTAAAGATGGGTTTTGAGTTTGCTGTGCCCTGTGTTCGTTGTGTAGCTGCAGTTTATCTCTCCAGCGGAACACCAGAAGCATTAACCCTGAACTCGATGATCTGTGATCTCTAGCGAAGGCTGGTCTGGCTCCAGCACTACGTACGTTGTTCAGTCTGTAGTGTAGTGCTGCCGTGCCCCTATATCTTAAATGACTGCAGTCGCATCAATAATAATGCTATATTTGTATTTATTTTTACATATTTGCTTCTTTTTTATTTATTTTATTACCGCCTATACACAATTATAGGATCATGCCCATTTGGCAGACTGTGACCTTGGCAAATTTGTACTATAATTCTATGGGGAAACATGGAATCAAACCATAATCCTTGTGGTAATATATTTTAGTTTTTGGCCAATAGGCTATTGGCATTGATACTACAACATTCTTATTGTGTCTTTCTCGGGTGTACAAGTATAGTATCCAAAAGGGAGAAGAACTAGAGACTTGTAAATGCCTTAGCTTACAGAAGTAATCACCTTGCGGTGGGTGGGTGTGTGACCAGAGGCTTTCTTTGCTATATTGAAATACAGTCTCAGCAAAGACTTTAATAGGTGCCACTTGAGTTCTCTTCGTGGAGTAACACTCATGCTGACCCAAGATTTGCAGAGTTTGTTTGTTTTATTTTTATTTATTTGTTTGCCTTGAGCTTGAGTGTTTGATTTGTCTTGTCTTCCACGGTCATCAACACACAAACAGCCCTGCATTATTGTACAGGTCTTTCTACACACTGTCAAGCCAAGGAGTTTCATTCAATCCAGCGGCAGTACCCCCCAGAGATATCTAGACCCAGCTTTTCTATTAACCTTACGTGTGAGGCTCGCAGCTCCGGCTTGCCTTATTCTGACAGGTCTGTCTGCAGGGATCATTTTAAAAATCTGATCCAGACCCTTCTCCCAACATCTCTGCATCAAACACTACAGTGGAGTTCATTTTGACACAGTGTCACATCCAATATGTTTTGAAACGCGGTTTTAAATGGAGAGGTGGAAGTGTGTGCATTAGGGGTGTATAAAGTGATTTCCTATTGAGTGGTGCCAGCATGGCATTGCTATCCAGCTTTTATGCTTCCTAATTCCAGAACTTTGTAAGCTGCTGTATTCTGAGTTCAGTCAGAACTTTATTAAAGCTTTTATTTTGTTCTGCAGTATGTGTGTTTTTATTAGCAGTAGCAGTCTGTGCCAGTGAGGTTAGAGGTCAGTAATGCTGCATTCTGATTAGCTAAAGCAGTGTCCAGTGTTCAATCTGGATTTGAATGCTGTGTATTACAGCGTTGTCTTGAGCAAGCTACATAATGAAGGGACCAGAGACTGCAGAAGAAGATTGTAGTGTTCCAATTATGTGCAGTCGGACCCAATCAACCAGATCCTGCAGCTAACCTTTCACTGTGCAGTGTCAGTCAGTCTGCAGTGCAAAGCAAGCTATACAGTGCTTCATAATATGCAGATTTTAAAACCTTTATTTTTATTGCATTTCTTGGGGGGGGTATTTCAGTCCTGAAATAAGCATGCTCTGCTGTGTACTGTAAATTCTCCAGTTTGCTCTATCTGTCAGCAGGGGTATTGTGTTTTTATGAAACAGCGACAGCAGGTAAACAGTCAATCTCCTCCTATTAAACACTCAAAGCCATCTCTGTTCCTCAAAGTCTTAAATAATCGTCTAATGTTTTCTCATTAGGCAGTTCTAATGGCTAGCTTTCATAAAGCTGAGAGTGGCTCTGCCAGTCTGGGTGTTGTGCTAAAGGGTACTATTCCTGTAAACCCTTGTTGTGTTTTTGGTGTGTGTGGGTTTTTGTTTTTTTTGTTTTTTTGGGAGAGTGGAGTGACTCTTTTTATACGACAGCCTTCAGACACAGTGAGCTGGAGTTCTATTTTATGGCATTGATTCTTTCCTCTGAAGTGTTACTTACTGCTGTGTCATTGCACTTTCTCAACACGCAAGCATAATTAGCCAGGCAGGGGGAGCCTAGGCGGTGTTCACACATTGATTTTTCAGTCGGATGAAAGGCCAGGGAACAATGTTCCAACACTGCTGTTTGACAGTGTTACCTGATTTGAATGGTATCGTCTGCACAGCGGTGGCAGGAGTCTGTCTGGACTATTGGCAGCATCTCGTCTCAAAGGCAGAAGATTGATGCGCCCTTTTTATATTTGTACAAGTCATGGTTTCTCTGATTCATTAATATAATGTTGTTTCTGTGTGGAGTCGCTACTTCTGAATTGGACTTCTGTCATCTAGCACTCAGACATGCATGGAAGTAAACCAATTAACTTTGTACATTTAATATGGAAATGTTGTACTGTGTGTTTGTTGTCTATTTAGTTTTCACAACTACACAAAGTCTTAGCCAAGACTTACTCAAGTGGGGACTTGTACTTTTTTCAGTTTCATACAGAATGTTGTGATCGTTGGTAAGATAATTCCCAGAAATGCAGGCTTCATTTTCAGTCTTCCCCAAGTTCGTGAATATGATGGCTAATTTAAAAACTGGACACTTCATACAGTTCGGGACCAAGAATATCTGAAGTCCTCATTTGCAAACACTTACCACGGCAGTACTATATGTTGCAAAATTTGTTTGCAGTGTTGTGTGTGTTTTTTTTTTAAATTTTAGCTTGATGTAAATCAGTGTATTGACAAAGTAAACGTAATTTCACTGCTGTTAATGATACTACAAGTGTGTAGTCTTTTTATTAAATCCGTGTGTTAGATGAACTGCTTTTTAGTTTGACTAAACGCAACAATAACTCTTTTTCTCTTGTGGTTTTTTTTGTTTGTTTTTTGCAGGTAAACTGTGAATATGCGTTGCCTGGCAGCTCGCGTGAATTATAAGACTCTGATCATAATCTGCACCATCTTCACACTCGTGACTGTGCTGCTGTGGAACAAGTGCTCCAGTGACACAGCCAACCGCTTCCCACGAGACCAGAGCCTGCTGGATAACAGGCTGTGGAGGGAGGGCTTAGAGAAGAGGACTGCTGCCTCGGAGAGCAACAGCCATGCAAACAACCTCCCCGCACCAAAGCAGCAATCAGAGGAGGCTTCGCCCCAGGAGCAGCAGAAGGCTCCCCCGGTGGTGGGAGTGGGGAACAGCAACGTTAACAAAGTGCTTGGAATCAAATACGAAGAGATAGACTGCCTAATTAACGACGAGAACACGATCAAGGGAAGAAGGGAGGGGAACGAGGTCTATCTTCCTTTCAGCTGGGCCGAGAAGTATTTCGAAGTGTACGGAAAGATCGTCCAGTACGACGGCTACGAGAGGTTTGAGTTCTCTCACAGCTACTCCAGAGTCTACGCCCAGCGGGAGCCCTACCACCGGGATGGGGTGTTCATGTCCTTTGAGGGGTACAACGTGGAGGTTCGGGACAGAGTGAAGTGCATCAGTGGAGTGGAAGGTTTGTACAACGTCTGTGTGTGTTTGCTTATCCCAAGCTAGCTTCCCCCTGCTCCCAATATTTTACTTGACTACACACTTGAAATATGACACAATTTTGTGTAATGTTTTGATTTGTTTTCCATTAAATCGCACGTGCCGAAAATAGTTTTAATACAAAGCAAGTTGTACACAGTGAGTTGCTGTAGTTATTAGTCTTGTAAATCACTTCCACCTATACGGAGCATGCATGTAGTATAAAAGGGAGTGCTGTAAATACTTGTAGAATCTGGGAAGTAAACTGAAGACAGGAGTCATTTCAAAATAAACTGTTTAAATGTAATAGCTTCCAGCAGGAGAAGCCCAAGCTGCCTCCAGCCTCCCAGCCCTACACTGTTCAGAATGGTTTCTAATCCCTAACCCTGTTGGACCCTCTTCAGGAGTTCCTCTGTCCACGCAGTGGGGGCCTCAAGGCTACTTCTACCCAATCCAGATCGCACAGTATGGGCTGAGTCACTACAGCAAGAACCTGACGGAGAAGCCCCCGCACATTGAAGTGTACGAGAGCGCGGAGGACAGCAGGCAGCAGAGTGGCTGGACCGCTCCCAGGGGATGCACCGTCTCTTCAGTGCATGACAAAACCAGGTCCAGCACTGTCAAGCACTTCAGTGCACCAGGTACTGTATTGCAGTTCAGCTGGTACGGGTGACGAGACAGTACGTTCTGTGGTTTGACTGATGTAGCTCTGGATAATGGAGTAGGTAATGGGTGACACTGAAGGTGTATGAAGTTGCAATTAGACCTACTCCAAAATGCTTCGGAGTTCATTTGTTTTTCACTTGAAGATGAATTCATTTTAAGAATAATTGTTTTCTATCTGGCAAGTTGCTAAATTCAATAGTGTGCGTGTTGCACTTGTTGGTTAATTAGCAAATCCATTATTCATTCTCCTAGTTGCATAACTAAAGGCAATCCATTAAAATGGTGACATTTGTAGCACCTCCTTATTTTTATTTATGTATTTATTTTTTATTGAAGCCCTGCTATTTAAGATTTTAAAAAATGCCCTTTTGGGAGTTGTAAATTGTTTAATTTTTAAACCGTCCAGATTTTTTTTTTTTTTTAATTTGTTTTATTTTATAGCGACCTGCAATCTGTTTCGTGTTCCCATGCAATATAATATTTTATACAAGGATATCTTTAAGTATTCTTTTCACCAGGCAGAGAGGTGTTCTTGTTCCTAACACTAATGCATTTCCCCATAACTAATCAATACCCATTAGAATTAACAAGCCTCTTGCTGACAATGGCAGTGGAGTAATTGCTGTCAGCACCTAAGCCTCAGGTCCCTGAAGGGAAAGCTGTGAAGGATGCCCCTGTGGCTTTGCAGCAGAGAAGTATTGGAGCAGCCCAGGGAATGGGGATCTCTTATGCATTCTCTACTCGTACGTTATTGATGGCAAAGTAATCACGAGGCCACAGAACAAATCCACTTCCTACAAGATTGCAGTAACTAATGGATTTATGAGTGCATTATACAGCACTCGCAATGGCGGCAATCCTTTCTCAAACTGGCTCACCATTACTTTAAGGAGTCCCTCCTGCCCGAGGGAGAGAGAAAGCATCTTGGATGGATGTAATGCACTAAGAAACAGAGGAAGGGAAAAGGGAGTTGGAAAGAACAAGCAGTTATATCTCCAAGGTCTTATTTATTTAAAGCTGGCAGTTCTGCTAGAATGTGTGTCACTGTCAAGAACGCTGCTGGCTTGAAAAGGTTTAGTTTCACTTCTTGGTAGTGAATGCTGCGTGAACGCCATGTTACTGTCATACCATCCAGAGATGCAAGGATACAAGGGGCAATGTGATCTCTTCTAGACAGTTTATGTATTAACACTTCTCATGGAGTTTCAGCCAAGAGGTTGAATTAGCATTTCTTCCCAATTAAGTAAGACATGAGCGTATGTGAGCTCCCATAGGAACATAGTTGTTGTAGTTTAAAACCGCAAGACTTGAACATGTCGTGGGTGAGGAGAGCTGTCCTGTTTCTTAATTAAGAGGTCACAGAGCAGTTTTTTGCAAAAACAAACAAGCGAAACAAACGCATGTTATATATTTACTATTGCCGCCTTCTGTTTTGCAGAAGCTTCAGATGGAGTCTGGCTGCCCCTTGGGAACACAAAAGATTTCATCATCTCGTTCGACCTCCGATTCGTGACGAACGGAAGCGTTTCCGTGGTCCTCGAGACGACCGAGAAGAACCAGCAGTTTGTTATTCACTACGTCTCCAACACGCAGCTCATAGCTTTCAAAGACAGGGACATCTACTATGGCATCGGGGCCAGGACTAGCTGGAGTACCGTCACGAGAGACCTGGTGACCGACCTAAAGAAAGGAGTCGGGCTTTCCAACACCAAGGCTGTCAAGCAGACTAAAATCACGCCCAAGCGGGTGGTTAAGATCGTGCTGAAAGGGAAAGGCTTCATCGATAACATCACCATATCCACGACCGCCCACATGGCCGCCTTTTTCGCCGCTAGCGATTGGCTGGTGAGGAACCAGGACGACCGAGGCGGCTGGCCCATCATGGTGACGCGGAAACTCGGGGAGGGCTTCAAGTCTCTGGACCCTGGCTGGTATTCCGCCATGGCGCAGGGACAGGCCATGTCCACGCTGGTTAGAGCCTACCTGCTTACAAAAGATCCGGTGTACCTCAGTGCCGCGCTCAAGGCAACAGCACCCTACAAACGGCCGTCTGGGCAGCATGGCGTCAAGGCTGTGTTCATGAACAAGTATGACTGGTACGAGGAGTACCCCACCACCCCAAGCTCTTTTGTTTTAAATGGCTTCATTTACTCTTTGATAGGCCTCTACGACCTGAAAGAGACTGCAGGGGAGCCGCTGGGGCGGGAGGCTCAGGTGCTGTACAGCCGGGGCTTGGAGTCCCTCAAAGCCATGCTGCCGCTGTACGACACAGGCTCCGGCACCATCTACGACCTTCGGCACTTCATGCTGGGGACGGCGCCCAACCTGGCGCGCTGGGACTATCACACCACGCACATCAACCAGTTGCAGCTGCTGGGCACTGTGGAGGACTCGCCTGTCTTCAAAGACTTTGTCAAGCGCTGGAAGAGCTATATGAAAGGAGGCAGGGCAAAGCACAACTAGAGCTTTCAACCACAACCCCAAGGCGTTTCACTCATTCAGGCTGCACTGGATCGGCTGCTCTGTTGTTGTGTCCAATGAACACGCAAAGCCATTTAAAACTTGTGTACGGAGTTGCTATTGTTGCTGTGGGTTTTTTTTTCTTTCAGCTATTCAAAGAGAATACTATGTTGGTACCTATCAATTTAAGATTATTTAGTAACACGTACACACATACTTGCATTTAAATGTAAATGTCTATTCCAAGTTTCTAAATGTTTTCTTTTTCCGTGAATCTCTGTGCTGCGTGTGCAGGCTGTGGTAGATATCCACATCCCTTGATTTGTGAATGGGGCAGTGCCGTTGAGTTTGGCTACACTTGTCCTTCTACCCTTGTTTGTATGGGTGTTTCCTGTTTTAACAGCTGCTCCAGCTTGGGTTCAGACCTGACCTGCAACATGTCAATCAGAATCGAGCAGGCTTTTCCAGTGAGCCTCCGTTTCATTTTAGCACCTGCCTCAAAAAAATAACAAAGTTAAAAGGATGTGCAGTAGTGCAAATACGTGTGTTGATCTTCACTCTGCAAGAGCATTAAAAAAAAATCGACAAACTGTTGGTGACGGGTAGAGATATTTACCAGTTCGTATCGTATTTTTTTTTTTTTTTTTAATTTTTTAAATTATAGATAGCTTTTAGATTTAAAAAAATATATTCCACATTTAAAATATGTATATTAAAATTAAAAGGAAATATATATTTTGTAAGAGGGAAATCCTGTAGGATGCTGCATTGTGATTTTGATGTACAGATTTAAAATACAATGGAAAATACCTTTTCAGAGCCATTCGCTTTGGTACCTGCCATTTGGCAGAGTTGTGTATTAATTATTAAACTGTTTAGTAATGATTCAATTGCAGATGTGTGCTGTTGTAAACCAGAAAACCATGTCCCAATTTCGTGCATTATAATTGTGGGGTTCCTAAAGGGACTGAAAACGTGAAGTAGAGCCTTATCGGGTTATTCTGATCTTTTGAAATTTGAAATCTACAGAACTCAATCAGCACGTGGGTTAATCACGATTTCTTTTTGGAAATAGACTTGTACAGTCCCTCGCTGGCTGTGCTCTAGAAATTTACTCAGTTTGTTACAGAAGCACAAAGTTACCACTTCCACAAGATCATAGTAAGAGGCAGTGATGTAGAAGTTTTGGTTTAAATGTAAGTTTCCAGACCTAATCCATGCAGTTTAATTCCTAATAACTGCACCTGCAATTAATATTTTAATTTTATCTCATTTACAGTCAAATATAAAGGATAATTATACCATATGTCCTGGTGCTTATCCTGCTTATTAAACATAAATTAGTGTACAATCATAAGTGAGGTAGAAGGATCCATGTGCCTTCACAATGTTACAGCCTGTGTATTTGTAAGGTGCACTCCTTGAACAAACTGATTGGTGCAGTTCCTCAGTCATCGTTTATATACTGTATAAAACTAAACACAACAAATTGTATGTTGTAGAAACACAGTCCTTCACACATTTCACCTCTTTGTATTGGGTCTATAAACTAAACTATTTCAGGACAAGTCAAATGAAAAAGCAAAAAAGCATTTTTTGAATGTTACTATAAGGTGTGGGTGTGGTTTGTGGATTGTATTTAAATGTCATTACAATGCTACCAACAGCCGAGTAACCTCCTGTTTTAAAATGCAAACCTAAAGCTGGCAATGAGTCTACATCAGAACCATTGGGGACATTTTAGTTTGTTTGTTTTGTGTTGTGTGCATCTGTGCTACATTTGTCATGCAAAAGGCTAAATCAAAAATAACTCTCATTGCTTTTTTTTATGGTGTCCATTAACAGTGGTGAAGGACATGCTTGTTATTATGGGAAGCAGTAAAACCATAGTATAGGTATTTCTGCATTAGTCGACCTCTATTGAACCAGTCGTGCCCAGTGGTGCAACTCGTGCTTTGTCACCTCGCTCTGTATTGGCCTTAGTTATCAAAGCTTTTTTGCATCTTCCTTTTTTTTTTTTTTTTTTTTTTTTCTTTAAATCATGCTGTTGCATGCAAAGCCAGCAAGAGAAACAATTTATTTGTCCTTTTTAAATATAACTTTTTTTTTTTTTTCCCCATTTGCAAAAATGGAGCCGGCTGTGAAAGCATGTTGAGTCAAGTACACAAAACGTGTCGCACTTGCTTTTCAGAGCTTGTCGGGCAACCGTTAACGGCAAGACCCTGTGGCCAGATCTCTTGATCTCTTTCTGGAGGTCTTAAAATGGTTGGGTTGGTGCAGCGTTAATGTTGCATAAAAATGTTTCTTTTGCTTTTGGCCTAATGTGTTGTCCATTTGATAACACAATAATAAGGTCTATGCTTATGAGTTATATATATAATTTTTATTTTTGATGTTTAAACTGGGTCTCACCAGGTTCACATTCATCAGTGTACTACAGACCTTTCTCAGGGCTAATGTACGCGAGTAGTAGGTAACCTATCAAATAGCAGGTTACATTTATCAGTTTGGGTTGTGTGTCTTCACACCGGTTAAATCGGCGTGGGTTTGCTTTATGAACTTGGAAACCCTGACTGTCCGTAAACAAAATAAACACTAACTGCCTACACCTTGGCTCCACACGTTGGGAGACATTTGTCAAAAAAAAAATTGCATTTCTCAAATACAGCTATGCATAAAGTCAGATATTTTCATTTTTTTATTCTTGCTTTCTTCAATTGATTTACACAACAGTAGATACATACATGAAAGGTGTGTGTACAGAGCTTGTGCTGTTAATACCAAAGTGTTCAAAGCCCCGATTTTCTCTATTTTAAATAGATACTGTACTGTTGAAAGAGATTGTATGCTGTTACATTTCCAGTCTGTGCTGACACATTTCCAGTGGCCTCATTGTGGGTTCAGTGTTCTAGGCAACTTTTGCAATGCAGTTTTAATCATGTGGCTGCAGATGTGTTCATGAGGAATAACTTTTACAATTTTTACCAACCCTCTGCCACACAAATCACCTGCCTTTGCAAAGAAATACGTGTATAAAGTGAATAGGACTGTGCCACTGATTTGGGGAATTTGTTTACAACTCTGTCATTTCATCAACAACTACACAACTCCATCGTTTCGTTAATGAACGCCAGCAACAGTCTCTAAGCGCTAGTGAAATTGTTTAAGGGGGTTGTATTTACAAGATTGCTCTGATTTGTGAATCGTTCCACATTCTGAACACATTTGCTTCCTGCAGGCTGTCTGTAGGTTTAGGCAGCACTCAAGCACAATGGTAGAGCCTTGTGTCGATGTTCTTCTTTATGTTCTGGACAATGTGCAAGACTTTCCCTACAAGCTGCTATTCTCATTCAAATTGTAATTGTGTTCCCCCCCCCCAAACATGTACATGTGGAGCTTTAAATCACATGTAACGTATGCAATAAAATGTTTACTGGATTCCCTCCTATAGGGGTGTCCTTTAAGGTTGTACAGACTTTGCAATTTAAGCACAATGTGCACACTTAACCGTTTTTTTTTTAAGCAGAAAGTGTTTATATAAAAAGTTAATCTTTGTGGTTTAAATCGCTTTCCAAAAGTTGTAAAATAAATTTAAAAAAAAAACTTAAGTTTTTGGGTGTTTTTTTTCCTCAAATTTAGGAGAATCAAATGTGTCATGTTTTTGAAACTGGCTCTGTACTGTAGCTTTTAATGCCTGCACTAAGAAAATGATCTCTATTCACACTCACACTATGATAGGTATAAATTATATATTGACTGTCTTAAGGCTTGACATTTTTACTTCAAGGCTTTTTAAAGGGTGATGTCCAAAGTCTTTCTATTTTCAAGAACTACTTCAGCTATGATGAATAATCCAACAAAAATAGCCTCTACAAAAGATGGAGACTTAAATTAAAGAAAAATTTCATACACCTCCTCACACATTTGTGTAGCCGTAGTTGGGAAGGCGGGCAGTAGTATCTCAGAAGTTTGGGGTAGCTCTAATGTGTCCAGCGGGCACTGTTCCTGCAGGACCGGTCCCTTTGCACTTCACTGATTCCCCGCTCGCCTGCAGTCACGGGGAGGGTCACGGACACTGATCAAGCTGAAGGTACATTGATGCTTACGGGTGCCGTAAGGAAAATGAGAAATCCGTTCTGTCGCTGGCTCAGCTCGGCTGAGCAGTGCAGTGCACTACCAACAGTACAGTGACCTGAAGAAAACACCTTGCTCAGTTTTCTGAAGACTTCATTCGATTTAATTTAAAAGCATTTTGCCAGGAGTGTTGCGAGTGTAGAAAGGTGAGGATCAATTACGTGGCGTAAACCGGACTTCCTCCCCGCGGTGGGAATAAGCAATCACCTGGCGGTGCCACCTGATCTGGTGAAGCATTCTTCTCTGTCAGGAGAAGCTGCATCGACCCATGTTCATAGCTCTTTGAAGAAGGCACGCTCTTTGTCTAAAAGACTTCAGTTTTATTCAACAGTTCTGGAAGATGTACACTATGCTTGTTTTATTTCTTTTTTTTCAATGCAACTCTAAGGGGAATCCCCTTTTCTGTTGAATATCTCCATGCTTCCCTTGCTTATTAATGTTGGCTATTTGGCAAAGCCACTCGATAAGCTAATCCCAGGCAACTCCATTAAACATTGATGCCCATTTCTCTGTTTACAGTAGCTTTATTTGAGCAATGTAGCACACATTATTGTGACACATGCAGAGATGCCTCAGTTGTAAAACTGTCATTCTCGTCCCAAGGGAGCAGATTTGCCATGCCTGACCCGGTTTCTACATTCATTATTGATCACCCAGACAGTCTATTTAAACAGGCACAGAACAGGCTGGACCAATCAGACAGACCCTGGGAATCTCTGTTGCTTTCTGCAGCATGGTGTGTCACAGTGTGTGTGCTTTGCTTATGGTTACATCTCTGCTCTACTTGTGTGTCGCTTGTGTTTATCTGTGCTGCTTCTCCCCTTGCTTTATTTTCAGAAATACCCAAATTGCAATAAATTATTTACCACCGCAGACACATTTGATTAAAGCACGGCCTATAAATGAATACCGCAGTTAACAAGCCTAAGCATCTTAATAATAATAATAATTATTATTATTATTTAGTGGTCTTTTTTTTAATTTTTTTTACACATACTTCTATAGTTTGTGGTAGCAGAAAAATTAAAGAAAGGGGAGACTTTCTCCCTGCAGAGCATAAAGCATTATTAACATGTTGCTGGTAAATTCTATATGCAGTAGGTCTGAAGTGCCTTTTCTGATATGCTAGTGTTTCCTTTGTTGGGCCTATATCAGCTGTTTGTCTATTTGCCTGTTATATGATAAATAATGCCACGCTCAATTGCATTGTGAAGGTGACAGACTTTTGTTTTTATTGAATTACTATGTCATAGTGTCTAAACTGTCATGCGAGTCAAGAAAGCACATAGCTAACAATCCTACACGTACTTCAGTCACAGTGTGTTGACAGCACCAGATTACATTCACCTTCCTTCTGAAACCATCTCTGCAGCCAGAACGGTTTGTTTTTTGTAACATACTGCCACCTTGTGGCAATTGCCTTTCACTGACAGGGAAGATGGCGCATGTACATGTAATGAGCCCCTATGTTAAGTTGTAATGCACTGATATATCAAACCCACTCCCCTCTGCGCGCGTGTCTCCACCCTCATGCTGCACGCAGAGAACAGAGCAGCAGTACAGTTGGAGCAGCTGACAGAGCGAAACGAAGAGAGAAGTAGGAGTGAAGTGTGAAGGTTAGGTGGAAGTAACTGTGTTCAGAAGCCAGTGAAGGGTAGGTGTGCCAGAAACTAACCTGCCTAGTTATGCATTAGCATTACCAAAGGATACTGGAGATTTCACAATAAATGGGAGGGTTGCTGCAACTTCTGAGCGTCTGTCTGTGTTTTGGGACAATGTGCTGTGCCTTCAGCACCTAACACCAACCCTTACTCGCACCTACAGTGTATTTAAAGGGATACTTGGTTCGTCTACCTTTCCACAAGATTTAATGTCTTGCTTCTTCAATACCCTATTAGGATTATTTTATTATTTTCTATTGCTGATTTGCCTTTCATCATTATTTTACATGCCTGCCAACTATGCCCCTTCATAGAGCTCTCCGAGACTAACTTCCACCTGCAGCGACCTGTTTCCAGTGGCTAATAAGAAATACCTGAGCTTGGAGATGGGCGTGTGGCTCTGTATTTGTTGAAGGTGTATTGTTACAATTCTTTGTGTAAAATTCTCACTCCCACACATAAACCAGTACATGGTTACCATGTATCAGGGCAAGGCATTCGTTTTCACAATTTCTGATATTCATGCAGAAATACTTTGAATCGCTGTTTTAGTAAATACCTGGGAATGCTTTTCATGTAAATTACAAGTAACGTGATTTAACTTTCTATCTATCTATCTATCTATCTATCTGATTACCAAAAATGATTGTGTGACTGATATACAGATAAAGTTTGTATTATAATTTCTATTTCAAGTTTTAAAAAACACACTAACGCAATGAACAGTGTGTAACTGGACAAGACAATCCTAACGCAATGAACAGTGTGTAACTGGACAAGACAATCCTAACACAATGAACCGTGTGTAACTGGACAAGACAATCCTAACACAGTGAACCGTGTGTAACCGGACAAGACAATCCTAACACAATGAACCGTGTGTAACTGGACAAGACAATCCTAACACAATGAACAGTGTGTAACTGGACAAGACAATCCTAACACAATGAACAGTGTGTAACTGGACAAGACAATCCTAACACAATGAACAGTGTGTAACTGGACAAGACAATCCTAACACAATGAACAGTGTGTAACTGGACAAGACAATCCTAACACAATGAACAGTGTGTAACTGGACAAGACAATCCTAACACAATGAACCGTGTGTAACTGGACAAGACAATCCTAACACAATGAACAGTGTGTAACTGGACAAGACAATCCTAACGCAATGAACAGTGTGTAACTGGACAAGACAATCCTAACACAATGAACAGTGTGTAACTGGACAAGACAATCCTAACACAATGAACCGTGTGTAACTGGACAAGACAATCCTAACACAATGAACCGTGTGTAACTGGACAAGAGAATCTTAAGTATGTATTTGAGATTCCTTGTCAAAGCCTCACAGCTTTGTATGTATTAAGTTATCAGTTAGGAAAAGCAAACAAACCTTGCTAATGTGTAAAACCCGAGTAAAATAACGGTCACAGCATGCAGCAGTTCCATTATTGTGCTGGGGAGCTGGGTTTGCTAGTTTGCTGTTTACTGTAGTTTGCAGCAAACTGTCAATCCCAGCTCCTCAGGACATGATTAGGATGACTGGTTAAATGGAGATGCCTTGCTTGACAGTACGATGGTGCTCATTTTGTTCTGCTAGGTTACTGTTGAATATGATAATAGAAAATATGGTAATAGGTGAATATGTTGTTGTGTACTGTAAACATTTATATCTTTTGTAACAGTTATGTTATATTTTTGTTATAACCTGTTTTAACAACAATGTATGATCAATTGGGTAAATTAGTTTTAGTGCGGTTGCAGTTTTCAGCTATGTACTACACACAAAAATAAACGTTTAAAATGTTTCCACTTCGGAGGGTCTGAGAGGGTGGTTCCATGCCAGAAAATGTTTAGAACATATTAATGATTATTCATACCAAGTTTCATGCTTCTAACCCACAGTGCAAGGTTTTGGCAATATCGCTGGTTAACCACACCACTATAAATGCCATCTACAATATGTTATTACTGTATTCATGTGTTTTTTAAAGGACTTGTTAGTAAACATACATTCATTATAAAACCAAGTAATTGTTGTGCATGAATGTCTCTGTGTCAAATGGGAAGGCACTTTCAACAGTGAAGATGTACAGTAAAGACTGCTCTGCACACTCGAAACGGCAGGCTAGCCAAATGTATGTACACTGTTCATACATTTCTCATTTTAGACGTCGTCAAACTATCACACTGGTTGTGAGGCTGTCAAACTGGCTAGCCTCCTGTCACACATGTGCCTGGGTTATCTGTTTCAGCCCTATTTGTCCTTCTGTGTTTATGTAAATAATGGATCATGGTAACTGTGCTGTAGATAGTACTGTAACTGTCAGGAATCAGCTTTTCACTGTCATGGAAATCTTTTTCATTGATTTATTTATTTTACTTTAATTCAAGATCAATATGATCTAAATGTATTGCATACTATAAATAAAAGTGAGTACAGTGTACGGTAGGAGGGCCTGTATTTAACACATGCATTAATATCATTCTAGTTTAACTGTTTCGACCCATTATATATTGAAGTATTGTGGAATCTTAACGGTAATGCATACATTTGCAATGTGCACCATGACTCATTATTACAGCAACCCTGTATAAAGTATATAAAGCAGCATTTCTGATCAGTGTTGTTCAAAGTGCTAAATGAATGTTGCATGGATTTTGTCAGCTGTGTTTTAGTCTCTACAGCAAGATGATGGAGGATGCAAACAAACTGGAATGACAACAGGCTCTTGTGTTACGTAGAGTACACAGAAGGCTACGGAACACGGCGGTAAACACAGACCGATTCATTATATTGTAGATACTTTACTATATGCATTCTAATAGTCCCACCAGGACGAATACCTAATAATGAAAGTATGTGTACAGCGTGGGCTATAGGCTAAATACAGTAAGCTTAATTATATATATATATAGAAATAAAATATTGCAAAACGGCTTGCCTTGCCTTGCAAAGATGGGCTCACCTTGCCTACAAGACTTCAGCGGGAGGAGCGCACACCCACTCCCAGAGAAGTGTCTCCAGGTAACCAGTCACGCGAGCCGAGCTGTCTTCTCCAATCAGAGCAGCGCTTCGGTAGGCAGGCAGGTGAGCCCGGGCAATGCCGGGTGCGCTGTGCTGTTAGTCAGTTAGCCGGAGAGCTGCCAGGGCATGCGAATCAGTAGAAGGAAAAAAAACACAAAAAAAAAAACCGGCACCAGTATAAGCTGCTATAGAAGACTGGAGGATCTCTGCTGTACTGGATCAAAATATATATACACACACACACATATGGGTAAGAAAACTAAATAATGCCGGCTGCTCCGCAGTTACAATGAATGTTTCATGCTTTATCCACAATGTAAGTACTGTATTCGTTCATTGTCGCAGGTGTCGCGTCATTCAGTTGAGTTGACACATATGTTTTTTATTTACTCAAGATTTGGCTACTCCAAATCATTGTGCTGCGAGAGGTTTCTGCACGGTACAGTTCTGGGAGTGTGTAATCCGTATGTGGCAGCAGCAGGTGGTATTGAGTGAGTGGTATGCTTTGACTGTTAAAATGTACCGGTCGTGGGCTTCAAGACGCCAATGTGGTAATTCGTTTTACTTGTTGGTTTTCATTTCATATTGCTTTTATCTGTGTCCGAAGAAGACACTGATAAAAATACAAGGCTTAATCTAATATTTATAATAAGTAAATATGTGTCGCTGTGTTGACACGCACAGCACCTCGGTGGGTCTATATAGACTCTTGTGTTAGGGTAAGCGCACCGTTGCTAGTGTACAACGACGCGCGTTTATACAGAATGCATTGTGTCACCTTATACTTCCTGGAGTAATAGGTTTCTTAAGTTTAATACCGATTTTATGATTTTTATTTTTAAAAATAGTTTTAATATATTGTGTATATATAAGTAAGGCCGCTTCCTTGTTGAAATCCCATGTTGAAGGTATCAGCCGCCCTATCTCTGTTTACTGTAAACCAGCACTACTGTAAATATCAATAATACAACGAGCCCAGCTGTTTACACAGTCAGTACCATTATTTCATACTGGGCTGATTAATAACACAGGAACAATCCACAGCGTTGTGTTATGCAAACTTCTAGCTCTGGAAAATAACATAAAAAAATAAAAAAATTTGTAATCTGATCAGGGTCTGCAAACTGAACACGTTTTGTTGCACGTGTGCAGGCTTAAAAAATATGATCCAGCTTTTACTTTTTAGCACACCTTTAACATGCTTAAAGGGAGTTATCATATCCAGTGTTATACAATATGTTAGCAGTCATGGTGATGATGCCCCTGTAATCATACACAAAACATTTGGGAAATTCTTTTATAGGACAAATCAATAGGGAAGACTTGTACTTTAACATTGATTTGGAAAATATAGTTCACCTTGATACATAGGTGTGCAAAAGAATCATTGAATCCTCCACCCAGCTTTGATGAACTTGTATCGTAAGAACACTGTGAAGTGCTGTTTCCTCGTTCCCTGACCGCCTGCAGGGGGTAACCTGGAAGCAATGTACCTGCCGGTGTTTTACACTGTCAACCCCTCAGCTGCTTACCCGTCACAAAGATGCGATATTGTTTACCAAGAGGAGAAGAGTGGAAGAATACAGTTTGAGTCTTTCTGGTCAGGCTCGTTTTGAAGGAGTTACACACCCACCCAGCTCACTATAGTTACTATCACATGTATAAACTGGATCTACAGGTTTTGTTGAGTCATATCAGAAACACACTGTGAAGTTCACTGCCAATCCCTTTGCAGGCAGGGTCTGGTGCTGGAGAGACTGAAAGCTACACTAATTCCAGTCCTACAGTTAACCGTCAGAGCCTTAGAAAGGTGGGCAGGACTTTGTACTGTATATCATTATAGTAACATAATATATAATAGCCTGATGCTTTCACCTTCATGGTCAAGGAGCAGGTAGTAGAACTGTTATACACAGCCTGTGTTACAACAACGCTTATCAGAAGACTTCTGCACCCACACCAGAACGGGAAGCTGATTCTGGTTCAGTTCTGCAATACAGGTTAGTGTGCTTCTAGCAGACAATTGGACCATCTCCATCTGAGATGTACGCTCCATCCAATAGCAGTGCTTTGACAGAGATTTGGCAGGGATTGCTGCATTATTGATTCAAGTCATGTCAATAAGGGGTTTAATAAATTACCACTGGGTAGAAATGGAAAGTGCAACTTCAGGATTACTTCTTATAGGAAAAAAAGCAGCGTGTGTATGAATGTTAAGGATCAAGCAAGCAAAACAGACTGCCATTACTGTTCAATGTTAAAATACACATTTTATACAGAACTGATCTATTGGAAACTGTTTGTGATATTTAGATTAATCCACTGTGGTTGTTTTTATGTTGTTGTTTTTTTTCTCAAACCTGGGGTGGGATCCTAAAAGGTTGACGATGAAACTTATTAAATGTAAGAAAGGTTTTCTTTCACTGTTGTGGGGAGAGACAGGTGTTGTGATACTGAAAGGCATTATACATGACAGCTTCTGAAAAGGGGACCGACCCCCAGATAAAGTTTGAGAACCTGTGCACGAGGGAATGAACGAAATACACTGGATGATGTGATTAGATGGGTTTGTTTATTCACTCTTTCAGTGAGTTTCCATACAACATCATCTGAATATTTTCCCCAGCCACACCCAGTCAACTTTTCTATAGAGTACTCAAAAAGTACAAAAGGTGACATTAAAGAACAAGAAAAATAATCTAGAATAAGGAAAACTCAAAGCCCAGAGAGCTATGGTAAAAGTAAATATAGAAAAAAAACCCATGGCAAACTGTGGTAAATGCAGAGTATAACCACGGTAAAAGCATGGGAAAACTGCAAAAATACAGTGTCAATTTACCATGGTAAACTTTCATAAGGGTGAACACCAGCAAGCCAATTTCTGTTTAATCTTTGACCCGTGTTTCTTTATTGAAATCTTTTGAAAACAGCCACATATTTTCAGCAATGCCTTAATCGCATAATCTCATATTAAACATTAGGTGACAAAACACAGTGTTGAATACACTCTGGGGACAAGGATGTAGAGCAGTATTTGGTTATACAAATACTGTTACTGATACGTCTAAGAAAGAATCCGTTGTCTCAGGAAACATTTAAATAAACTGGTTCTTACATTTTCTTGAGGACAATGACACTGAAAAATCTACTGATAATCTATAGATGTTTAGGTACTGTAAGCTACCTGGATATTCCTTGCATACAGTATTTGCATTGGGAGAAACCATGCCATTATACAAGAATGAGCTGATGTATCACAGCATTTAAACTGCGGCTTGAAACCATAGAAACTAGTGATTAGGATACAGAACGATTGTTCGGAAACACTTCAACATACAGGTTCATTAACAACATTATTATTTGTTTATTTAGCAGACACCTTTATCCAAGGTGACTTACAGAGACTAGGGTGTGTGAACTATGCATCAGCTGCAGAGTCACTTACAACTACGTCTCACCTGAAAGACGGAGCACAAGGAGGTGAAGTGACTTGCTCAGGGTCACACAATGAGTCAGTGGCTGAGGTGGGATTTGAACCGGGGACCTCCTGGTTACAAGCCCTTTTCTTTAACCACTTTAAACGGTGGTGCAAATTAGAGCATTACAATTGAACTCCCTGGTGACAATGTTTTGTTTTTGCAAAAACAAAAACAAGCTAAATGCAAAAGAGCTGGCTGCAGGTTACTCAGTGCGGGCAGAGGCTTGGTGGAGACCCTGCCTGAGTTCTAGTTTAACATCCTCTAAATCAGGGCTTGTCAAACTCGGTCCTGGGGACCCACTGTGGTTTCTGGTTTTCATTCCAACCGAGCTCTCAGTTACTTAACTAGACCCTTCATTGAACAGATCACTTGCTTAATTAGACCTTTTTACTTGTTTTCAGCTCTTAAACAATTGCATATTTCAAGTTAGCCGTAACATTTGATAAGTAACTTGAACGGCAACTGTTTAAGGGCTGAAAACAAGTAAAAATGTCTAATTAAGCAAATTATTAGTTCAATTAAGGGTCTAGTTAAGTAATTGAGAGCTCGGTTGGAATGAAAACCAGCAGACACAGGGGGTCCCCAGGACCGAGTTTGAGAAGCCCTGCTCTAAATAGTAATCGATTGATTATTAAGATGTTGAAGAAATTGGATGAAAAAGCATGTTAGATTATTAACTTGCCGCAATCAAATACAGCCCATTAGCAACAGAGGTGACATTGAGGACACAAAGGACAGGTTAGGGAAAGTAAAGTGTAGCAAAGCATAGCCACTGATGGTAAGGTACGATCAACTATCTGAAAACGAATATGATAAATGCGTGGAAAAAGTGCTCCGTCACGTTGACGGTTAAAAGCTAAACAGCCACATATTTTTTTTTACTCTTATCATTACAATGTGTGGCTGATTAGCAAGATGTTTAACAGGCATATTGCTGTCGAGATAAACAACGAAGAAACAAAAAAACTATTCAAATGAAACAAAGGACTGCTTCTCACCAGCATGGAAAGGACGCTAAACACAGAGCTAAGGCAAGAAAGGCGTGTTGCATCATAGATTTAAACTGATTGCAGCTTGAAAACGTGCTGCGGCAGCTAGCAGATGGAGGGAGAATGACTGTGTCGCACCTTAACATAAAGGTGTGCACACTGATCAGTTTATTCTCTGTGGAACATTTCAGCAGGATTGCAGCCCACACTGGATGCTATAGTTATGTGTTCCAGTTCTACTCATCAACTTGATTGCTTTCCTTGTTTTCAGATATTTTCAGCAATTTAAACAGTATATGTGAAGACTTTGTAGATTCGTGGCATTTTATTTATGTTCAGACAAACCGGGTCTGAAACTACTGGGTTGAATCTGTTCACTCTCGCAGTAGGAAAACAGAGCAAGGAATGCATGTGTGTCAGCTTGAAGCATTGAAATAATTGATATTGTCAAATGAATATCTAGGAGTGGTCTCTACAGTCATGGGAAGTACACAGGTTATTTGCTTTGTAATTAGACAGGTCATATTTAAAACATGTTTGACTCTTAAATGTCAACAACCAGATCATTGAATCCACGACATAGTACAACCATCATTCATTTAAAAAAAACAATATGAGTTTGGAAGTTTGCTTACTTACAGCTTGTGCATAATCTGCTTAGAAACCACATAACAATAATAGTTTCCAAACTTTTTTTTTTTTTTTCTGCATTAAATTTATTCATGATTTCCGGGATGCTGTCCTTTTTGATTTCTTGAATTTTCCAATTCAGCAAAATAATCATTTGCTTTTATTCTTCTCCAAAATCTCACACCTGAAGCAGATTTGACATTGCGCAGTCATTCAAACTGCATTTTCTTTACGCTGTGTTAGCGAGTCAGTTATTTCATATCTGCTTTGCATCACACAGTAATGACTGTTTTTCGAGTTGTAGCCTCTGTAGGTAAATGACATTGGTTGTCAAGGAAGTATGCATCTTGAGCTAAAAATACAGAGACTTGAGTTCAGCACAGGTGCCACTGAAAGGTGCTCCTCTTCATTCGTGCTCTGTCATACTGATGTAATATGCTTTTAGGACATGTCCTCTTCATCCTGAGCACACACAAGTAACCTCAAGCATGGAGGAAACACATAGCGGGTCCAATCAACACTTTAAGGACGGTCGTAAGCAATGTTTTGTTAAGGACGGTGTTTTACTGATGACGAATTAAAATAAGGTAGAAAATCAGTTCAGTAAAACTCTTTGCACTTTGCAGAAGTCATGGTTATCGGCAGGGTTTGCATCTCGGTTGCCTGTGTTGCTATAGCTACAGCACACGGGAGACGTACAGTAATCCCTATTTCTTCCTTGGCACAGCTGCCCTGGAGAGGAGTCGCGGGTGACAGATCGCAGAGCTAGCAGAGGGAGGACTGGGAGTGGTAATGCTTAGATGAGGCCAGTGAGAGCAGCAGCAGCAGCAGCAGCTTCCCACCGCCTGCCTGTCGGAGGAGCAGAGCCACTCACACTGTGAAACACAGAGTAACTGCACCTCTTAGCCATGCTGAGCCTGAAGCTTCCCCGGCTCTTCACTATCAATCAGGTGCCAAAAGTAAGTACCTCAACCCTTCAGTGCGAGCCATTATGCACAGCAATAGCATCCCTTATAAAAGTGTACTATAGTAAAAGCATAGCAAAGTGTAAGAAAGCATGGTAAAGTAAGCATTGTAAAGACTAGAGAGGTATGGTAAAGCATATTTATAAAGGTGGCAAACCAGGGAAAACTATGGTAAATGCACAGTATATAACCATGGGAAAAGCATGGGGAAACTGCAGAGATACAGTGCAAAAAGATCATGGTTAGCTTTTATAAGGTATCCGGCACAACAATGGTATAAATCCACACTGTCCACATACTGTTTGTATTTTTTCTACAATATGGTGTATATTTACTGTACACAAAATACAAGTGCAATTAGAATGAGAATCAACAAGTAACTGCTGCATGAAGAATATGACTTTAAATGCACGTGTCAGAATGGATTGAAATGAATCCAGGGGAAGGGACTACGGTTATTGAGTGGCTTTGACATTCTATACTGTATCTCTTTCAATGCTCTTGTGCTGTGCAGGTGTATCATGAAGACAGCATTATCTTTGGGTATCGTCACCCAAGGAGCTCAGCCAAAGACTGCATCATCAGTGTCTTCCAGCTGACCAATGAAACACTGAATATCTGGACACACTTCCTGCCTACCTGGTATGGCTTTTGTCATTTGTTTAATTTAGCATGATAGAAAGAGGACACTGACATGATACAAAAGACTACTGTCTGTGTGCAGCTTGTATTTAAACACATTTTGCTGCAAAAGATTTTGTAATTGAAGCATAGTGCTTGGCTCTATATAGTTCCGGCACAACAGTTTTGCATGAGGGTTTCCTACGGGTCCAGCAAAGTGTCTTAGTTAAGTTCCAGTAACTTAGCAATGCTATAAAGCAGAGTCTCCGATGTGACATTTTTGATATCTTCCACTTTGCACAAGGGCAAGAAAAAACATCATCGGAGAACACTGGCTTTGCTACCCAAGCCTTGACCTGCCTTGTGGCTTTACAAAATATATTTATTCATAACCGGTTTAGACAGGCGAAGCAATGGCTTGCTCCACTAAAGGGTTTGGGGGCTCAGTATCACTCTAATTTCCACGTAACGCACCTAATCTTTGTTTATTTAACCTGTGATAACATGTGTTTAGTTATTTTTTAATGCTGTTTTTTCTGCTATGTGTACAGATGGTCTGCGTATCATATTTCAGACCTTCTGCAGCTACCAGGTTGTTTTATACAGTAACAAACGCAATTCCAACAGATCAGATTGCTTCTGAATACATTTCAAGCAGTGAAATATGGTGATAGAAATTAAAATGTAAAACGTGGTTAATTTGTAAACAAACCAAACCAAGTTCATTTGGAAGTCTAGATGGGGGGCGGGTTAAGCAACAATGCGTTTGGAAGTAAACTCAAGTCAATAAAATGTGTTCACTTGACCTTTCTTCTTTTCAAGTGGGGCTGTTTTCTCAAATCAAAACAATGTTCAATTATTAGATCCAGTTGTCTTGGATACAAACGGAACTGCACTTAACTGTGCACTTTTATGTGACTTTTCTTTCACATCATAAACACAAACCAAGGGAGCGGTGTTATCGTAAATGATTAATATTGGGAAAATAGTAGTTTGTATACTAGGAATTCCACCAACATGCTTAAGCAAAGATTAAACTTTGACAAAGGTGAACTTGATAGTCACTGAAGTCATAAAACACTGGTTTTATTTTTAGCAAAGAGGGTTACATATTCTTATTACCTGATTTTCAGACAGAAGGGCATATGCTGGATAAACTGTTAATGATTAGCCCACATAAATCCACATAAATTGATCTGTTTTAGATTTTCCTTAACTCCTGGAAAGTGAGCTAACTCTCATTATGATTAAACTGTCAACACATCTCTCCTGCTAAACGTTAAACTTCTCTTTAGTGCCAATATCCCTCAATTTGGAAACTCTGTGTTTTCAAATAGTTTCAGTACCAGCGACGTTGCCATTGTCATTGTAAATCTCTGTGAAGTTCAGATTAAAACAAGGGGTCTATAGCATGGGGATGTTGCTTTCTACGGAAGCTGTAACATATTCTCACATTCTTATTTTTTTCATGTATATAGAATCGCATGTATGCCCTATTTTGCTCATTTTAAGATTTCTTTGGACAAAGCAAAGCAGGGAGTACATAACCCTGGAACGAGTGGGTCTGGAACTAGTTAAAATCTTACAAAAACTAACCCAGCTTGTAAAACTCTAGCACGCGTACCTGTTTGCTTTGTCATGCAGTCTCGTGCTTTGTTTTGTAAGGTCTTCTCTGTGGTGCATTTTTTAAATCTTCAGGGGAAATCCTTATTTGAGTAAGAGACACACTCCCCGGGAGGGCTTTGGGTTGCATTGTTGTTTTCATCGTTAATGCGGGATCCATAAAATAAACGTTTCTTAATTAGTTTACAGCTTTCACAGTAAACATCGGGTCAGGTTTTCAGAGCTGGGTATTCCCATTCGTCATTAGGAATTTCTGCTCAGAAACAATAAAAACACCCAATGAACGTACCGAAAACCTAACTCAACAACTCATTCAATCTCTCCCACGTTTGCCTGTGTAACAAAACATGCATTTAGGAACCCTCAAGGAATCTGTCTAGCTCTCCTTTTGGGTTTTTTCCTTTAAGAAAGAAATTGCTCCAATTGAGTTTGATGCAACTGTTGTCATTTCAGTGTGATGTATTTAAGGTATAAAACATAGTCCATACATAAATCACAATGCTCATATATATATACAGTATATAATGATTTTTGTTACATAGGCAAATGTGGGAGATATTGACTATACTATCAATGGCTTGCAGAGGCAAACCTTTACTGTAATCCAAAAGAGAAAAGCAAAACAAAAAAACAAACAAAAAAAGCAATGATGGCATTTGTTGTGGGATGCAAGGTTTTTACAATTGATTGGGACCTATAGCTGTTTATTGCAATTCATTACGCTACAAAATCGCTCTCTCACAGTAGTGTGTGTATCATTCCCGGTGCTGTGATCCTTGCTGATCTGTGATAGAGCTGCAAGTCATTAACTGATCTAACCAGAACACAAAGCCACATCCTGAATCTGGATAACGATATGCACAGTGTTGCACAATACAGTCAGCTGTCAAACAGCGATTGCAATTTTGACTGTAATATGCTGAACTCCTTATCCAGATGTAGAGGTAGTCACTCCTTATCCAGATGTAGAGGTAGTATATGCAATGAAGTCTGGGTTCAAGTATCTTTTCATATAGGTTCTGTTACATTTTTAATAGACACCCAGAACCCTCCTCTGGATCCACAAATCTGAACTGTATATACTGTGCATGTATGTATGTATGTATGTCACTGTATGTATGTACGTATGTACCCGATATATGTATGCACAAGGATGTGTTTTAAGTGACTTCCTCAGGATTACAGCAATGTTGTCAGTGTGTCTGAGATGTAAAATGAACCAAGAACACACCTGGTTACAAGCCCTTTCTTAAACCACTGTACCACAGTGCCTGAATATCATGAGGATTCAGATTACAGTTTAGGTACATAGACACCCAGGACCACACTGTGCGTATACACCTTTGCACCCTGCTGTAATACATGCACTTATTGGGTTTCTTCTGCAAGGTACTTCCTGTGGAATCTGCTGGCCGTGTTGTACACGCTCGACGTGTGGAACGATGCCTTCTCCTGGCCGCTGATTGTGTTCCTGGTCTCCTGCTGCATCTACCCCTTCACCTCCAGCTGTGCTCACACCTTCAGCACCATGTCTCCTCGAGCCAGGCACATCTGCTTCTTCTTCGACTACGGAGCGCTCAGCCTCTACAGTTTAGGTGAGGGTTGCACGATGAAACCATGTGGCCTTCGTACGACTGTCTCCTTGAATTAAAACCAACTGTGAGACGCGGGAAAAAAAACTGGCGCGCAAAACCAGAAATGATATACTGGACCCTGGTCACAAACTTTACTTTACTTGGTCAGTTTTGGTATTGATAAAATATTTCTTGGGTGTCTCCAAAGTGTGTAGGAAGTTTGTTCTTATGTGTTCAGTGCACACAAATCATTAATAACTCTTATTTCTCCCGTGCAGGTTCTGCCATTTCCTACTCTGCGTATGTTATCCCAGATCAATGGATAAACAGCACCTTCCACCATTGCTACGTGCCGATCGCAGTGTTTAACACCATCGTTTGCACTGGACTCGCCTGCTTCTCCAGGTACAGGCCTCACTCATTGCCACGGTCTTCAACTTTGTTTAGTTATGATCATGTACCTATGAGAGTTAACAACCTGGTCTCCAAGGGAGTCCTGGGGAGCGTAAAGCAACAGCTCAAGAAAACAAACAAACACCAAAAACACAGTGATACCTAATTTAACTGGGGATGAGCAAAGGTACAGCGCCCTGAACTTCATTCAGATATAGTTGAAGTTGGGTAGGAGCTTACTGAGAGACTGTGATGGTGTTCTGTGCACCCCATAGCACTTGATATGGAAGACCAATGCATGGAGTGGTCCCTCACAAGCCTGCTTAATATTGTGAACAAATGGCATCCTTAACATTTATTGAGTAATATAGAAAAGCTGTGGTCTCAAAATGGATTACTCAATGTGGGGGGCTATTCTGAACTCCTTACATACTCCCTGCTGTAGACAGAGGTGGTCATCATTGCAGAGTCATCCTGTACTGGTCAGCACCAACCTGGCTGCCCATGACGAGACCCTATTGACAATGCTATAGCAAGTGTTTCAATGTGACAAAAAAAAAAGTAAATCCTTTTCTATTTTAGTATTTATTTTTTATTTGCACTGTCTATTAAATGCTTTGCCTGAATGCTGTCTAACCTTCCATCTCTCCATTCCTCACTGTCCATGAAGGCTTGGTATACCTTTTGTCCATTATAACCATGACGTCGTAGAAAGGTAAAAAATAAAATAACCTGCCTAGACTGTGTTGATGTCGACTGCCTGCTACGTCTTGTTGGCTACCAAACTATGTGCAGCACAAACTAAACCGTGTGTGTATCACGAACCGCCGAAATGCTGCTTTCCAGCGGGACGCGGCACCGGAGAATGTAATAGATGCAATTGCTAAACTGACCTCTGGTCAGCTCAAAATAAAAATGAGACTTTTTAAATGGAAACTGTTCCTGAAATGTGGCTATGATTGGTCGCAACATTTCTAGTTCCCTAGAAATCCAATTGCAGGTTAAAAGAAATGCCAAGAGATGGTTTGAAAATGCCAGAATTCAGTTTAGAAAGAAATCTATTGCATTTGTGCAAAACAGTATCAGTAAAAATGTTACATACATGTGGGTTTGTTCTTTTTAGTTCTATGCACATGCTGTAGGCTGCATCATTTGGTAGACCTGAATAATATCTTGGCTGGGTATAAAAGCATGGACCAGTAGAAAAAAAAAAAATATGGCTTTTGTCTTTAGTCATTACCCTTACCTTGCAGAGAAAATACAAACCTTAAAAGCAAACAATGTGTAGAAAGGGGCACACTGGTACTGGTGGTGTAAACTCACCCAATCTGTTATAATACAGCATTTGACAAACCTAAAGGGCTTGCAGTGCTTATCTGAAGTTAAACATTACTATAATAATCTAGAGCCAAAATGATACTTAAAAATATCTTACCAAGCAACTATTGTCCTTGTAAAGAACAAAAAATAAACCAGTTAGAATTAATAACGCTCCCTGCAGACCACTGGTTATTCCTTTAGAAAGTAAAGACCCATGCCAAGATGTTTCTGTCACATGTCATGACACGGTTTGTGACTTGATTTGTATTTTGTGATTCTGTCAAGGCTGCAGCAGAGTTCAAATGTCATTTCCTAATGAGGCTTTTGTTTTCTTTGGACACAGCTGCATGAACTCAAGAAAATCATAATGGATTTTGTGATCATAATGAAAGCGATTCAGATTTATTTCATTTTTTTTATAATGGAAAATAATTGTGCTTGCAGTTTTCAAAAAGAATTACGAATCAAACGCTTATTTGCAAATGTTTATATGTAAAATGTGTGCTTGATCATACGTTGGTTTCTGGATCCATCTACAGTGTGTCTTGTTTTGAGGGTGGGACCTGGAAACCGTGATTAGACCTGAAGCTGATTAAATTAAAACGTTTATGCGGCCATGTTATCATGCACGTACACATCATCTCACAGCACTGCAGTCAAGCAGCTTAAACTCCAGGTTAGAATGAAGATTAGAAATGCTTTCCATTCAGTTTGGACTAAAGAAACAAGCCAAGACCATAAGCAAAGCAGCAGCAAAAAAAGAAAGTATAATTTATTAATAATTTATACAACTAGAGTTACATCATGGTTTTGGGTTTAGGTTATTCCAGTGCAATAAGCTGTATAGTAAATATTGATTTAAACTAAATACCAAAGCAAATCTTTATTGCGTTAGGTAGTGCAGTCAAATGCCCTATATTACCGGGACTGCATGAGATTCACATTATTGCACTTTCTTTCTCATGATGATCATACAAATGATTTACTTTGTCAAATGTGTCTATATCAGCAGTAACAGTACGAAAAAAAAAACTAAAAATTAAAGATCCCGCCTTTGTTTTAGTACGCATGCTGCTGAATTTGATACTAAATTCTGTGATAACACAGCAGGATAATTCAAGGTCAGTTCCTTAAATTATTGAATAGGTTGATGTGTTGCAAATTATACTACATGTAATGCGACCAAAAACAAATTGGTTCATTATTGCCCTGTAATCCCTTCATTTATTTTAATACTGACTTAGCACTGCTCTTAACTCGGAAGGCAATTTTATTGCCAGTTTAACAGAGTAAAGGTAATTTCACATTTAATTAAAGTGACTCTATGCATGCATAGAGACATGTACCAGTATTATAAATACACATTTTAAAAAAATCTTGTAAAGTACTTTCTTTTAGCCATTCAATTGAAGGCTTGTTTTGCATGGTATTTGATTGTCATTCCTCATCGTGTTGCAGGTTTCCAGAACTGGAAAGACCAAAGCTGAGTAAAGCCCTTCGCACACTGGCCTTCGCATACCCCTACATGTTCGACAACATTCCGTTGTTCTACAGGGTAAGTAGATTGCCTGACATTTACAGGAGGTTTTCTTTTAAAATTGCTATTCCTTACCTGGTCCTGCTGAGTGTAATGCCCCTTTTAAAAGTTTACCATGGTACATCTTTACAGTAAGTTTGCTATGCATTCCCCAGTTTCACAATGCTTGACCACACTGTTAGCAGGGTAGGTTTTTAGTACCAACAGTTCCATAATCCCAGAGATGCCGGCACGGTTAGACTGTGGCATCTCTGTAAGCACTGCTGCTGCCTCTGTATCCTCTCCAGATATTCCTGTGCTCCGGAGAGGGCTGCACTGACAACGAGACGAACGCCCTGCACTACAGACACACAGCCCTCGCCTTCCTCACCTGCTTCCTCTTCACTACACATCTCCCTGAGAGACTCGCGCCCGGGAGTTTCGACTTCTTCGGTAGCTATTGTTCTTCAAAAACACTTTCCAGGCTTCTTCTGTAGTTTTTTTTTTTTATTCTCTCTTATCCCTTTTCATGCATGGCGACCTCATGTGCGGATGGGTAAAACTGTCATCTAGTCTTTATATGGGGCATATGGAAGGTGAAAAAATGCATGAGGACCTCATATGAGGATGCCAATGAAAAATAGTTATTCTGTGCCCAGCGAGTTTCAATATTTCATGCATGAAGGATTAAAGGAGTAGTGTGAAGGCTGTGTGCATTGAATCATGCCTTTCTGGTGCCATAACCCTCCTTTTGTCTTGTACCAGTGTCTTTGAATCAGAAGACAGAATCAGTTGTTTAAGATGCAGCGTGATGTTTGATATTCATTAAACTGTTTCAGATTGTTTTGGGTTTGTACCTGAAACACTTTCATGTATTACCAACAGGCTTTAAAAAAACAAAAGCATTGTTAAACTCAGTACCTGCATTTGGTACTCTACTGCCTAGGAATGTACCAGTTTTACATAAGCATGTGCCTGTAATTTCAGACTATCCTTCATCTCCCCCTGGGTGTAACTCATTGGCTGCCATACAGTCCTTTATTCAGTTAAAGCACATGGGTGGCACCAGTATACTCCCAATGGGCAAGATCATTCACTAAATACAAGAATGTAAAACTATTACCACAAAGCCATGTTCTAATGTTCATAGATATCGGTCCAGTTCAACTCTCAATTTGTTCTCCTATCATTCCAAAACTCACAGGAACCGTATGTACAAGACATATGCATTAGAATCTTGAACACAAATCAAATCTTCGCCCTGTCCCTGCACCTGTAGGCAGCTCGCACTGTTCAGACTCCATGGAATGAACTGGGTTTTTAACACATTGCACAAGGGAGGGGCTTGCCATACAGGTCTTAAAGGGGGACACAATATTTTTCAAATTTCCATTACCTTTAGCTCTCATATGCTCATGAAAGCATTTTAGTCTTTTGTGAAAGGATCCAACAACAATAAGTTTCAGTAATATCAAATTGTGTTTAATTCATAGAAATGTGCAACAAAAATAAATCTTTAAATGGTCATACATATAAAACTTGACTATTTTTATACCGGACATGAACTGGTAATAAAACAGCATTGATAAAAATATATGGGCAAAACAAAGAAAGACAGCTGCAGCTGAATCGATACTGATACAGTAATGGCATAATAGACTGTGAAGCAGCACACAATAGAGCAATCTAGGTCATTTATTTATTTTACTCCCATGAAGAATATTTCCAATGGATTTATTTTCAGTCAAGGGAGTCTATTATACAGAGCACTGTGCATGATAAAAGTGATTTTTTTTTGTTAATATGTATTTCTTATTGAATGTATTTTTTATACAGGGCACAGTCACCAGCTTTTCCATATCTGTGCAGTTATTGGCACGCATTTCCAGATGAAGGCGATAATGCTGGACAAGACGCTACGACGTGGCTGGCTCATGAGTCACGCTCCCGCCATCACTTTCACAGGGACTATAGCTGCTGTTCTAGCCTGTGTCACATTCAACCTCTGCATGATCCTCGCGTTCTCCTTGGCCACATGCTGGAAACCAGACTGCTCCAAGAAACTGAAACAAGAAAAGGCCACTACCACGCTATATAATCAGAAAGCTTTATGAATGTCTCTTCCAAGAAAGGGACACACAGCATTTGCACTACAGGCTCAGTTGCGCTAAGGTGCATCGTTGGATTAAGCGCACATTAGAGCAAGCACATGTTTGTATTTTTGATACTGGACAGTATCTGCCCAAATGGCTTTGTGCTTTACTAGGTCATTTGTTTCTGTGTTTTTTGTATTTAACTGTTACTTTGTTAGGAAAGTGTTTTATATTGGACAATCACAATCAAGGGATTTATTGAGGTTGTTCTGCTAACCCCCCTCCCGTCCCGTCCCGTCCCGTCCCGCCCCAACCCAAATACACTAGATCTTTTTATATCATTTTTTTCAACTATTTCTAAATATCATTTTTCAATTACATAACCTTGTATAGTGTCAAGAAGAAAAAAAAAACAGATTGTTAGCTTGATCCTTTGATTAAACCTTCCTCAACTTTATCAATCACTTTTGATGTGGTTAAGAGATTTAAATAAAACATGTGCAGTACCTTCTATACTGTATGTAAGTGGTAGAATGTAAACATCGCACACCCCCAGTTACAAGTGAGGATTCTATTAATGCCCTTGTGCTGCCGGCTCCGTTTTAATGCTATGTTCTTTCAGAACGTGTCTCTTGATATAATAAACGACAAACCAAAATATTAATACTAGTGTTTGGTTGTTTTATCGGCAGCCACAAAAGGAATATGGAACTATGCATTTAATTTATAATTACTGACACATGCGAGGACTTCACTTTTGTAAACTCTAAATATGACGGGGTTCAATTGTAAGTTTAAAATATTTTGAACTGTCTAAGACTTGCACTATTGAAGTTTTAAAAACAGCAAGAGGGACTTCAAAATATCTACCCCAGGTGTTGCTTAAGCACTTTGAACCCCTTTCATTTTAAGAACATTTGAAAAGGGGAAAAAAACAATAAAAATAACTGCATTGTGCAATCAAAAGAAAATTCAGATTCCATGCAAATACATCCACTTTTTAAAACGATGTTCATATTTTAAGTAATAAAGGAAGTAAAAGCACCTTGCTTCAGGTCCTTGGGATGCTCTTTGATCAAGGTGTTTCGCTGCTCATAGACATGCAGCTTTTGTAACAGGTATACAGGTGTGCTACTCTTCTATATTTTCATTTATGGTGCCATTCTATACAGTGACACTTTGTTTAAAGGCCACTTCGGTACAAAGGCCAGCCTGCAGTTGAGGCTATATGTTAAGGTCACATATTGCTGGTCCTGTGACTGGCCTTAATACAGAGGTTTTAGTGTACATGGATTCTGATTCTCTGTGGTTTTGGTGAGGAGCTGCTTTATTAAAAACTGAGTACATATATATCATGCTTTAACAGAACAGGGAAAAATAAATGTTATCTGCATTGCCAAGCACATGGAATACACAACCAATCACGTGCCTTTTTAAGTTAAGACAAACAAACTAAAACCTGTTCGATTTTTGTCTTAACTGTTTCTGATAAGATATGTTACATTTCTTTTATACTTTATAACTAGAAATTGTTCTGAATTGTCAACAATAATAAATGAAGATATCTGTGCCTCAACATGTCTAATTGCATTTTTTTTTTAAATCCTTTTTATAATTTATCACCAATGTAGTATAATATTCCATAAGTTGCTGAATGCATCTTTGTCCAGCAGCCCCTGTAGAATATTATGTACATACATAGGTTTGAATTGAATTAAAGTATATGATGCCTCTATAGCTATGTTTATCAATCGCTATGGTGCTGCCATCATTTTTACTTAATCCAGTCCATAGCATATACACAACAAACAGGATGGAAGAAAATCCCAATGTAGAAAAGCAAGTCTTAAATATTGACAGAGAGCTAGCAGACCTAGCATTATTACACAAGATATTTGTGAGGCTGTGTGGTCCAGTGGTTAAAGAAAAGGGCTTGTAACCAGGAGGTCCCCAGTTCAAATCCCACCTCAGACACTGACTCATTGTGTGACCCTGAGCAAGTCACTTAACCTCCTTGTGCTCTGTCTTTTGGGTGAGACTTAATTGTAAGTGACTCTGCAGCTGATGCATAGTTCACACACCCTAGTTTCTGTAAGTCGCCTTGGATAAAGGTGTCTGCTAAATAAACTAATAATAATATTTCACATGCTGGATGAACCGGTACTGAAGGCATATAGGAACAATTATCTGTCAATGAAGGCATATAGGAACAATTATCTGTCAATATAACAGCAAACTAGTTAGATTACAGGCCAGCGTTTGTACATAATATTAACTGTAAAAGTGTAGGCTACCACAGAAATAGTAAAAGGGGCCTGTATGTTTCAGTTCTTAAACTGTTCCACAGTACAGTATATTAAGGTGGTTACAAATGACAGAGCTGTGGGGACCCATAATGCACTGCAGACCTACAGCTCTTAGCTTAGGAGGGCTGTGCTATGTAGTACCTCAATAAGAAAAGCTATGAAAGTCATATTCACGATTATGATGATACAAACTGAAACAGGCATGCTTATCTTGGGAGTCGTTTTTGAAGTTAATTCCATTTTCTAACCCCACTAAGGAAATAAACATGTTGTCTATAATACGTCTTTTGGTTCATTTATAAAATGCAATTGCTTTACAAAGAAAGGTATATAAATTGAATTTCTAATAACCTATTGGTTTTTGAACCCAGCACTATCAATCTGCCGAGACCAGTCGGCGCAGACCACCCAGTCTCATATAAATGCATTTAGTGACACACTTTCGGTCGCCACATTTCTAAACTGCCTACTTTCTCATGAATTCAACACAGTAGTACACATCCTTTATTTGTATTATTCCAGGAACAGGTTATTTTTTGGTAAGGTCAAACATCTTCACCGCCATCGTGTGGATATATTATGCATTGCAATTGTTGTAAATCGAACATAACCTGTAAGCCGTGATAACGTCTGAGTTAAAGGGCGCCTGCATTACAGAAAATAACAGCGCATTTAGTGCACTTCGTTGCAGTCTGGTCATTTTATACTGCAATTTGTAAAGAGGATTTTGTGCTTTGCAACAAGATCATTGTCTGTGTCCCAAACAGAACCATGAAATAAAATACAAAATTCTATTAGAAGCCCTGTGTGTTAACATTTCTGTCTGGTTGGTTTCACGGACCCACATGAGCACTTATCTTGGACTACCTAATGTTATTATTATTATTTGTTTATTTAGCAGACGCCTTTATCCAAGGCGACTTACAGAGACTAGGGTGTGTGAACTATGCATCAGCTGCAGAGTCACTTACAACTACGTCTCACCCGAAAGACGGAGCACAAGGAGGTTAAGTGACTTGTTCAAGGTCACACAATGAGTCAGTGGCTGAGGTGGGATTTGAACCAGGGACCTCCTGGTTACAAGCCCTTTTCTTTAACCACTAGACCACACAGCCTCCTTGTTACCCTAACCTAAACAAGGTAGTCCAAGACTAGCGCTAATCGTGGTCTGTGAAACCAGCCGAGCATGTTTTTGTTAGCAAATCCTACTGGAAAGTGATTAACGAATTACATTCAAACGAGGTAATGCAATTGTGTTTTGTTTTTTTAGCTAACATTCTGGAGGTGAAACTAAAATCGATTTTCATGAGCAGCTAATTGCTCGTTCATTAAGCCTTGATGACAGAATTCCCATAAAGCGTTATAGTTATGATACCACCAGCCCGTAGCAGCGTTCAGAATCGTCAAGTGCAGATTATGGTTTTAGTAGCCATTATAACCAACGACTAACTGCGTGACATAAAGCAGCAGGCATGTCAAGAATGTGCCGCATACCATGCATTGGCTGCTGTGCTGCTCCTGTGGGCACCTGGAAAGCTCTGGGGAGACTGAGTCACACGGCATGGCATTGCAATTATTCAAGGACCCAGTGCAGTAGGAATCTAGTGTTAATTAGGACACTTTGGTAGCAACCAAAACCACCCCATCTTGTTGTGTGTCTGTCTCCATGGAGATGCCGCTTTACATTTGATTCCAATTGTCAAGTCATAAAAAAACAAACAAAAACAGGTTCCAGCACAAAGAAACCTACTGTATACAGATATGCCTTATCATGGGAAACCATCGTCATACTAAATCTGCTCCAATCCTACTGCGCCGGGGTATCCAGACCTCTTCAGGGACACGAGTGTCCTGATAGATTTTCTGAATGTAACTCGCACACAAAGCTGCTGTGCGGACAGAAAGAAGCCTCTGTCATATTATTAGATTTGAAACGGGCGGAGATCACACAGCATTAACTGCAGCACTAAATAACAATGGACTGTGTTAACTGGGTCAGGAAACAAACTCAGGTCTCTAACGGGGGTTGAGTGAAACTTGAGGCATAGCTAGATTGTAAGTCAGTTCACCACTCGGCGTTCAGTCTCCCACTAAAAATAATAATACATTACAAACAGCAAAGGGATGCACTTGAAAAAAACTAAACAAAATAAAACGACAAAAAAAATAGCAAAATGTCTTCATGTAACCATTTTTGTCACCGGTTTGCTGCGGACGTTCTTATAACGAAATTTCAATTTTTATAAAAAAAAAACAAGTAATACAATTCCACTCAATGCAAAATTAAAATAAATGAACATTACTACTACTAATAATAAAACATATTTAACCTCGTTAAACCTAGTACTATCACAAAACATCCTACACAGACTCAGCCAAGTTGCACGGTTTATTTGCACACGCGAATAACTCTGAAGGGAGCCACGTCGGTTATTGGGGCACCCTGGCACCCTGGCACCCTGGCACCGCACCACTGTACTGTCTGGACTCCTGAGGAATGGCACGATTGATTGGCAGCAAAAGCAGCCAACCATCAAGAGCTGTCGAACGTAACTTCCGGTAGTTATAACTCCCTCCTGTTGGTGATTGGCGAGATTTGAAAAAATACTTTTGTCCTCGAACCGGAGGGAAAGTTTGAATCGGGATTGAGGGAAGTGGAAGTAAAGCAGCTTGTTGCCGTGGAGGAGTCTGAAAGGAAAACAACGCCGCGTTCGACATGATTAGACCAGCGTGAGTATTTTATAAATGTACAGACACAGTACGCGCTGCTGATGTGGACGATTCAAATACAGATGTGACGATGTTTCTTGAGTGATAAAGTGTGGCACAGCTGCCGTGAGCGTTTCCGGCCTGTGCATTGTGAGGGAATTGTTGCCATGGGAGTTTTAATTTAGTGTCGGTAGTGACAATTATTAGCGCAAAAATAAACCTTACAAGGGACCTTTACATAATAGATTGTAAAGCACACACTGTAGTTTAGTGGGCCTAAATAACTAATATTCTACCAACTTCTGAATCTGTAAGCTCACTTGTTGTTCAGCCAGTTTGGAGTCGGACATGTTTGGGTTTAAATTGCGTTACTCATTAAAAAAACAAACAAACAAAGCAAGCCGTAACACGGCATTAAACAATTAGCCATTGAAAACTGCACTGTAACGAACTCTGTTTTGTTGCAAACTTACACTTTTCTATTAAAATACATGTATAAAGATTCTGCTCATGATTTATTCTAATTGTGCGAAAGGGCGTGTGGTGTCATAAGCAGGGAAATGTAGGTACAGTATAACAAGCTAAATGGAAACAAGTTTGTTCTTTGAAAAAGCAGAGATCTTTATATATTTGTATTTGTCCCGTGAGTACTGAGTACATTTCTAATGTGTTGTATTAACACAAGTCCTGTGTAACCGTATAGAGAGACATTTATCTCGCACACTATTTGTAATTCTCAACGACAGAATAATAAAAAAAATATTACTAAAATTACTGTCATGCTATAGTCGATATTCTAACAAAATAACATTGTTTAAGGTGCTAGGAAATACGTAGTGCCAGTTGCAGGAATCTTATTGTGAAGTTTGCTTCCTAACTGGCCCTCAGTATAACAAAGCATTCAGATGTGAACACAAGCCACCACAACGTTTTGCAGTAGCTTAACTTTCCTCAAGTAGTGAGGTTATAATTTCTGATTTTGTTTCCCCCTCCCCCAGGAGGGGTAAAACTCCCAGAAGACCTGCCCTAAAGAAACCACCCAATAACAGCAACCTTAAAGATCCAGTTGGTGTAAGTTAATGAGAAAATATAATAAACAAATAATGTGTAACTTTTTTATTTTAAAGCCTTAGTGTATTTATATTGTGAACTGTATGACTGATTCAGGTGTACTGCCGGGTCCGCCCGCTTGGCTCAGAGGACCGGGAATGCTGTATCGAGGTGATCAGCGAAACAACAATACAACTGCACCCTCCAGAAGGGAGCAAAGTGAACAGGAATGGAGAGTTCAAAGAGGTAACTGTGTTTGCATCTTCAACTAGTACTTGGTGAAGTGGAAAACAAACAAGCACAAATCCATCAGTTAATAATATGGTTTGAGTGGGGCCGTTACTTTTATAATTTGGAGTGCCGATCTTGGTCAAGCATGACCTGTGCATACTGATTCGTTTGGCTTAATGGTGATATTTGATTTACCACACAATTGTTTTGCCTGCACTGGGAAAGGACAATATGGAGTGAGAGAGGTAACAGGAATAGGTTAACTTTGCAATGTTGTTGATTCTGTTGGACACAAACTGTTTTTAACTTTAACTCTTGTAGACGCAGTATTCCTTCAAGAATGTGTTTGGTCTGAACATATCTCAGCTTGAACTGTTTGACAAAGTGGCAAAACCACTTGTTGATGATGTCATTCATTGTAAAAATGGTAAGGAGCATGCAACATTATCTAAACTGGTTTGATGTTTTAAAATAAATGCCGGCAGTGGAATAAAGTACCATGTTGTCTGCCTGTTACTGCAAAACTGCTGAAAGTTTAAATATAGCAAGCCAAAGCATTTTCATTTTCATTACTATTTCTTTTAGGTTTGCTTTTCACGTATGGCGTGACAGGCAGCGGGAAAACTCATACGATGACTGGCTCTCCCGGGGAAGGCGGTCTTCTTCCACGCTCTTTGGATATGATTTTCAATAGTATAGGTCCTTATCAGGCAAAGCGATATGTAAGTAAATTGGCAAGGATTACCTTTTATTTTAAAGTACAGTATAAATGAGATTTCTAATCTGTTTCTGCTTTAGGTTTTCAAGCCAGATGACAAAAATGGCATGGAGATTCAGACTTCAGTTGATGCTTTGTTAGAAAGGCAAAAAAGAGAGAGCCAAACATCTGCTCCGAAGACTCCTTCCAGGTAGGGTTAAGCCTTTGAATAGATTATGGGGGATTTGCACTTGTGCAGTGTTTGGTTTTCACCAGGTTGAATCTGGTTTGAATTCTATTGCATACACTGCACAGCACCGTAATTCATTGCTGATGGACGTAAACCTATACTTTAAAAATACCCCACAACTTTAACATTTGTTTCTATTCTAGGCAAAGGCCAGATCCAGAGTTTGCTGACATGATCAATGTAGAAGATACTTGCAAGGCAGAGGGTGTCGATGAAGACAGTGTCTACAGTGTTTTTGTTTCATACATAGAAATCTATAATAATTACATCTATGATCTCCTAGAGGAAGTCCCATATGATCCAATAAGGCCAAAGTAAGTACTAAACAATTATTCAGCTTGCTTTAAAAATGTGAATAACCAACTTCATTTAACGTAGAGGCGATGTGCAAGTGTATTTCATGTACGCTGTGAGTGTCCAGGTTAAAACATTCCACTTATTTACACAAGTATCTACCGGGATGTTTTCAGTTATGGGTGTCTGTTTCTGCTTTGCACAGTGCTATTGTCAGTATCAACCCTGAAAGCTAACATGCCTTGGATTTAGAATCAATCCATATAGTGGTGACAGAATAAAAAGTACAATGAGAACAGTAGAACTGAAGTTAACTGACTAACAGTTGTCTTAATTGGTAGCTTTTCCTAGCCATTTTACAGTGCTATGTTAATGGTGAATTAGACTTTCAGCTTGTGTCGACAGCTGGAATGCATTGTTGGTCAAATCTATCTCTTGTCTAGGGTAATTTGAGGAAGATATTTTATTGTAGCAAATGATAGGGCCTCATGTTTCCTAGAGGCTTTGTTCATGAAGGTATATACATATCTTTATGGTATGTACAGGATTGTCATGTGGTCTTTCTGGCATATTACCTAAAATGGTTAATTGCTCTTTTGCTGTTATATTAATGAACATTTAGATCCTGTAATCTCAATAAGTTAACGCAAGCTCACAGAACACAAAACATTAAACATTCATGAATTCTCACTTTGGGGGGGGGGTTACAAGTTTGCAAGTTTTAGTATAGATTGTTTAGCACTTAATTTACCGTATTTTCTTTATTAGGTGGAACGGGTGCGGCACTCCTGTGCGGAGCACTGAGTTCATGTACGTGGCCAGTGTGTGAACCTATAGCTGTAGAGAATAATAGCAGCTTGTGTTGACTTATTCCACTTTGCTGTCTCCTTTTTTCTTTTAATTGTTGCTTTTGTGCTTTTTGTGTATTTGGTACTGTAGCAGTTGGCGCTCATGCTTGACTCATAATTAGAATGACTTTGTATTGTGCTGTATAAAGCTTGCATAGAAATTACACTTTTTAAATTGCACTGTGCAATTACAAGAAGCTTATTTGCAGTTTGCTTTTGTCTTTACTCATCTGGCTGAAAGTGACACTTAAATTTAAACTGCTGAAGCGAAAGACATGATTGACCTTGATCTGCATGTAATCCAGCTTTCACAATATGTTTCAAAAGAGGCAATTAAATGCTTTTGTGGTCGTTTTTTTTTATTTTTTTTTTATAAAAAGACGCCATTTAATTTGTACCCAGCTAGAAACATTAACCAAGTTTAGGTTCACCTATTGGTAACTTCAGTGCAGTCTTGCTTCTCTAATTCTCCTATGCATTTTGCAGACCTCCTCAATCTAAAATTCTCAGGGAAGATCAAAACCATAATATGTATGTGGCTGGCTGTACAGAAGTAGAGGTGAAATCGACAGTAGAAGCATTTGAGGTTTTCTGGAAAGGTAGGCTGTTGCTGGAATTGGACTGCTTCCTTATCCATTTTTTTATTGAGTTGTATTGGTATAATTTCAGTGTTTCTCAAATCTACAGTAGTATGCTATGACTACATTACTACTGTAGCATGTGATATATTTGTAGTAATGCTTTAGTTAATCTTATTTATTAAACACAAATGTCTAAACCCTCTTTCTGCTCTCTGCAGGTCAGAAGAAGAGGCGTATTGCCAACACTCAGTTAAACCGAGAATCCAGTCGTTCTCACAGTGTATTCATCATCAAACTGGCTCAAGCGCCTTTGGATGCAGATGGAGACAATGTTCTGCAGGTAGAAAGTTGAATAGTCTTTATTCTGGATAATGAAAATACAGATTCTCCATCACATTTAAGTTGTTTAAACATAAACATACTTGATTTTTTATATATATATATATATATATATATATATATATATATATATATATGTGTGTGTGTATATATATATATATATATATATATATATATATATATATTTCACAGTGCTGGTTTATGTGAGTGTATTCATATATGTCTAATGAAAATAAATGTGTTTGATTAGCACTGTATTTTTTGTTGTCAGGATAAAGATCAGATCAGTGTGAGTCAGCTTTGCCTGGTTGATCTGGCTGGAAGTGAAAGAACAAGCAGAACGCGAGCTGAAGGGAGCCGACTGCGAGAGGCAGGTGCGGTATTGGTAGCTTTTGATAATTGAACACCGGTATTGACATTTTCAGTGCTTTATGGTATCTTCTCTGTTTTATAGGGAACATTAACCAGTCCCTGATGACTCTTAGAACATGTATGGAAGTTTTAAGAGAGAACCAGATGTATGGAACAAATAAGGTTGGTAATGTAAGCAAATAAAAAAAATGTAATTTAACCAGAAAGTTGTTTTCAAGCCAGGCTAAACTTTTTTTTTCATATTTTTTTCTGTAGATGGTACCGTACAGAGATTCTAAAGTGACCCATCTATTTAAGAACTATTTTGATGGGGAAGGAAAAGTGAGAATGATTGTTTGTGTCAATCCTAAAGCAGACGATTACGAAGAAACTATGGTAAGATTGGTGTGTTTGTTAGGTCACTGTCTTGCTGCAACTGTCGCTACATCCAATTAAAACTAGGGTTGTCGATTTGATAAATTTGATTGGTTAATTTATGGATATTAGTTGATTTAATCGGTGCATGTTTTTAATAACGGTAACAATCTTACAGCGTCTGTCCTGCATAGTAATACTTTGCTTGCAAGTCTTGTCCAATGATTTTTCCTTCAGTCCTAATTTATACCCAAAACTAGATTTGAGTTTTCCTTTAATGGTTCGTAACCCTCCATTTTCTGTTCTCCAACTATCTCCACATTGTTTCTGACGAGTGTAATTTCCCACGTGTCAGTTACTTTGGATTTTAACCCTATAATGCCATTAATCTGAACAGCCCTATTTAAAACACAAATACGATTTAAGAATGCAGCTACTCAACATGTCTAGTTGCTCCATTAGTCGATAATGAGGTTTGTTTCCTTCCTATTTCTATTAGCTGGTGATGAGGTTTGCTGAGATGACTCAGGAAGTGGAAGTTGCCAGGCCTGTTGACAGGCCTATCTGTGGCCTCACACCAGGACGCAGGAACAGAAACCAGGCCTTCAAGGAAGAGTTGACACGCAAGCTGGAGGAGCGTGGAGGCCCAGTTAATGGAGGTAAAAATCAATTGAAGTCGTTTGTCAAATGGCATTGCAAAATGGTTTTTGTTAAGTGGTGGCATGAGAGAACATTTTTTTTCCCCCCATCAATCAAATGTACAGATTTAGAAAACCCTTCAACCATTGAGATTCTTATACAGAGCTTACCGCCTCTGCCTCCTTGTAATCTTGTGGATGTTAATGACGACCAAACCTTGCCCAGACTGATTGAATGCCTGGAGAAACGACACAGAATAAGGCAAATGATGATAGATGAGCTTGATAAAACAGGTGAGGGGGCCTATTTTTACATAAGTTTAGTATTACAATATAATGTATTTTTTAAATGTGTGTTTGTTTGTTTTTTTAATTGGTTGAACTGGCAGTCTCCTAGAGTTCTTTAGCGGTAATGCTGTATTTGACAAAAACTTGGTTATTTTGCAGCCGGGTCGTTTAAATCTATGCTCCAGGAGTTTGATGGTACCCTAATGGCCAAGGATAACTTCATCCAGGAGCAGAGAGGAAAGCTGGGTGACAGGGATAGGATTATCACGGGACAGAAGTCTGAGGTTGATCGACTTGAGAAGAAGGTCAAAACGCTAGAATATAAGGTATAACTTCTTATCTTTCTACTTTTATTGAAATCAACTCGATCCCTTTTTCAAGCACTGCATCTGCTTAGCAAAATATACAAATTAAGAGTTGAGAATAATAATAAAAAAATATTCATCACCTGCTGTATAAGACATGGTTATCTTGTAACACTAATTGAATGCTTGTTTGTTTTTTTAGATTGACATTTTGCAGAAAACAACTAATATTTATGAAGTGGATAAACGTTCCTTACAACAAGAGTTGGAGACAAAGGACCAGAAATTGCAGCGAGAGTTATCAGATAAACGTCGAATGGAAGCAAGGATGCAAGGAGTGGTGTCTAATACAAAGATGAAATGGGAGAAGGAATGTGTAAGTGTAAAGTTAGTAGCATCCAGTAGTGCATGTGCTATTAAAGTAGGGGAAACTTTACTACTTCCAGCTGCATTTATCTACTACCTTTGAACCATAGGAGTCCTAAAAACAACTTTTTTAAATTTTACATCCATGTTGATTTCTGGATGAGCTTGATTAGTATAGTGATTTGCAGTTGATTTCTTTGGAAGTAGGTAATCAAAGTAATGCAATCATGTACATAAATTAAAAAAACAGCCTGTTGTCTTCTGCGGTTCAATTAGAAGTAAGTATTCTGGTGATTTTTTTGTTTTATATTAATGTTCTGGATTTATTTACCGTTGCATTAACTCCAGGAAAGACGTGTGGCTGCGAAACAGATGGAGATGCAGAACAAATTGTGGGTGAAAGATGAAAAGCTGAAGCAGCTCAAAGCCATTGTAACCGAAAGCAAGAGCGAGAGACCAGAGCGACCAGAGAGATCTGAAAGGCCTGAAAAGCCAGAGAGACCATCCAGGGAGAAGGACATGGTTAAGAAAAGATCTGTGTCTCCGTCGCCTGTACCTGTACGTTGGTTTTTATACCAATTTGTCACCTTTTTGATACACAGTGTTAGCAAAACCCTATTGTAGCCTGTTTACTTGTAATACAGATGAGGGGAAATTAAATCCCCGATCTCACCTATAATTAAATTATTTTAAATTATGGGTTAACATTAAGTATTGCATAAGGAGAGGGGCGAGAATGAAAGAGCTGAATTGATTAATCGCCTTTGCACTTGAAGCTTGGTACTTTTTATTGACTGTGCACTAAGTTTCTACGTTTTACTAACTGGGTCTCCTGTTTGTGCAGTGTCCTCATCATTTTGTTCCTCAGCTCCCCCTCCACAGCCAGGCTCCTGTCTCTTCCCCTCACCTGGTCAGGCGGGGCCAGCCTTTCTCCAGCAGTCTTTCGGTAGCATCCTATATTGCAGAGTGGGAACAGAGAGTTCCCCAGGCTCCTAGACAAGTTTACGATTCACCTGATCATAGGACTAGACAGCAGGAGCTCACGGAATATAGGAATAACAGCAATCAGAACAGGAGGCAAGGCTTTTACAGGACAGGAGACTGTGAGGTTCCCATTCAACAGCACAGAGCTGTAGACTTCGAGGAAGAGTGTTGCCACATGGTTAGTGGTGTAGGCACATGACATAGCATAGCATAGGTAGTTAGATTGCAGTAGCTGTTGACTCCTCATGTCTTGATTTTTATCCAGTAATGCTACTTAAAGTAATTGAGCAATAACACCCAACCTATTGGTCACTACAGCTCACCAATTGACCACCGCAACAGTTTTGTTTGTCCCAAGCTCATGGCGACGGGTTAAACTTGACTAGTTGTACACTTAAATATAAAATCAACCTAGCTACACAGCTGAATAAAAATAGTGTAAGAAAAAAAAAAAAAATTAACTTGGGCTATTTCATATTCTATTTTAACATTACCTCTTTCTCCTTAACAAATCTATCTTTCTGCTTTCTCGTTAAAATAACCTGGATATCACTGAAGTCAAATGGCTAAGGTCAAATTAAAGGTTATTTTTGAATGCTGTCTTTTCTATGGTTCTGCTCTAATCGGATGGGTTTGAATCAGTAAATCCAAATACCTTGCATGATGTTTTCTAGGCCTGATCAGCAATGTGCTTTTTTTTTTGAAAATGTTCATCTCTGTATGCGCTTGAACATAATTTAGTAGTTTTATAATTCTCATAATTTTGTTGCTTTACTGTTTTAATTTGTATAGAATGCACCACCAGTTCAGCCCCGACACAGGCGCTCACGCTCCGCGGGTGGGGAGAGATGGGTAGATCATAAACCAGCCAGTAATTTGGAGCTAGATACAGTCATGCAACCACATGTACCCAATGCAATCAAGGTGTCAGTTCCCAATGAAAAAGCTTTGTCAAAATGTGACAAATACATGCTGACACACCAGGAGCTGGCATCGGATGGGGAGATTAAAACAAAACTTATTAAGGTAAAGGGTGTGTTTTTGATTTTGTGTGCTTCGATTTTTCTCCCTAAAGTAGAGCTCTGTTTTTAATACGTTAATGCTTCCAAATGTCACGATCAATTGTCTTTGGAATTGCAGTATGTGCATGTGTGTTAATTTGTATTGTAGTATTTTTTTTTTTTTTTACGATTTGCTTAACTCAGTTTGACATTAATAACTACTTTGGATGGAAGTCTTAGCAGTTGTGTTTAAAGTTTCAAATTTTGTACCAGTGATTTTTAATTAATTTTTTTACGACACCCGGTTAAACTCAACAAATCCTAGATTTTAATACAATTCCAAACAAAATAGACTGCAGGAGACTCAAGGTGACCAGTGGTATGTTTGGAAACATTAGCAAATGATGACCATGTCTGTATCACTTCTGATTTGCAAGCCTTTTTCTTTCAGGGAGAAGTGTTCAAGACAAGAGGGGGAGGACAATCGGTCCAGTTCACAGACATAGAAACATTAAAGCAGGAGTCCCCAACTTCTAGTACAAAGTTTGTATTCCTTTTGGGTGTATTGTGAAGCATCTATCATTTTTTATACATAAAAAAATGCGTATATATTTAATGAAATGTGTTATTCCTCAAGCCGGAAAAGGAGGTCCTCTGGTAACGCCCCTGTGCAGCAGGAAGAAACCACACAGAGTGAATGGACAGGTGTAGAGACGAGGGTAAGTTCAGTACTGCTTGATAAACCATAGAGTGAATGGACAGGTGTAGAGACGAGGGTAAGTTCAGTGCTGTTTGGTAAACATGTTGCTATATCGGGTAAGAATCTAATATGAAATGTTCTGTTGAAACAGTTTCAGCACTAACTTTGTTTTTCTTTAGTGTTCTGTAGCTGTAGAGATGAGGGCAGGTTCTAATCTTGGACCTGGATACCAGCACCATGGCCAACCTAAGTAAGTTTGTTTGGTTATCGAGACTGTTTAACTCAGAGCATAATACGCTGCCTTTTTTTGTTTTGTTTTTTGTTGTGGCATTGTTCAGTTTCTAAATTAAAATATTTAAATGTGTTGTTTTTTTTTTTTCCCTCTTCCCTGCAGGCGCAGAAAGCCCTAATGGAGACCTTTTTATTTTTGTGTTTTTATTCTTTCTCGCTGCCTTCAAAGGGACAAAGCCAAATGTTCGATTTTAAATCATGATGAACGGTGTTATCTGTGTGTTGTATTTTTTGGTTAAGTTTACACATCCCCAACTGAACACAAACCTCTGAAGTAAATAATGCTTTTTTTAACTTGTGCACACCATTTATTTAGTTGCATATAACTTGTATAGTCTGTCCCTGAGATGGCTCTCCTTTTCATGTGCACCTATATATCTATGAAAAATTTTACAGTCTGTTAAAATGGGTTCAAGAATTCAGTTAGTAAAACATGCTGTTTCTAGTGTACTATTACTCACTTCTACAGTCTTTTTAATGCAATTCTGTACCAGGTGATCTACAGGCTTTATAAAAACATCAATACTTTTTTAGAGGAAAGTTTAGAAACTTCACTTTTTCCTTGTCTTTTTGATTTAATGTTGAACACTAAGTTTTTTTTTTCATTCTAATTTCCCTTAAGATGCTGCTATTTATTATGCTTTAAAAAGCACTTTAGTTTTTTTTTTTTAAGCATTTCATATTCCCATACAGTTTTCCATTTATGCTGCAGGCATACTATGGTGTGAGTAAAATCTGTGGTCTAGAGCTGTTTTGGCTGCATTTTATACAATTGCATAAATACTAAGGACTGATACCATCTTGTAAATGTGGTTCTGTTAATGTTCGAAAGTGAGAGAATTTTTTTAATGTCTGCAATAAATAAGTAGTTTGGTCCATTTTTTTGTTTTTTATTTAACTGTAATTATGGATCGACCAATCATTTTTGAATGCGTGTCCAGAAAAAAATCAGAAACCAAAATGAAAGTTAACTGCTTCCACAGAGCTGCTGGGTGTGTTGAACTTTCATCTGTCACTGCAAATTACATTAGTGATGTCATTTAGCTTCCCTTTTGTTGGTTAATTTATTTATTTTAAGACCACCAATACCTGTGTGGGTTAACATTAGCATGGTTTTCTGAATTCTAGGACAAATCCAGGTGAAATAAGCTATGGTATGTAAATAAATAATGAAACCACAACCTTGGAGTGCTGAATGAGATCCATTTTCCCAGGTTTTAGCTCGAGCTTAGCTGTGTGTGTGTATATAGAATAATAGATGGGCTTCAGTGAGTTACAGTAAAATAATTTCATCGAGGGTTTCTTTGACGTCGTAAATTACGAGACTGAAGGTCGAGTAATTTATAAACTGTCACAGAAACCGGAGATGGCATTATTTTCCTGTAACTCACTAAAGAGGCCCATCTATTTTTTATAATACATGGATACCCTTGTGATGCTAATATTAAAGAAGACAAGGTTCAGCAGTACCGTGTTTTTTTTATTTTGTATAAACGTGTTTCAGTGCTGTACAGGCGTTCTGTGTCAACCGTTTTCTGAGATACAAATGTACCAGCTTTTTTTTTTTATAATGTATTCTCATTTTGTTGATCATTAATTAACATTTCTGTACTGTGGGTGTTGTCGAGTGATTGAAAACGAGACATTTTGTGTTTGAATTGAAAAGTGATGGTCTCGGAGTCGAATGGGTCAAAGTTCAAGTATATTTTCCTCTAGAGGAATAATCATTTTTTGATGTCAGTACTGTGGTATTATGCCTTTATTTATATATATATATATATATATATATATATATATATATATATATATATATATATATATATATATATATATATATATATATATATATATATAAATATAAAGCTAGCTAGCTCCCACTTTACTGTTGGGTTAGTTCACATTCCTGTGGGATCCTGGGTTATGTCTGTTCATTATTCTTCTCCTAGTTTACTTTACCACATTGAGTCAGCGCTGTTTATGCTGAAAAGATTTCTTAAGACTCCGCTAAGCACACAATTTGCTCTGCTAACAAACCTTGGCATTGTATGTGGGCACCTCTGTTTGCACTGCGTTCTTTGGTCTGACAGTCAGTGAGAAATGTTAAAAGCAAACTAGGCAGGCAAACAGAAGCGCACACTAACAGGCCTGGTGAAACCCTGTGAATCCAGGCTTCCGCTTTGCCTTTAGGTTTTGTTTAAATTCCACCACCATGTTGTAAATGTGTATTAAGGCTATTTGCAGTGGAAGAAGTTATTTGAGAGTCACTCGGTGATGCATCATGCCTTTTGGAAAACGCTCAATAGTGGCTGAAATTGAGTTCAAATGTAGTTTTAATATTCACACATTCAACTCCTAATAATCCTATTCAAAACGTATAGCAGTCAAACAGACAAATTGCAGCCTGGTCAGCATGACTGTTACTACTTTTTCTGCTTGTCTTTTTATTTGCTTCAGTTAGATGGAGTGGATCAAATCTGAAACAAATGGATCATTCCCAAGTCCAGTTGAAATGTTTCTAAAACTCCATGATTGCTTGCTGTGGGGCTTTTCATTTGTAGTAATGTACCATACGTCCGAATCTCTACTGGTGCAGTTCCTCATGGTTAATCTGCCAGATTTGAAAGGGGAAAAAAGTAGGCAAATCCATTAATAAATGTAACATGTGGAAGGGGGGTCCTGTTGCCATTACTAATCCTGTATATTGTGGAAGTACATAACTTCTGATCCTAAATGTGACTTCATGAGTTATCTGCATTTAAGAACCTAATATAATCTTTCAAAACTTAATCTTAATGAGACAAATGCCTGCTAATGTGATTAGTCAGTTTATTGTTTTGTGCATTTAACATATTTAAGTAAAAACTAAATCTAGGGTAACGGCAGGTGCCTACACCATCGCAATCTGTAGTCTCCAGCAATTTTTTTTTCTGTTTCTGGTTGCATATCATAACCTTACAGCTGTTTGCACTCACAACAGATTAGGTCACTGGGCCAAGAAAGATTTGCAAAGTGAATTCAATATTGTTAATTTTTCTTGGCATTTTATTTCAGTAGTTATTTGAAGTTTCCATTTTACTGTCTCTCTTTATTTGATTTATTCAAGCTGACTTCTTAAAAGCTGAAACCACTAAATGCTCAGCTGCCAGCATTCTCAAACCATTACAGACACATGGCAGTTATTATATGGTCTTATAATATGAGGTCTCTGGGATGGTTTGCAACTGCAATCCCTGGTTTTGGTTTAGCAATAGAGGCCAGTGCTTTTCATATGATGTCAAGGATTCATTCACACTGAAACAGGCTTGTTTTATGACAAAAATGCAATACACTTTGCATACAGCAGGTGGTGCCAATGCACTTTTGAGGATGGATGAAGGTCAAACCATAATTGCAGATACAGTAGGTGTATATTTACCTTTTGATCAGGTAACGGGAAGAACTGATAAAATAACTAGTGAATCAACACAGACCTTTGTTTAATCATTACTTTTTGAATACCTGTAGCAAGCGCGCAGGCTACCAGTAAAGTGGTCCACCATCTCTTGAAGGTTTTGTCAAATTCACTGCTTTAACATGAACATGAAGAAATTAATGTTATTTATTTGCAGGTGATGTTATCCAAATACATTTAAAATGTTTTGAACCTACAACAAAGCCTTACATTTTAAATATAATAATGAATTACCTTAAAACACACCTGACCCGTCAGTGTACAGTTTCACTGATTAGATCCCTAAAACAACTAAACTGATTTTTTAATGTTGCATGACAGAATGAGCGACCTGCAGTGTTTCATGGAGAACCAGACATTTTCCTTTATCCCACAACATGGTAGGTTCATCTCATGGTTGTCTCTATTTTTAGAAAACAAATTACTTCAGTATAGTGGGACTTGGCACTGTTTTCTGTTCAAACCTGATGTACTTTGAACCAGTTTACCAGAACATCCTGTTGTCTGCAAGCGAATGAAATGCTTTCCTCAATAATTCAATACTCCTGAGATTCTAATTACATTGGTTTAATGAACTCTGGTAATTCATTAATTTACTTAAGTATATAGTGGGATAAGGGACAGCGTATTAGCCATCATAATATCCCATTAATTTCTGTGCCACCTATTGCATTTTATGATAATGACGATGATGTACCTGCTTAGTAGTTTCTTCCAATGGGTTTCCCCAGGAACAGTATTTTTAATTATAACGTGGAACAAGTACAGACTTGACTGGTATGTTGTCTATTATAAATAATGAGAAATAAACATTTGAATCATACTTTTTATCTGTTTGTTTATTTTCCTTTTAATGTAAAGCACAGTAGGATACCACACAAGACATTTGGATCCAGTAAGTTTTTTTTTTTTTGCAGTCCTGCAGCTCGTGGGGGCAGTGTTGTGCAGTTCTAGAAGGCTTCACGTCCCAGCTCAGTTACTTGAGAGTTGAGTTTTGTAGTGAAATAGCTCTCTATAAAATAAAAATAAAAAAGGAAAGTGGTTTGGGTTTGGTCAAGTGGTATGAATAGGAGCCAGAAGATCGTGGGTTTTAATCCAGTCCAACCTCTGGGAGGGTGGAGTGGTTGTTTCACTGCAGCTACAGTATTTGCGGCATCACAGAAAGCATTTCCACATCTTGTGTGGGGTGCCCTGCTGTTTGATTATGACCTTTGCACACCCGTTAGGATGCTTGTTGTGTTCATGTCCTAACCTGCTAACCCGCTGGCTGCTGTGTGTTTATTCACTGTACGGTCCCTCTGACAGCAGGGCAGGGCTAAATATTTTGTGTTGGAAGGATGGCCCAGTATTTAGGATCTCATGAAGCTGGACATGGACCTCTTGGGCTACACATATATAAGCTTTTTCCATTATGGTGTTCAACTTTCTTACTGCCACTGATGTTAGGAAGTCGTGGTTCTTTATCTTCAGTTAAAAACACTGTTCTGAAACCTGCTACAGTACTACCCTTTAACGGCCGTGCGTCTTAAATTGTGCATAAGTAGCAATCTTAAGTGAACAGGCAATTTACAAATGTAACTTGTGAAAAATGACTTCCAGTTTAATTAGTAATTCATTTTTATCAAATTGACTTTATAGTTTGTGACACAGTGTCAACATTAGCTCTGTAAACAGTAAGGGAGTTGCTATTTGCAAAGTCAATAGAGTGACGCCAATGGTACAGAAAAAAAACAACATAATTATAAAATAAAGGTTGCCATTTAAATGTGAAGTCAGACCAGCTTAAAACCTTAATAAAATACAAAACAGGATAAGGAATGTAGAACAGCTTGAAACTTAGATATAAGTACTTTATTGCAAATTTTGCCAAGACTACTTTACCACTAGCTGACTGCAGTAAATCACACTACTCTAAACTTACATGCAAGTTGCTCATATTATTTTATAGTGCAGAATAGATTTTAGAGCACTTGACCATGGTTTTATTTATAGCCTATGTTTTGTTTGCATTGCTTTTGAAGAAAAGAATGCCTTTGCACTGTGGGAACTTGGTATATAATTCTCTGAACACATCCACGTGTCTGCAAATAATTAAAGCTACCCCTTATTTTCACGTTAATTAGATTTTTAAAATTGTTATTATTGTGTAAGACATTAGTAAAAGAAACTGAACAGCAATAAACCCTTTTAACCACCATTCTAGTCTAAACTGGATATAGAGAAGAATGGACGACAGGCAGTGTAGTAATATACGTGTTCAAAACATCCTATTATTAATCTGGTCTGGGTTTTATAGGTATCATGAAGTAACTGCTTTCTGTTTTGATTGTATGTATTGAACACTTTGTAATGTTAAAGAGAGACAGCAACATATACTCAAGCTTGCTGACACTTCAGTATTTATTACTGTAAGTTCCTGTATTAGTTCTGGCTGCATGTTTTATTTAAGTGGAATGACCTCAGGGGAATCATATTTTCCATGAAAGAAGTTGCAACACCAGCTACACTTGAGAGGTGTATCCAGAATACGAAAAAAAAGTATAATAATTAAATAAATGTTGACCCGCAATTCTACTGGGACCCTTGTCACTTCTTTTGCTTGTGAAAATATTGACTTTACAGCACCTAGCCTTTGTTCGCTCCATAACAGGGAGTCTGTTAAGTGCTGTTGATGAAACAAACATCACATGGCCTCCTAGCTTTCTACGACTCTTTTAATCAAACACTTGCTAATGGCTGCTTAAATACCTTCTTATCAGCATGTCCTTCATGTTTGCTTTAGGGCATTGCCTTCTATTGGTCCCTTTTCATTCACCAAGCCCCAGTGATAAACGTAGTTACGTGTTGCACAAAGTAAATACAGGTTTTTCCCCCCCTCCCTCTTTCTCTGGGATTATAGTTGTTGGGCAAATAAACACACACAGGGGGCTTTTATATATTGAAAAGAAAAGAAAATCTGTTCACACATTGGTTAGCCATTATTTTAAAATGCATGTCTTGTCTGTTGACCTAAGGACAAATACGCGACTACGTTTTGGAAGGAAAATGAAAAACAGTCTTTCCACAATGGATCTGGTGGTTTGACCTCTGGTTATTGAATCATTGCAGTTTGATTGAAATACTTCACGTGTTCAAGGGAGTGTGGTGCTGTTGCTCAAAAGGGTAAAGGCAGAGTAATGGAAATGTGTTTTAGAGATGCTAAAGCAGCAGTTTGCATACAAATTGTGTAAAACTGGAAACTCATTTATAGAAGGCAGCCCAGTTTGTATTGCTTCTGCTAAAGTGCTTGTGGCTTCCTCCTTGAAATCTGTTTGGTCCTAAGTTGGTCCCACTGCAGCAGTACAAGTCTTAGCATTAACATTTAGCCTAACTCATAGAGAATAGACCCACTGAGATTCCTGTGCAGGGGGTTCTACTGTTGGCTGGGTAGACATCCAGGGGTACCAGGGGAGTCACAGTGGCTGGCTTGCTGCTTCGCCTTCTCCAGTCGCCACGGTGGTTCAAAGTGCAGAAGTCTCGTTATGTGGTTCTCCTAATTGAATGTCCCTTTAACCATAGCTGCTGTATGGTCTTCCTCTTGAATAATGTAACACTCATTACAATAAAGAATGAAATGAAACAGGTAGTGTGACAGCGGTGCAGGCAAATGGAAATACGCAGATTTGTTCATTAAATCTGGAACATACTTCAAATGTGTGCCCTTTTCACGTCTAATTTTAACAGAAATCTGCCTCAATTCCCTCAAAAGCTACACGTAAACTTGGAGTGAAGCACATTTGTTCTAGTTTTAAGTTGTACAAACTTTGGCTGCAGTGTTTCACAGCATGGTGTCCCCCCTGCCCCCAAGCCAAATCAGCACATTTTCTATAAATACTAGTCCCTGTGTGACTCTAGACCTGACTCGTAACTAACAGCCTAATTGACAGTATGAACAGACATACTTATACCTGCACAGCCTAAGTTTATTATTTCAGCTCCTTCCAATTTTCCCTCCTCTCTGCTGTGCTATTCCAGTAGCAGGCAACCCCACCAGCTTTCACCTCGTTTGTGTTTGACCCACACACAGCACAGTTTGCTCAGTGCCTGTTACCTCAGCTTCCACAATCAAAAGCCATTTACAGCAAATTTGTTTGGTTTGTACCGAATTACCCGCCAGTCTGCTAAGTTGCTCCATTCAGGTTGTTAATTACAGTTTTGCTTTGTATTACTGTTAAAGCTCAGTGTTGATGTGGAAGACGGGAGGGTCATAAGTTACAAACTGAGCACACAATGCAAGCACTGTGCTTGACAGAATTTCTATTAGTCCATTGTGATGGAAAATAAATGATAGATTTTTTTTCTTCTTATTTAAACAGTGTCTGTTTGCCCAGCCGTCAATGTGTTTGAGTACACAGAGGGGTTTCAGTGCTGTGTTAAGTTAACTTGTTTCCTGTTTCCTAAATACGCTGTGCTGTTTGAAGCCATAGTTACCTGTTAAAAGGCCCCACAGAGGCCCTAATGCTTCCTTTAATTGAAAGTCAAATACATCATCTTCCTTCATACAGAGTGGGAAACGTTGAGTAGCTCTCTGCGGGCTGGAGTCATGTCTTTATACAGGGGGTTTCACTTCTGAAAACCGAAGGAATTATAAACAGAACCTGATTGTCTTCCAGTTACCTTCCACATCACTTTCTTAGTGCATCTAGTGCCTAGCTTTGCCGGTGTTTCTTAACACCCTGGTTAGTCCTGATAGGGAACAGAGTAAACTGAAAATGAAAACCCCTGTGCCTCCCAAGGAATATGGTCTGTATGTATGATGTATGATTTACACAGGGAATCCACACAGCTCAATGGGGTCATGCCAGAAACTACAGGGTTTTATTTTCCAACACATCACAACACTGAATCAAAACAATTCCGAACATCAAAATAAGGGTTAAAAAAACAAACATGTTGCAAAGCAGACTAACGGACGGACACTGCTCCATGTGGTTCCTGATTATGGCCAGTAGGGGTCACTGCTGTTCCCGAGTTGTGCTCGTAGCATTCTGCCCTTTCAAGGCACTTATGTGTTATTTTAGCCTCACACACGATTTCTTTGCAGCAGAAAGCAAATACTGAACATTGTTTCCAGAACTTAATGTCCCAGAGGGAGCAGTAGACGTGTCAAGCATGTTTGCGCTTGCTGGTGGGCTGTTTGTCCAGTTAAAAGTATTGGTTTAACTGTTTTTTTTTTTCTTTCACTCAATACAGTAAAAGCATTTTATCTGTATCACCAAACATATTATCTAAGCAGTTAGGAGCATGCTTAATCTTAAACATCGATCTTATATTACACAGCGTGCAAAGCAAATAATGTAGTCCTATTTCCAACTTGTTATTAAAAATATATATGAATATATATTAAAAATGCTTGTTTTGTTTGCTGGGGTTAAACAAGGACCCCGTGGCCCTGTCCACTAATGTGGAAGTGGAGTGTCATTTCCATTCCCTTAGAGTACAAAGCCTCTAGAGATGATCAATCACTCAGTCGTTTCTAATGGAGAACACATGTAGCACCCTTTAAAAAACTGACTAGATGAACTGGAGGCTGTGTGGTCCAGTTGTTAAAGAAAAGGGCTTGTAACCAGAAGATCCCCGGTTCAAATCCCACCTCAGCCACTGACTCATTGTGTGACCCTGAGCAAGTCACGTAACCTCCTTTTGCTCCGTCCTTCGGGTGAGACGTAGTTGTAAGTGACTCTGCAGCTGATGCATAGTTCACACACCCTAGTCTCTGTAAGTCGCCTTGGATCAAGGCGTCTGATAAATAAACAAATAATAATGAACTATACTATATAGATTTGTCATTTACATCCTTGCAATGGGAGGTGTTGTAATAAATGTGCACACTACTGTAAGTATTATTTGTTTATTTAGCAGACGCCTTTATCCAAGGCGACTTACAGAGACTAGGCTGTGTGAACTATGCATCAGCTGCAGAGTCACTTACAACTACGTCTCACCCAAAAGAGGGAGCCACAAGTGACTTGCTCAAGGTCACACAATGAGTCAGTGGCTGAGGTGGGATTTGAACCAGGGACCTCCTTGTTACAAGCCCATTTCTTTAATCACTGGACCACACAGCCTCCTGTATAATAAAAGTGTAATAAAAGCATACAGTTATTAACCCAAGCAGAGCTGGCAGTCACTGCAGTGGTGGAATAACATTCCACAAATGTTTTCCTGGTTTTTAATCGGTTCCAAAGGGTTAGACTCCACATGTGAAAGGCACATGATTTTGGTGTCTGTGGAATTTGAAGGGGGTGTCCCAGTTTTGGGGGGGTTTGTTTACTGTATGACATATTTGATCCGTGGTTTGGTTGCACATACTTTTCAGAAGATCGTGGTGATTTTAAAAGTTTGGTTAAGAAGTCTTAGAAGCATGTTTTTATTACTCATGGGTTTGAGATGTTTAATGGAAATTGTTCTCATAAGACTTTAAAATGATTCATTCCTTTTTCACATTGATTGATGGGGAAAAACAGGATGGTTCAACAACCCTTTTTAATAGCAAGAGTGAAAAACTTGACTCATCGGATCTGATAAACAGATAAGAAATTATGAGAAGAATTGTGTAAAATGCTAGCTGAATAATGTTGAAAGCTTGTCAGCTTATAATTCAAGAAACTGTCATCAATTATTATCTAATGGTAACATGACAGTTATTTTCAATTCCATAAATGAAACACTTCTTTTAAAACTATTTTCTTTATTCTCAGATTTAATTAAGTACTGGGTTTGCAATACAATACAATGGGCTAAAAAACAAACAAAAAAACCAATTGGTTTTATTGTAGACATCAAGTTTCCTCCCATGTAAAGCAGTAGCAGGTGTATATATCTACTGTGTATGGTTTTTATTTAATTTCACCTCTTTTCACCATTGCACAGAATTCCATAAGTGGCCCAGTATTTAAATTCTATTATTATTATTATTATTTAGAAGGCACTTGTATCCAAAGCGACTTACAGAGACCAGAGGGTGAACTCTGCATCAACAACTGCTGCTGAGTCACTTACAGTAGGACCTCGGTTTTTTTTTTGCATCTCATCGAAAGGACGGATCACAAGGAGGTTAAGTGACTTGCTCAGGTTCATGCAGAGTTAGTCAGTGGCAGAGTGGGGATTAGAACCGGGGACCTCCTGGTATCAAGCCCCTTTCTTTAACCACTGGACCACCAAGCCTCTAAACAAGTACACCTCTATCCTGAGCACCAATTTAGAGAATTATTGTTTTGCCCATAATTCTTTGATCTGAAACGATTTTGGTGTCCCGCGCCTTCCATGGAGTGAAGTCACGTGGCTCTGTTGACCAATTGGAAGTGTAATTGCTGTGGCATGCAAGTTCATGTAACCCCCTTCTCCTGTATTCATACCTCTCGAGTTGCACAGAGTGTTCTGCAGTGTTTTGGAATGAAAAGGGAAGCTGGATGCTCCTCATGTTGGTCTGCAGCTCTGCTCCAGTGGCCCCGTAGCTGTTCTCCATGTTCAGTCACACTGCTTTGGTCCAGTTCTTGCCAGATCTGGTGTCCCAGTGTAGTGCTAATTGGTAATGCCACAAATCTCAAACAGTAATACACCTCAGTATATTTACAAGCTCCTAATCTTGCATCGTGAATGTTCTTTTTAAAAATTTTGAAACAGCTTTTTTAAAAAATTTAAATAAGACATTTCCACAAAAAAAAGTATTCATGAGTCTTTATAACGCAGGCCCTATATCCACATAACTGTTCAGAACTGTATTTTTGAAAGCCCGTTTTTGATTAATTAGTTTGCAGTTCATGAACCCTTTCTAAGCTGTTTAGAGAGGTTTAGAAGTGTTTTCTCATTTTTCAAAGTGTTGTTTAACATAAGAGACACTCTTCAATAAACAGTCATTCAAGAAACATTCCTCTAAGAGTCCTTCAAGTTTTGTTACCATGGCCCAGAAAGACGCTGATAAAAACATCTGTCTAAACTGTTACTGAGATTCTTTTCAGGACTACTCAATGGTTTTTGTTGCCCAATTATTTTACCAGTTTTTATCCCAGTTTATATTGTCCAGTGATGCTCAGTTACTGCATCGCTTCCCCAGCTCTTCAGGTCGGTCGGATGTCTTTTCTAGAAGTGATTTATTTCACTACTCTTTGTCACTTTTAATCAATGTAGTAATAATTGGTCAATAAAAAAGTATTTAAAAGAAAGAAAATCTTAAAGGGCACCAGTTAACCAAGTCTTGTTTTTTTGGTCACAAGAGAAAAGGAAGCCCAGATCCCTGAATTCCCCAGTCCCTCCCGAGGGAAGAATGGAAAGCCTTTTATTTCATCAATGGGGATTGAGAGAACGGCTAGTTTATTAAACCAAAGGAAGGCTTCCCTTCCAGGGCTAACGCTTAACCAGCGAGTGCAGAAAAACAAAACTGTAATTCCAGAGGGAGAGGCTGGAGATCTACTGATGGCTCTGGCTGTGAACCTGGCCTGTTTAAGTTGGCACAGCCATCATGCATGACCCCAAGGGTGGTGAGGCAAGGGCCAGGCAGCGCTGCCCAACGCTGTGATGTTGCGTGCTCCCCTTTCCTGTGTATGTGTGAAGGGAAAAAGAGGAAATAATTCACAGCACAATTACAGGCTGCGACTCAAAGGGTTCAGATATTTTTACTTTATATGGCAGCACCGCAGATGTTTCACATTAATTACATATTTTTTTCCATCAGTTCCCAGCCAAAGCCCTTTTTTTTTTGCTTTTGTGTCTCAATTCAAGGGTTTAAAGTTCAGGAAATGCTCTGGACTTCAAAAGAAAAAGGAAACAGAGCTAAGAACAGGTGGCACTTGCTTAACCAAATAATATGTCGAAGTCCAGAACATTTTGTCGCAAAAAAAAACTTCAATTATTTTCCTGTTTGCATACTTCCAGTTGGTCTAAGCCCATTTCATATCCATACCCCTGTGTTTCGGTTATCTCTGCAAAATGTTTCCAAGCAGATTGCAACATCATTTACAGAGAGTTAATATGTCAAAAGCCTACTTGAGGCTCGTAAACTTTTCACACCATTAAGTTTGTTTTCTTGAGTTTCAATAGGATGATACATGCACTTTGAAGCCCAATACTTGTTTTCAGACATTAACTAAATACTGATCCTCCATTTGAAAGCCTGGACCCCAGACAAATCTTTCTTTAACATGCTTAGTTTATGGCTTCATATAAGCTGATTCATTCATAAAATGATCTGGCAGTGGGTTAACACCAGTGAAGGCTACAGGCCTTGGACAGATTATTCCTTCCGTTCTGAGCAGATTAACTAGCCTCTGCTGCTCCAAGAGAGATGGAAGATAGTAATTAACAGTATGTTTTAATAACCAGCCATAAGATGTCAGTATGGCACAATAATTACAGCATTTCTAAACTGTTGACTTTATCTCTAATATAAAACAGATGAGAGCAACCACCAAAATGAAGCACATTCTCATTACATAGCCTGCAATCGTTTATTTTCATAAACCCAGCCCAAGCTGGATTCAACGTTACCACCAATGTAATCACTTACATTTGATGTTTGTTGTCACACATAACATGTGTGCTGATCACTGGAGGTTTTAGTATATTTACAGTAATACAAACCAGATGTGATTTATTTTCTTATTTTTTATACTAACAATTTTTTTTTTTTGTTAGAAATAAACAAATGATCTAGCAAAACAAACCACTAACCCTATCATTGAAAATGCTATTGTAAGATTTGGGTAAAGCAGTTTGCATAAAACTAGGATGCACCAAATCAAACCATTTATTATTGTTTTGGTCTAACCAAAGTCAACAAAACCCTTTTAAGGATGATTAAGTCTGCATCGTGTCATAATGTAATGGAAAATGGACAAACTGGTGCAGCAAAGAAAACCAGGGGATCATAACTGAGTCAGTCACTCACCTGCGGGAGAGAAGATAGCTTGTTATTAGGGTGCACCCTGTACTGATGAAAACATCCCAGATCTGGCATTTTAAATTGTAATGGACTCCCGGGCTTGGCTCAGGAGAAACAAACCCATCTCTTACCCAGAGATCTTTGTGATATAATCCTTTTTGATGCCAAAGTCTGTGTTTTTTGGGGTAGCGGGGTACAAATAACAGATAGAATGCTTGACTGTCTGTGAACCTTCTCTGCTTTCAGATATGCAGGAAGTGGTCACCTAATTCCCTTCCTGACCGATTCAGCAAATGAGGCACCCCAGCCAAGCTGACAATTAAAATAACAGCCGTCTGGTATGTTCTCTGCAACAAAGAGACGAGGAACAGGTAAGGTCACGCTGCCTGGGTTGGGTTGTTATTTTTAATTCGGGTTACTCATCAGCAAGTCGTTATGCCCTGATTTGTGGAACGCTCCTCTATCCCTCGTCTGCTGAACGGAGGACACAGGAGACTGGCACGGACATGCTGGGCAGGGATTTGTCTGGGATAGGTAGCTCACTCAGGAGGGGGCACTGCACGGGTACCGTGGATCTTTAGGGTTTTTTGATGGTATATTGAGGACCCCGCAGGGTGTGATAGTATTCAGTTTTGCAGCTCAATTTAATATAATTCCACTGCTAGGAAGAACAGCTGTGATTTGCAAAAGTCCATGCCTAGTCCATGCTGCATGCAACTGATTTGCCTCGGTTGGGAATGGTAGATGCCTTTATAAACACAGTGGCGCACTGTCTTGTGTTAATCAAGGGTTTTCTGGAAATCGGCATAGCTGTGTAATTCAGCTGTCATGTATGTTGCAGGGAGTGGCTGCTGTTTTGGGTTTATGGCCCAAGCGGACTTGACTTGACTGAGATCCCTGAGCTGTTTCTCACAACAATCCCGTCTGTCAGCGTTAGGCAACAGAAAAGACCGTCGGTGGATTCTTGCTAACCCTTACCCTCGTATGTTGACAAAACCAACAAAGACTTTGTCTGGAGCAACAACACAGGTGGTATTTTGGGTGAAATTTTGCTGTGCTGTAAGTGGCATAACCCATCCTGCAACTCACAGCACCCTGGTCCATACCATCGTGCCGGGATCATTGTGCTAATATTAGCATGGCATTTATTTGAAATCTTTCATGGCATTATTACTGTTTTTCCACCTGTGGGAAGATGCAATATATATCGTAAATATGGACTGGAGAGGAGGGCTATAGTGGAAAATTATTGCCCCGAGGGAAGACTATTGTTACCGACAAGGGGGCTATAATGCCCAAAGCCGCTGATAGCTGGTACAGTACACGTAAATAAATATTGACTTATGTATTTTGTTTAAATATATCTGATACAGCATAAATAAATAAATACATAAATAAATAACATAAATAAATAACAGAAAATGCTTTTGAAGTTCATAGCGCATGCAGTAGTTTTTTTTTGTGGCATCCAGCTCTCCGTCTGGTTTGCTGACTGCTGCATAATCCAGTTTATATCCCGGCCGTCATATTTGTTTACATCGTCCAGTCAGAAAACAGTGGCAATATATACATACATATATATATAGTATATATATATATATATATATATATATATATATATATATATATATATATATATATATATATATACAGAGTGATTAGAAAGTAAGTTGACGTGGTAAACATACTTTCTAATCACCCTGTATATTATTTTACCAGGGCAAAAACTCCTGTCTTAAAACTATGGACAAAGGATTGCCGGAAGCCTGTTTGAGTTTAATATTTTCCACTTGGTTGAAGGGGACTCAACTCCAACCTTTATTCATGCAAGTACTGTTCAGTGTGCTAATGCAGGCAGGCAGGAAGGAGTGGAGGAAACAATAACTCAAGTGACAAAATAGAAATGCAGATTAAAGCCTTCAGACAAATTGTCTGTTTCTAAAGAGGTTATTTGCGTATTAACAATACGAGTGAATGAACACCATTAAAGCATTTCATTTCTCTTGTTCTGCTTTTTGCTTTGTGCTCATGCCCCACTTCAGGAGGAGGGGTATTTAACACTTCAATGCCTTTGTTACATGTTTATTTCAGAAATCTAATTGTACATTTGAAATGCACTCCTCGGTTTGTATGTAGGGTGTATCTTATAGGAATACTTTAGAGGCCGCCACTGTAACAAAAAAAAAAAAAAAAAAGAGTTAACCTAATTTTTTAATTCTTATGTCAGGCGAGTAAATATTTAATATAGCTGGAGATTTTCAGACCTCTCTGGGTCAACAGTTTAGCTCATTTTTTTTATGTTGTTATAAACAAAGTCTGCGTTCAATTACTTCTGTGAAATTGCTTTGCTGGATCCATGCATGATTAAATATGCATTATGTTAAACTAGGTGGTTTCTAGCCCTGGTAAAGCCGCTACAGCTCCGAAGCATTCCTTCTTTTCGTTTGCGTTTCAGCTGAGTTTTTGTTTTTCCAGTATATAAACAATGGCTTGTTATGGATATTTTTGTACCTTTTTTGTCTGTGTGCTCGGACACACATGGAACCTTTCAGAAGGGGAAATGTCGGAATTTGTGGTTGGGAAGAATAAACAAGTGTGGCCTGGGGGAACAAAATGAGTCTTGAACTCCCAGCTTTCACAGCTTGCCAGCTAGCTACTCTTGGCATGGCCTTTTTCCTTTTAAAATAAAGCCAAGTTTGCTGTAAATATTGACACAATATTTTATTTCCAAGCTAAATTTACTGCTTGATTGAAGAGATTTCCTAAAGACCTCCTGGAAAATTAAATGAAAAAGGAATTGAAACTCCTTCTCGGATTCTCTAAGCTGTGTTAGCGTGAGTCGGTGTTTATTTATTTAGTAAGCGGACAGGGATTAGGTCATGCTGACACAGAAGGGATTTGTGTATCTTTTGATTTTTTTATTTCATCAAGACACGATGAAGAGCTTCTACTGCAGATGGGCAGTGAAATTCCTAACAGCTGGTTTGCGTGTATGGCAACAATAACAGAATAATAATAAAAAAAATGAATGCATGCTTTTTTGATGTTGTCACGCAGCCAAGCAATATGCTGAATAATTTGCTACTGTGTTTGGTTATCATGAAACTATGTGCTGTGGCCATAGCTGGGAGCTCATTTAATATCAGTGCATTCCTGCATTAGAGACAGTGACCTGCAGCTTTGCAATTCTCTCTCAGGTGAAGAAGTAGGTGTCTTGTGGACTGTAACCTGGAACCTCATGAGATATTCATGCTTAAAGTGATCAAAGCTTCTTAACTTCAGAGAATAGAGAAGGCAGGGTGTCTTGGAAGCAAAAAGGAATGGAAACAAGCAGGGATGAATTTGTTTGTGCTGTATTTACTTGTGATATTCAGCTGTGTTTGTACCCACACAAAAACGAGAAACAATAATACTCCAATCTGAGACGTTGGAGGCACATTTCTCAGATAACGAGCCAAAAGGAGGCTTGTGCCAGGCTTCTCATCACATTGATTGTCACGTTACTAACCCTGAGCTATCGGAGAGGGAGATGTGCAGGGCTCTGTACCCTGGAGAACTGCATGCACTCTGGAGAGGTACAGTACAAGGTTAAAAGTGCTTAGGGTGTTTGGATTGCATCGGAACTGTAGAAGACGGTGATCGAAAGCCGTTTTAATCTACTCCGGGGTAACAGCGGAATCTTCGATTGACAGATGGGGGGAGGGGGGGAGAGACAGAATGCAGTCAAAGCGAGTCTCTGCTTTCTGCAGATTCATTGCATGATTAGCTTGATCTCTAGGTATCTGAGTATACATGCACTAACACATCTTTATTCAGACTAATGAGATGCTCAGCAAACTCCCTAGGAGTCAGAAATGATATAGGGTACAGATCACACACCTATGCAGTGTTGCTATGCAGCGGATGTGTGTCCTAGTTCAGGCCACAGCACAGGCCTTCAGAGCTTATAAAAAGATTAAATTGATTTCCACAACCAAAGTTACAGCGACTACCTTTCCAAACCAACCTGGGCAAAGATAGTCCTAGATTGCAGATTTGTACAGACTGATTGGTATGTTATATGCTTCTTCTTCACTGTGCTTAGACTAACATTAAAATAACATTGCACCCCTCCTGTATAGCTCTGCTCAATGAGCACTCCCTGTACAGTACATTGGCGTAGCTCCCCCTCATGACACAAAGCTGTAAATGCACAGAGCCAGCCTGACAAGACCAGGAACATTACTGACGAAACCCCATTCCCCCAGGGTATCTCAGTCCCAGGAAGCTAATCACTGCACAATGAAAGGGGATAGTTTGGATGAGACTGTGATGACACGGTGTTCTGAACTGTGTTTTTATCAAGAGGGTGATTGACCTGGGGAAAGAAGATTCCATTAAAATGCCTCCTTGGTTGTCTGAAAAAGCTTGTGGTTCCAGCTTACTTGTTCCTTGACTCATTTTCTCCTCTCCATTGATAAAATTCAGCAGAATAAAGTAGAGCCGAATATGTCATATTTTATGGGAATCCCAGCCCATTTAAAAAAAATCAATCTTTGCAAAACGTTGTGCTCCGTAATTTAGTTTCTGCTGAATTTACACATCTTCAAACCACGGCCGCCGCCTGCTTTGCTACACATGGCATTTTAGCTCTGTAAATAAAGCTTAGAGTCTGCCGTTCAGATTAAGTCCTTTCAGCGTTGAATAAACAGCTTCCAAAGAGCCCAACAATATCCAGCTCAATAGGAATTTCCTTACAAATTAGATTCTAGAGAAAACCCCTGTGAGTTTCTCATGAACACAGGAAACAGGTCCTCGATGGTATCTAAATGCTGCGCTTTTGTTTATTGGCTTTCCAGAAGCCTGTCGGGTCAGACCTCAGGGAGACAGATTGTGGTTTTATGCACTTAAATGGGACGGAGCCTTCGGTAACACACAGTAGATGTCTTTCCTTGAAGAGAAAAAAAAAAAAAATGACGACCTCTCATAACCCCTGCGATGAATGACACGCAGAATATCAGGTGCGCTTCACGACTGTGAGAAACCATGTCATTTTACAGCATGCTACCTGCCTTATTACACAACTGAAATCTGTTCGTGTCAGGCAAGTACACAAGATTCTATAAGGTCCTGGCGAAGGACTGGGGCTTGTTCATCGCTGCATCCAGTCCTACATGCAGTCTGAAGTCAGGCTGTGACAGCAGGGGTTCAGAGCTGTATAATCAGCCTGGATTGCAGACAGAGAGTCAAGGAGGCATTTGTTTTCTTAGCAATTCAATCCAGGAAAAGGGGATAATGAGAAAATAAAAACCGTAGCATTTCACATTCTGTGAAGTGGCTACCCATTTGTTTTTGCATGCCAGGGGGCAGAATACCGCAGTGTGCTGTGAATTCAATTACGGTAAAATGAGTCATACTGCCTTTCTGATATATGACCACAAAATTAGGAAACCCAAACCAACTTGTATTGAGCAGACATGCATCCTCCCTGTGGATCTGTGACATATCCTTAAGCTTTCCACTGCGGTCGTCCCAGGTCACACGTTTGTCTAGCCTTGGTTTGCATCTGTGCTGCAAAAACAGTTGTTTCCTCTTCAAAGATCAAGCCAATCACCCCCAAAGAATAAACCATACCAACACTGTAAAAGTATAATAAAGTAATTCAGACCAAGAGCAAATACCTATTCAGAAATAGGTTTCTTTATAGAAGTACGATTATGATTGAATGTTTAAAGCTATGGATGAAGTATGGAACATTCAATATTTAGTTTATTATCAAAAAATATCAAACAGTTTAAAGTATTTGACAATAAACAAAATAATAGTTTTATTTTTTTGCAGATTTATGAAAAAAATCGGTCTAGCATATGATATGGGCTGAACTGGTCTCAGTGTTGGTATAGGTAAAACTAGACTTACTGGACAAATAATTAGGGTATGTACAGGTAAGTTCAATTAGAAATCCACCTAGTCACATGGTATGAATACTACTGTATATGTTATGCAGCATTGTTTTCCAGTTAGGTCTGTAAAAGCTGTGTTTAAGAGTCGTGTGCAACTATTCAGCAACAATTATGGGGAAGCAGAAGGATCTCAGTGACTTGGCAAGGGGCAAGATAGTGGCGTCAGTGCAACTGGCTCACCACGATGACAGACTCGCAGAAAACCACAACAGGAAAGTACAACCCCAGTCACCAGCAGGTCATTACAGGCTGAGCATGCAAGCATGTGCAACAGATTGCAACATATTGCAACAAGCAAATGCATGTGCTGCAGTGGCCACAATCACACCTAAGTGGGTGGCTCCTTCAAAATGAGCATTTTATAGAAACAATAATCATTTGAATTCAATTATCACGTCATCGATGAAAATATTGATCCACTCTTGTGCATTTAATTTAACGGATTTCGTGTTTTTACTCCACAATTCCCACCAGCTAACAAGTCAATTAAACCAAACAGGTGAAGGGTGCTGCAACTCTGTTCAAACCATTCAGAGTGACAGCCGCCTTACAGAGGTGAGTTCACCCTCAAAAACGGCACACAAGGAATAGATCCTTAACAAGCAAGGGGTTAAAAAGCTGTGCTGGGGGATTGTTCAGAGAGGATATTAAGAACAATGAAGGTACAAGAGGTTTTCCATTATCTGCATTAATCTAATTACGCGGGTAAGTGGGTTACCTTAATGGTGCTTGAACAGCCAATTATCTAAATTGCTCCATTTACAGAACCTGTAAATGTTCAGATGCTGTGAGTAGAACTTCTCAGATGAGCTCAATAAATCCTGGTCATTATAATTGTTAATATACTTGTTAATAAGGGGGCTGGAAGAGTAATGGCTGGCTGGATGTTGAAAGAAGATGGATCACTAGATGGGTGGATGGTGAATGAGCAGACAGACTGACAGAGGGAGGGATAGGTTTCAAACCACGCTCCCCTTTGCTCTATATCTTAAAGTGTAAAACCAAAGTAATACTTTCGTTTAACAGTGTCCTAGGGCCAGCGTTGCGAGGGCACAATCAGAAGAAGCTTCCTTTTTTTAAAAGTTTTATTTAAATTGAGTTTTTACAGGGTTTAGGCAAAGGTCTGCAAATGCCACAATAACAAAACTGCTAGAAAAACTGCCTTTGTTGGGCAATGGAGAGAGGAAATGCATTTGTGACTTAATATTCAACCTTCTGTCGGCACTGGTAGTTCAGTTTCAATTTGGAATTGCTAGAGAGTAACTAACATAACAGCCAGCCCTTACTGGAGAAGGTGAAGAACAGGAAGCACAGAGCACAACCATTAAGCTCCTTTGTGAAAGGCGTTGAGTGGCCTGGGCTGTGACCAGATCGCACTTGATGGGCCCCACTGCAATATAATCGCTTGCTTTCCTAGCTTGTGAAGGGGGAGAGTGAAAACCAGAGGTGTTATACAGCGCCACATTAGGGCAACACTTCAAAGTAGTGCTCATGCAAATCCATATTCGTTTCAGCGGAGCAGCTGATATTGCTATGGTTTCCATTGGGATTATGGGTACCCTCGTAATTCAATGTGTGTAGATGGCTTGGTCATGCAATTACATCAATCATTATCTATCTAAATACGTCTGTATTATTTCGATCATTTAATCTCGGTTTCAAACAGATATTTAATTTACACTATTCGAATACTGTATATTATAAAGTAAAAATTGCTATATGCCGACATCTTCGTTCATTTTCAGAGCAAATTATAATTGTCATTATTTATATGACCTTCAGAAATGTTAATTCAATGTTAATAAGTAACCTGGGAAGCGAATAGAAGTCTATTATATAATTAAATGCCCTCAGATAAAACTAAAGCTGATTATGCTTGGAAAAAAGGAGAAAGGAAACACCAAGTTTTATTGGGCCAAAAGTAATTCTGTATTTGAGCTATTAACCTGCGGAGCTCACATCAATGCAATTAAAGTTGTCTGTTGAAATGCTAGCTTTCTGGTTGAATTCACAGTGCTAATTAGTGAGTCTGGATTATAAAATGAAATTATTGCATTTGCGTTATCTTCTGTTTGGGTGAGCAACTCCCATAAAGACCACATTTTTTTGTGTCCATTCAATCTAATGGTAAAAGAAGAAGGGGAGTATTTGGAAAATAATGCAGTGTAAATGTGCCGCTAATGAGCACAAAGAGCAGAAACACAGAATAGCTAGCCTTTTAAAATGCAAATGCTGGCATATTTATTTTGGGTAAATTAAAACCGAAGAGCACAGCTCCACAGCTACATCTTCCCTTCAGTAATTTTTATTTACATTTGCAATTATTTTCCAGTATCTTGATTTTCGTCTCTTTCTGCAGGTTGGGAGTTTCATTGTCACATTATAAATTAAAACTCTCATGTCACCATGTTGTTTAATATTTAATTTTAAGGATTTTCAGCCTACTTTTGGTTGCCTTTGAATGTCTTATATTATGTCATGAACAAAATCAGGAAGGGGCAAACCAGTCACAATATCTAAATAAGCTGGATGGAAAGTAACACAAGATTAATGTTTCTGCTAATGCGAATTGGTCAACGATTACAAGCGAAACAACAACATTTCCTAACCCTTGGACCTTGGAGTAAGAACAGAACAGAGGTACTATGCTGACACTTGCAAAAAGGTTATTCTGCTCTGTTCTCTTCACAGTGAGATAAAAGGGCGCCGTGCCTTTAAGTGTTAAAGGCAGCCATAACAGTTCATCCCCGGCAGCCGCTGACCTTTGGAGGCAGTTTGGAATGAGGCGCTCGTCATCTGTCAGAATCTAAACTTTCACTGCTTTGTCAAACGTACACTTGAGAGCAGTCTGTGACATTCAAACTCAATTAGCGGGCTACTTTCTAAATAATGCATGAGCAAAGTGCAGTACTAACGTTTCAAGGCCCAGAGCAGGGCTCCAGCACTGCATCTCTATAGGGCAAGGTTACTGTTTTAGTTAATGTGCTGGTTGAGGGAAGCAATGATATGCAGATGAATGCTCACAATTAGGTTATTGTCATTTTCACATGCAGCAAATCTCTGATTCTCTCTCTGACTGTCTCTGTTTCTCTCTCTGACTGTCTCTGTCTCTGACTCTCTTTCTGTCTCTCTCTCTCTAACTGTCTCTGACTCTCTCTCTCTCTCTCTCTCTCAGCTACCCTACCAGACTTTTCCATGTGCTGCTCTTCATAGCATTTGTTTTAAGTGGAGTTGCCAGTTGCAAGCTTATATATATATAAACCTTAAATGAGTATTTATAAAACTGCTACTCCCCTATATGAGGAGTGGATATGAAGATGGCCTTATTGAGCAGTTGCTTACAGCTCCCCCTATGGTGGGGGTAGTAATAGCATCTCTATTACCTGGCGCTCTGCAGCTGATGTATTTTTTTCCCCCTGCGGGAACATGAAGTATCCAAGAGATTTATATCCATGTACGTTACACGTACCACAGCAAACATTCAAATAATAAAGAGAAACTCTTTGTGTTCTTCTTCTTCTCCTATTTCAATCACATACTATTCTGTCACTGCTGAGACGTTGGGGGGGGGGTTGGACATATGGTGACCCAGCTTGACTTTTGACTATTTTCGAATGATTGAGAAGCCTTTGCTTGTGAGCTATATGCTATATCCATATTTTCATCACCACAGGCTTCATGTGCTCCAGCAAGCAAGGTGGCTCCCCTGGGTGCTGTAAGCATAGAGTTTTACGACAACAACAGAGCACCTGCTCCCAGCAGCTGTCATTAAGGTCTTAACTAATGGCACCAAACAGGGGCCTAACTGACACAACACTTAGTCTCAGTTGGCAGCTAGGCTGCGTTGTCAATAACAGAGGCCGGGTAGAGCTGGTGGGAATACTGGCAGCTAATGAGTAACCGAAGCGCAATACTGCAAGACTTCATGCACGGATTAGCACAGATTCAGGGTCAGGGAAGGCTCAGCTGAGGCCTGACTGGCAGTTGTTAGCTGCAAAGTGGATGGTGATCAAAGAAAGCCGGGGCCTGTGAATGGCCTATCGTGAGCAAGGCCCCTGTCAGCAGGCAGTTCGTGTTCGTAACAAGTCTACTGGGGGGGGCAAAGGACAAGGCTGCTGCCACTGCTGCGGCTGAGAGCAGTTTTTTTTTTCTTCTGCCTACATTTTACTTCAGTCATTCCGTGGGAAACAAAGCACTCCCAAAGGCCTCTGTTTCAATAAAATATGATACCGCTTTTGCCCCCCCGGCCTCGATGTGTAATAGGATATGTTGATTTTTCAATGTTTTTTCCCTATTGTTTTCAAAAAGGTCAATTAATATCTCTTTGAAAAAAAAAAAACGATTTCCTTGAAGTTTTTTTTTTTAATTTGACAGAACTCTGACAAAAACAACATGAAATCCTCACAATTAAATTATTGTTCTTGTGCTTGTTTTATTTTTAAATTGGGACAACCGTATGTTTTCAAAATTTTTTTTTTTTGTTTTTTTTGGTTTATCTGATTCCTAATTGTCGTCAAGAATGGCCTTCATGTTATAGTTGTTTTATTTTTCCCTTGAGGGAAAATTAATTGGTTACTTGCCCAGTGGGAGGAAAACTGTCCTGGGCTGTTTATGCCAGCTTTTCTCTTACACAGTAGCAAACCAACCTCCGCTTGTTGAGAAAGGCAAAGGACCCCAAATAACCATCGCTATCTCAAGCCCTTTTGGCATCGTGCCTCTTCTTTCATTAAACTGGTAAACAGCAACGGAGGTCACATCGGAGCTGGTAGCCAGCTTTCCTAATGGCTTCACGCACTTTGAGTCAGATTAACAAATGTGTTATAGTTGCAATCATGAGCAATAAAGATAAATAAATGTACAACTATTGCTGTTAGGCCAGTTACTCGTTAACTTCAATGGGGCTGTCAGTCGGTGCCAACGATAATAAAAAAAGCACTGTGTTGTGTTCACAGAAAGTATTGGAAGTGGTTTTTGTGGTATAGCAACATCCAACAATGCAGTGGTTGGTTCGTGGCACGTCACACATTTTTCCACAGATGTCAGTTTCCCTGCTGAACAAAAACTACCAACTTGTAGACCTCTGTAGTTATCCATTTTTGAAGAAAGTGATCTGTTTCTGTGACGACGATCTTGAAGTGAGGAAAGAGACTGGATCTGATAATTACCCCTCCAGTGTTTTTGTTTTGTTTGAAAGACCTGGTTTATTTTTTATGAATTCATCCTTGTTGAACTCTGCTTTTGTTTGGATTTGGAACAATAATAATGCTTGCTATCACATGGTTCATAACCTGGTTCATGAATTATACTTTACCTCAACTAACATGTTGATGCGTGCTTACTTAACTACATGGCTGTAATCACAGAATATGCTTTTATTTCTACTGTATTTCATCCATAATATTAAATATACTAGCCTCAAGTCTCTCTTCATTTTCATAGCGTGATTTATTTCAATAAAGGGGGACGCCCTCACAATGAAACAGCCATACTATTTGACTTTAATCACATCAGGAAGTTCAAGACAAAAACACATGTTTATGACCCCAATTTCCATAACCGAATTTACTCAAAGCCTGCTGATTACCCCCTCATAACAGGCACTATAAAAGGTTGTGCTAAAGGTACTGACAAACAGGGAAAACAATTGTTTATTTCACTGCCTGTATTTGCACCTAGTCCATGACTCGGCAAAGTCTAAATAATTGTATAAGTAAGTTATTTATCTCGTTAAAATAAAGAATCATCACTTTCCGAGTCGTGAGTGTTTGGTTAGGGATAATAACCCAACATGGAGCTTTATAGACGCTTTTACAGCCCGATAGCGCTTGAAGGAGGAACACTGAGATAATGCACTGCCAGGACATTTATGGAATAACACATGATTTACTTAAGCAAGCGCTGACATCAGACAAAGCCTGTAATCTTTATAGTGGGAATGGCGATGTTAATGGCCTTTTGATTACATTGTTTTAATGTTTCTTTAGTAAAAGCAAAACATTGACATTCATTTTTCCTTTGCTGTGGTCAGGCCCAGGCTTTGTATTGTCAAACATAAACACCGTCAGGAACAGAAAAGAGGAATGGCTGCTTTCAGCTGTTTGCCTGGGTTTTACATCTCTAGCAACTACTGCAGGATAGCCGCTGTTTGAAAAGAAATCACTTTCAATCAGAGACATATTTAGTTCAGGCAGTGCTCATAATGTGTTATTGTACCTGTTGGTTTGCCAGCAGTGAAGATGCTGTCCCCGATCGCCCCTCCCCACAAAACCCTTAATACAGTGATTTAGTCATTTTGTGCTGTGGATTTTACAAATCAACGGATATGAAACAAGCTTTTCACCCAGCAGCTTTCGTAAGCAACAAGCTATCACTGTTTTTTCTGTGACACCATTCTCCCATGATTCCTTCAACCAGGAACAAAGAGAGATGCCAGCTAGAAACACACAGAGGAAGTGATGTCCTTGTTATTATTTCCACAGATCAAATTCACTTTACCCATGTGGTGTGGTTCCAAATTACTGTATTCCTTTTTAATTGTTTAATTGCAATTAATTCACAGAGTGAGCTGCAATGTCTTCAATTTCCAACAGGTGGCACCGGTGTATATACCCCTGAGTGTCCGGTGGTACTTCGTATTTCTATTTCTTCTACTAGGAAAGGTAAAATCAAGAACTATCACCCCATAAAGCCTGTTCAAAACAAAAAGCAAACAAACCAAAACTGTAAGGATGATTTTTTTGAGGGGAAGTGCACAGCTTTATATTTCAGCATTATAACTTGAATTGGGCTAAGGTTATTTTGAAATTCTTCCCAACAGCACTCTGATTTCATCACTAATCTAAAAATGATGATTTTATTGGTCAAGAGCACTGAGTTTCGTGCCGTGACAGATTTCCTATATTTGATTGCTGATTAGATCAAAAGCAGTGTTCGGTGTTTTGACATCTGCCCTTCCCTGAATATAGCATGATGTCTATATTAAATAACTCCCAGAGTTGTTTTTTCTACAATTAACCCAGAAAGCTAACCACAGAAAAACATTGTTTGTTGTGTTTTTATTTTCCAGCCCTGCTGCAGTTGCCATGGTTTGTATCCAAGGATTTAACATTTGGAGGACTGTCAACAGTGAGCAATCTGTTTTTATTTGAATTAATATTTAACTGATCTACTATGTGCTGAACTTGTTTTAATACCCTTTAGTTACTTTATTATCCCTTATTAATATTTACAGCTAGTGATTCAAGGATGGGATAAGAAACACTTCATTTCCAGGTGGATTAATCAATAGTTTCTTAACATAAACCAACGACTCCTCTGAGGTGAAGGCCGGCCCATGCCCCCTAATCCAGCACTGGCAACTCAAGCAATTCATTGTACCCACAATTCTGAGAGGCTGAAATTAGGACAACACTTTGTAAGTGAAGCCTTAAACACCCAGGATCGCACACACACAATATAGACACCCGCACAAACACACACACGCAGGGCTATAGTGATAAAGCACGCTCCAATGCATTAAATTGCACCCCATTTTTGCATAACGAAAAAGCAACTTTGTTTTAACTATGGCAAATGCTTTGTGAGTGTGTCCCGTAAGCATACAGCCATCTGCAGATAATGTGAGCTGGATTACAAAGAGCGACGACGACAACAACAAACACTGTCCAGGAACCATAAGTGTAACGACACAACTTTCTATATAGGAGCGCAATCAGTAAAGCACGATGTCTGACAGCAGCGCAGCCATGGCAGGTTCTGTCAGTGTTACACTGTTTAGATTTCTCAAGCTTTTTCCTTTCTTGCCTCCTTTCGCACACTTACACCATTAAGTCCTCAGACACCCATAACTTGCGAGTTACGGGGAGGTGATCTTCTGCTGAAACCAGTTAAGCATGTACGAAAGGGGGCTGACTCAGGGGAAAGGGTTAAGCTTGAAACAGACCTTCTATCTTAATTGTGTGTTTTAGTGGCTCTGGTGTGGAGTGTGATGAAAGAGCAAAGCCCATCCTGCACTCGAATTCGAAATAAAGAGGCCTGAAATGGTCCTGAGTGTGGCCCTTGTGTGAGTGGAAGTGGCTCTCATAGAGACTGCCAAAGCTTTCATGCAAGCAGACCATCAGGGTTTTGCTATTTGGTAGCTAAGAGCAGCGCTTCAGGTTTTCTCTGATGGCAGATGGATTCAAGGGTTTTTTTTGCTATAGTGCCTCTCTGGTCCTCAGCTGCTGAAATTAGATTTTTATTTTTTTTTTGCCAGATCAAAAGAAAGGGTACTTAGGTAATGCATTAAGCTTCACGTTGCTAAGAATCTGGCACACAATAAACGAGGCCTGTTTTTTTTCTTTACATTTTGGATCAGATACAGCATTTTTGACAAAGCCTATTTCCTGCTCTAAATAGAACGGCCATTAGATTTGATTAGAGAGAGCTTTGAACATGATTAGCTGTGAATGTGGCAACTTATCAGCTTTGCATTTTGGGATCTGCTGATTAGTTTGTGTAGAGCAAGCTGAAAATAAGACTACGAATTAATTGGCGGTGAATCAGACCGTAACTGCCTTCAGTTCTGTAAGAGTTAGACTGCCAGTTATTAGAATCAGTGAAGAGATTGCCTGAGTAACAAGGTCAAAGGTCATGGTTCAGGGGCAAGGGGACATCAGATCATTTCCATTGGACTAGCAATCATGTGCCCTTTTTTGTTTTCACGGTAGCAACTTTACCTTACTATATATAGACTCCCAGTTTAAATGCTTAGCTTCAATGCAGGTTACACTGGTTTGGGGAGGCAGATTCTGAATGCAGCTCTGGCCTTTGTGCTTTGGTCTTGAGAACTGTGCAGCCTCAGCTTGCAAATTGAAATGACGCTGCCCCTCATGCTGTGCATGGGTTTCAGACAAGGTGACTCCGAAGCAGATATGGCAAGTCACAAAAAAACTACAGCTCAAAGATAGCATTTACATTTCACGTTGCTTATATACAGTATTGGTAATCCTGCTGAGTTTATCTAGGAATCGTTTCAGTACCTTCACAGTGATCAACATGCACATCAATGGTTATGTGGAGCTAGCAACAGTCTTTGAAGCTGTTTGTGCAGAACTGCGTTTGCTCTGCTAACATTGGCTAGTACCTCTTCCAATAACCTTGTTTGTCTAGCATTAGCACTATTTGCAGAAATACCTTGCAGAATCAAATAGATAACTTTTTTTTGTGCTTTTTTCTTAGTTGGGTGCATCTGCCAATCTATCTTCTATCCCTTTTCTGATATGTGCAATAAACCCAGCCAGCCCTAATATTTATACAAACTTTTATTGGCTCGGGCTAATTAAACACAGTAAAAATACAAATTCTAAATATACGAGAGAGAATATCCTGAGTAAACAACCTGAATAATTAAGGAAGGAGATGGACAGAGTGATAGCAGACACTGCCATCATTATTTTGCTTTTATTGGAGCTAACAGCTTCTTTCTGTTAATGTGGGCGCGGTGTGTCATATTTAGAAGCTGCTGGTCCCAACTTTGAACCATGCCACTGTGACGTGGAGCTCGCCTTCTGAACCTTGACCTCTGATACTGATATGTCTTGTTTACGCAGCTGATTGGTGGCAAGCGTTATGATGTAATCGCTGATTGAGAATCACCTGACTCCTAAGATAAAAAGCACATAACAGCAAAAAAGCAAATAAATGCACATAACATACTGTAGTTTTCAATCAGCTAGAACAAAAACCCTAATTCCTATCGAATCCATTGATAATTACCCACCGTCCTCAGTTAACATGTTAAATATGATTCACATAGACAGATGCCGACCGCATTTAGGGGGCAGTGGTCATAGCATTTGAGTGTCATTTTCTCTTTGAAGCGCTCTGCTACAATTGCAACATTTGCCCACCGTTTGGCATTGTGTACCAAAGTAATCGCCTCAGAAAAAGAAACCTCAGTAGCAACAACAGCCACAGGTGGCACTGTGTGCTATGCAGAAAGCCCATTATAACTGAATGTAAAGAGAGAAAAAACAAACAAAAACAACATCATTTTCAGCTGTAACAAGGTGCTCCTTTGTCACAGGCTTGTGATTGACTGAGAACTAGGAATTGTGATCCGAGATATCCTGACTGTAATCCTCGAATTGCAGTCCTCTAAATATTGTTCTAGTAACTCTTAAGCCACACAGAAGCAGTGCATGGATGCATAAACTCATTTTTAATAATCTGCCTTCTGCAATGATGTGCTTAGCTCTGATAAAGCCTGTAGGAGGACAGTATAATGATCTTCATTAAAGCTACACTAGGCTACAGCTTAACCTTTTGTGCACTGTGCAGAACTTATTCACTGTCCAGATTGTTTACATTAACCAACGGTCATTTTGAGTGGTATGGTCACCTGCTTGCCACTACTGTCTATCACTCTGTGAACCATGGAGCTACAACAGTGGCAGCTGTAGGGAGAGATAATATATATATATATATATATATATATATAGATAGAGAGAGAGAGATTCTTAAATAAATCCGCTTTACTTGCTATATTTATATGAATTAATTAATTATATGAATTCATATATAATTATATGAAAGCATGTGCATGTGTTATACTACTCCAGGAGTCTGTGGTGATTAGTGTCTCATCACAGAGTGATGCTCCTATTGAGCGCCTGGCTGTCTGTCAGTGGCGGTTGCAGTCCGGATGATTCCAGGCTTTAGGTGCAGCATGAGGATCTGGAATGAGTGCCTGTCTGCGGTAGTCAAGGGTCAATGCCAAACTAATAGATGGTGGTGATGATGATTATCTGCTTAGCCTTTGCTTTGGAAACAAGTACTAAAGTCCTCCCAGTGATAAAATTCTTCCTGAGATATCACACGAGGAGTGATGAGAATCTCAAAGGGCAGTGGTTGCAAGGCTGTTTAGCAAACAGATTAAAAGGAAGTGACAAACCCCAGCAGTTGCCGGGTCCCACAGTTGCACAGGTTCAAGGAAGATGCTGACTAAACACAACAGTCAATGATTCTTTTACTTTGCTTCTAGCCAAAGACAAAGGGGCTGGGGAGCTGCCAGTGTTTGACTCCCAGAGTGATGAAGACAATTAAATAAAGCGTTGTAGATGATTGCAAACAGACTGGACTGTGTGTGAGTCCTGGTTTAAGTACTACACACATGTCAAACTTTTGAAAAGCATGTTTCCTTTGGTTATGGCGTGAAGGTATTGTGCTGCCACAGACTGCATGCTCTGGTATGCCCCTGCTGGTTCCGAGCAGTAGATGGCAGTATTGCACCCAGGAGGCTGTGCTGTGGAACTGAATTGAAAATGTGTTTTGTTTAGGAAGACAAGAAAGCTCTCTGTCTTCTTTACAGACGCTACTTAGAACTAGAAGTGAAGCTATAAACATGAACCCTGGGAATCTGGGATTCCTTCAGGATACTAATCCTTATCATCCCCTGGGGAGAAGGGGTATAGGAATTACTTGAAGTTACTGCACTATCTGAAAAAAAAAAGATGAAAGCTGGTTTATATTGACGCTGAATCAATGCTGAATAGTGTTATGTGCTTAATGAACAGAATGGGGGTTGGGGGTGGGGGTTGGGGGTGTACTGGAGGGTAGAGAGAAAAGAGAGACCCCTACTTATTGCATCACTTCCTGCAAGTCCCCCATCCATGTACTGACCAGTACCAACCTTAGATCCGATGAGACTAGGTTCCAAAGTGGTACTAAGAAGCTGCAGCCCTTATCAGCTCTCTTATTAACCAGTAATTGGTTGCAACCTTCCCTGTGCTGCTGCCCTTTCTGTTTTGAAGGTGATGTGATTATCACCCCAGTCTGTGGAGTCTCATCCTCACCTGGAGTCCTATCACTGTTCATTCCTTCTTTTCTGAAAGGACACTGATTTCTCGTGACCTCACGTAGGGTTGCAGCGCATATCTGCGGTGGAGAGCTGTGCAGTGGCAATCCGTCCACGTACAGTATTGGCAATCTCTGCTTGTTCATGAGATATAATGATGAAGCTCTAGCAGCCCTGTGGCTTTCGTTCTCCACTACATTTTTTAATGGTCTTCCACAGCTCTTAATGACTTTCTACACAGACAGGATGAGAACTGGAATGTTGAAACTAGATTCCGTAGTCTCTGTAGCAACCCTTAGACTTGTTGAAGGCTAGGTACTGCATTGTATATTCATGTACCATATACTGGTGTCTTGTTCAAGGGCATTGTAGAATCTGTTTTCTTTTTTTAAGATTAAATAGTTTAAATAACTCAAATAAACCAGAACTTTTTTAGTTCACGTTTAAATGTCCTGAACCCCCCCTCTTTCATTGACAACAAACCTGATCGATATTGTACGAGTACTTCAGTTTCCTGGAAATGTCAACCGAACTGCTAAAAAACAAGGGCTGGAACTTCACAAGGGGTCACGATTCAGCGCGGACAGTACATGAATTTGGAGGCAGGCGGGTAACGAGTGAGTACAAACCTTGACTTGGCTGAGAGAAAAGACGAGGCGAGGGATTTGTTTGAACAGCCAGGAGTGGTGTAAGCAGGTGTACTTGAATTCTAAGTACACAGGTAGTCTGTCATTAGGGCAATAACCCTGAATGGGCCTTTCCTGGTTGCGTTAGCTGTTATCACAATGCGGTTCTAACGCTAGTCAAACATTATTGTGAACAGCCAAACTCAATAGTGGCAGTGTTAGGCCGAGGAGTCAATATTAGATCAGCAAACAGTGAAAAGAAGGGTTGCTGTTTGTGTAACCATGTGTTGAGTGTACTTAAGTGGTGAACGGGGAACTCCTCATGAAAAAATAAAAGAAGTGTCTTGCTTTGGGGTTTTATCACTGAAGGTTTCTGTTTAACAAAGAGACATTCATACTTTTTTTTATCACAACACCAAATTCCTCCCTTTATTTGTGGGTCACCCCCAGCGTTTCGCATTCTTCTGTGGGAAAAGGAAGGATATCTCCAAACAAAGGCAAACTTGTCATTCCCTGATAAGCTAAAAGACTGGCTTACATTATCAAGGAGGAATAATCAATCGAGTCCACCCACCCACCCTTTAACACACACACACGTACACACAAACACGTACTCACATTTACATTTCATTAATGAGACACATGTTAGAGGTACAGTGCCCCAGTTCCCTGTTATTTGTTTTTTAAATAGTTTTTACATATTTTAGAACCTTATAAAACAGTATGTGTCCTGTGTACAGCTCTACGTCAGAACCCAAAGAAGTAATTTGGTCATTTATAACCTCCCAACGCTGTAATTGTTGTGGCAAGCGGACTTACAGTACTAAACAAATCCCAGTGAACAGAGGCATTACATTTTAGTGTAAAGTTGATCACAATTCTAGGACAGTACATTTTTGAATAAAAATAAAACTGCTGTTCTAAAACGCAGACTATATTATGTGCTAGATTTGTAGCTCTAAAAACAGTTTTACAAACTAATCATGCCTTTAATTTACAGGGCACATAAACATGCATGTCTATTTGGGAGAAATAAGTATCACACAGCAGACAAATCCTGCATTCATGAATCAATCACATTGCTCTGACACAGTCAGTTTTGTATGTGGAACATGTCCTTAAATCTATCATTTCACACTGAGATCATCAATCCTTCTTCTGCACCTAAAGAACGATCCATCCTGAAAAACAATCAAACACACAAACAAACAAGCAAACAAACAAACAAACAAACAATGCTTATTTTAAACTCCAAACTCAATAACATTTGACAGCATTGCTCAAGGTTACTTATCATTAGTTTGATTTTCATAGTTTTTAAGCTCCAGATAGCTCACATAGTAACAGCCATTTAGTCTGGAGATCATTATGTTTTATTTCAAGGTCAAGTGGAAATTCCTATAAAAAAAAAGCAAAATAAACAGCAATGAAAGTAGTGCAGTGATTGGCTTGAAGCTTTTCTACTTATTCATATGTTATCTGTTCTGGTCAGGTCAATAACACAACGTGAGTTTGTCTCCAGCTCTGGCAGCGGAGTGTTTGCCTGTGTGTGCATTAGTGATAAAGCAGAGTCACAGAGAGGGTTCTGTCAACGCTTGGTCAAGTGTCCACCAGTCAGGCCCGGAACAGCATGTGTCACATGCTCTGGAGGGGGACCTGATGAAACCTCTCTGCGTTCCTAGAGGAGGCCCACAATCGTTTGGAACAGCCTACCGCCTTTCATCAGACTTCAAATATTTCCGTCCAAACAAACCTACTTGTTTTCCCAACAAGCCTGACGATCAGATGTATAAGAACCCCACCTAACTGGTACACTGAAAAACTGGGGCTGCTTTTGTTTTTAGCTGCCACAGACAAAACCGGTTTGTTGGGCCGACCTGTGTTTTCCATATAGGTGGTCCTCCTTAATTATACAGCCTGAGTCAATGCTGTGCTCAAACATAGTTGTGCTGGACGCTTGAAGCTTCTCACAAAAGGCACAGCCTTAGAGCCCTTACCAATGGATCTTCAATGGCAATGCAGCCACACTACAATCTGTACTAAGAGGCTAAAGTACTGTATGAATCATTGGTAGAATGGTAACATTTCCTACCCATATAATCTCAATAGTATGAACTCACACTGATAAACCACTGCAGTACCATTGTGACATATCATTGCCAGCGTGCTGTTTTAGTACAGCACCACTGTGCAACACTGTATCTGTCCCATGACCATTCTGGAACCATTGCTGTCCACAATAGTATCTAAAAGACATATAAGATGGTTTTAAGACAAGATGACTTTACAATCCACAGCATTCATCAAAAAAAAACAACAACTTAGAGAACACGTTCATTTTAAATACTATTCTTAAAATAGGATAGTATCAAAACACATTTATTCTAACTGTCTAGATTGGCGGCTACAGCTTCATAACATATTCCAATACATGCCTCAGCTATTTAAACAATACATGTGTGCTTGGTCAGGTGTAGAATTACTGTACTAGCTTGAGGAATGCTGGGAGGTTTGTACTGGTCAAAGCTATAACAGAGTAAAAATAACACCATGTTTATACTCACACAAAAAAAAGAACAAAAGCCAATTCTAAATTTCCACAGAGGTGAGTGAACCTGACTGAGGGGCAGTCTGATTACAGATTTCACAGTCAGTCAGTTGTTCACGATTCGCTTAATTTCCAAGAAACAACTTATCCATTTATTTTTCATTTATTTATTTTTTTTAATCTTGGCTCAGGCGAGCTTTTTCCACTTATTAAAATTGTTTTCAAAAACCGGAAGCATAAGAAAGCTATTTTATTGTGCTTCTAATTGCAAACAGTTACTTTCTTCTTTTAAATAAAATGCCTTGCCGTTATGATCATTCTACTGTCTGTTGATGACAATACAAGCTAGTATAATTCTAAGTACTAGAGCTTCCCTTTCGGTATTAATATCAAAGGTTCCCTTACAAAAGCTCCCTTATAACTTGGTTTTAGGGAAGCTCTATCATTGAAATGAACCAGCAATGAGTGTCTGCAGGGTTAAGTGTGAGGCTGTGGACCAGCTCAACAAAAGACAGCATGATTGATTAATTCCATATCTAAGGGGAGGCGGTGAAGCCAGGATGGGGTGCAGAGGGAAGTTCTGGGGTGATACAGACACTGCTAGAGGAAGGGAGAGGACCCATCTGCTATTCCACCTCCTAGAAAAGGGGAGACACAATTTCTGTGAAACCAGACCAACACCAAACACTATGTGGAATTACAGTTTGATTGCAAATAAATAAATAAATAAACAGGCAAACAGTTTAACCTATCGAATAACAGCCTTTTGTGCCCCTGCTTATATAAGGCTTACTCTCCAATCCCATTTTAATCTGCATGCTGTTCTGGCGAACAAATAGACAAATATTGACAGCTTATGCACGCATGCTGTCTTTAATACTGCTCTCATGTTTGACTGCTTTTAACTGCACCAGCAGGGTTTTAAGTATGGTTACAGGAATTGGGTCATCAATTAGCCAGTGAAAATCATGCTCTTCACTTTACCACCATGAGCCTGCTACCTATTAAAGCAGTGGATTTATTGTTTACAAGAGAGTAAATTAGTTTGGGATTTTGATCTCGATTAAGGGTGAATCAAGGGGAACGGAATAGTTTCCATTTAATCAGGATGTTTCACTGCTTCCCCAACAAACTCAGTGCCTCCGGATGCTAAGAGAAGACACATGTGGGGCCGTTTGAAGGCAATTCAAGTTTTACGACATCCAAATAACACTCTGTGATTCTCCAGCCAGAGTTACGTTCCGCCGTTTGGCTTCTGTGGTCATGACTTCAGCAAAATGGAACTTTTGTTTTTTCTGCATTTGAAAAACCACAACTTGTTTTGAAAATAGGAAATTTCATCAGACAAAATACAATCAGCAGAACGGTTACATGCATATTAAATGCAATATGATCTTCTTGAAGCATACTGGAATAGAAAGAAAGTAAATGATATATATATATATATATATATATATATATATATATATATATATATATATATATATATATATATATATATATATATAGTATGTGTGTGTGTGTGTGTGTGTGTGTTAGAGGAAATAATCCTCCAATATTTTGTATGCATCATCTTTACATTAGGTGCTAATGTACTATCTAATGGGATTTGAATTGCGTGCCCATTTGAAATTCCTAGCGCAAGTTCTATGCTTTTATAAACTGGTGCTTTCTCAGGAATCCTGAGGCCGCTGATTCATGTCTCGCCAAAGCCTGTTATATACTTTGTCAAAGCTGATTATGTGGGTTTCCCAGATGTCATGCTGGTTCAAGACCTGGTTTATCCTTAGGAGGCAGTGTGGTCCACTGGTTAAAGTCCAGCGCTTGTAACCAGAAGGTCACCACTTCATATCCCACCCCTGCCACTGACTGACTCACTGTGTGACCCTGAGCAAGTCACTTAACCTCCTTGTGCTCCATCCTGCGGATTAGATGTAAAATCAATGTCCTATTGTAAATGACTCTGCATATAATGTTCAGTTCACAGCCTACCTCTGTAAAGCGCTTTGTGATGGTGATCCACTATGAAAGGCACTATATAAAAATAAAGATATTATTAAGGTTAGATAGTTCATCAACTCCATTTTCTTCCACTGTAAAATGCCGAATTCAAATTCACAATGACCTATAGAGAAAATGACTGATCATAAAATATGTTTCCCTGTATGTGTCTTCAAGAAACCAATCAATGTGTGTTGCAGTTTCAAACTCTAACTGGTCCCCAGTAAACAAACAAAGGCTGTCATTGCCAGCCACCATACAGCAGTGCACAGGGCATAACTGGTAATAATAACCATGCAGTCCATTCCGTTACAGGTTGAATCCAGTTCCTGCGCTTGCAGGAAGCTTGTTGTGTCATCCAGGTGACATCAGCACTGCTAAGCTGCTTATCAGAAGTTGCCTGTAAGCCCTGCAAAGTCATTGGTTTCTCAGTATCAGGTAACCTAAGGCCTTGGAAAGTGTTATGATGGTCGTGTCTGCTCACAGCTGCCAGTTGGGGATTGGGTTGCACACACAAGCCCAAACACTTACTCATTAATAGGCCTAGCATTCCAATTAGAGTGGCTCTTGCCAAGTGAAAAACAGATTATCAGATAATCAGCGCTGGTTTCAATTAAAACATTCACAGTGTACGGTGGGAGCCTTACATAACACCAGTTTGTTGCAGTTACAGACGTCTGCTAATGACGTATTTGCAAGCTGTCCCGGTTGAATTGAACCAATGAAGATGTACGGTAAAGATACAGAGTGGCCTGTAAGGTTTTCACCACACACCTTCTCTTCTGTACCTACATTTCTATATAACTTTAATTCAGTCAGGAAACTCACGTGATAGATTATTTATTAAAACATAGACTACTACATTACATTTACACTACATTCTTTGGCCTTTGGCCTCGCCTTTCAAGGTACCCCTGTCCATACATTAGCTTGCAGGTAAGTGGAGAGGCTGACCATAGAGAAGCCATGGGCAGGGGGATGGGATAGCTGCCCTCCCCATTAGAAGAAACCAAGAAGAGGGTGGAGGCTGGGGAGGAGGAGGCGAACTCTGGCGCACAACATAATGGGTTGAGGTAACATACAAATCCCTTCCTTGACGATCATTGAATGAATTATTTATCGAATGACCTGGTATTGGAAGCACCTAAAATATGCTTGATCCGAGGTTAAAGTAAATTCCATGCCAGAACCACCACTTTGCTTCATCAAACGTTTTTGTTTTTGATTGAGTATGATTTTTTGGTTGCTAAATGAACACAATTTACACTGAGTTCTGCTGTCTTGTAAAAGCAGTTCAGTACCTAATACCCCTAATCGTTCTTTTCCTCTCCTTAATGACTGTTAATTAGGAGTCTTGCCTCGGCAATAGCTGGCTGTGTCTCTAATGCGGTGCGTTGTTTCTGTTCCCATTGAAACTGTGAAGACAGGCTCTAATGCTACCGTGCTAGCATAAAAACCAGTCAGTCAGAGAGTTGGCTGCCAGCAAAAAGCTAGTACTAGCTAAGCCACAACATTGCACATTTCCATGTTCGTTATGCTATCTGTTCTCACAGTAATGAAAAGCTGTGATAGAGCTACAGCAATACATTTGGCATTCAGTCAGCGGTTATGTGGGGCGGTCTTGCCCCTGGCCTGTTGTGTTAACACTTACCAAAGAAGGAGTGTTTTCTCCCTCAAGCCTGCCCTGTCAAGTCATGACAAGGGCCCCTAAATAAAAGAGGTTGAACTGGGTAACCTTTTGGAACCTCTTCCCTTTACCTGTGTTGACAGGCTTGTTTTTATTGCGCATCAATTACTTTCATGTGAAAAGATCGCATTATCTTATTAAGTCCCACCCAGCCCCTTTTTAAGGCGCTGTTAATTAAATTGTATGTTTAAGTTTAAATTTCAGCGGAGATGCCAAGCGTTGCACTGTATCAGCTGCCCTAGGGCTGTTTCTCGTTTAAGCTTTGGGTAGCTGTCAAAGCCTGAGACTTAATTGTAGCCCTGAGAGTTCATCTATCAAACCATAAGTTACACTTCTGCCATAAACTGGTGCCAGTCCTTGACTGCCTATCTTTACGGTGGAGTAGACTTTGACTGTTGTAATTTCGCTTGTCATTCAGATCGTGTTAGATTAAGTACACGGCACACCCAGGTTTTTTTTGTTTGTTTTGTTTGTTTGTTTTTAAACCCTGGTTCACACCTTCAGTGCTCTTTGTGCTGTTAAATAAATGTAAGAAAGTCACTAATGTGGGGGTTGACTGAGTGAAGAGAGGGGCAGGACTGTGTTTTCAATTATAATTGTCGGGTTCCCTGTTTCCCTGTTTCCCTGTTTTCAGCACAACTGGGTGACTCAGTACAGTAGGCGGCGCTCTCTACTCAAATACCCCCGGGGACGATGTTAGGGGACGTTACAGGAATTCTTCCCGTTTTAGCTTGTCCTCTGCTGCCCATACAACTACTGTACTAGACAATCAGCATTTTGAAAGGGTTAAACAATACCTAGTCTAGCAATAAGTAAGGAGGTAAGATTTTCTTCATTTTCTTTATTGGCTTTGACTTGAAAATGAATTAGCCAGGGAAGTTCTGCCCTTGAGGGGGAGAGTGCCCCCTGCTGGCCCACTTCTACCCATACAATGCAGGGGGGCCTTGGCCATGTGTGAGAACGCATAGCAGAAGAATGATATAAGATGTGTGTATGGCTACTCGCTAGAATATCATTTTAGCTTTTTAGTGATTAATTGCTTGTTGGTGCAATATAATTAAGAGAAATTAAAACATGCACACAAACACACACACACACACACACACACACACACACACACACACACACACACACACACACACAGAGACACACACACAGTTGTGAATTTTAAGACTTCTAGGGTAAGAACTAAAGTGTCACCTAAACTGAAGTGGTACTGGACAAGGATTTACAGCTAAAACATTCCTCCAGATAGCCATGGTCAAAAAGAGATGGATGTTATAAAAACAGATAAGGATGTGGTGTCTTTTTAAATGCAGTTAAAGGGAAACAGATGAGAGCCTGTTTATAATGAATTAAGAAGGATGAATGTGTAGAGTAGATGAAACCACTAGAAAAATCACTGTTAGTGTGTAGAATTGAACGATTCACCAGAGCTAGAGTTAACGTGCCCCGAATTGATTAGGATAAGGACACGCTATACCCAGTGCCCAGTTACTGTCCCGGTACGTGTTACTGGCACATTCAGGCTGCTTAAATCTAAACAGACACCAGATTTTATCCGGGTGACTTTCTGCTGCACTGTTCATAAAACGATATTGGGAAATTAATGTGAGAGCGATGCCAGTCATAGTGCAGAACAAGCAAAGTGTCACAACGGTGAAGAGCATTTAGAGTCACAGTTACAGGAATTCATTAAGGCAAGCCACTTTGTGGAGTGCAGTATTTTATGGCCCCGAGGCTGGCGCTAGGGTTAAAAGTAAATGTCCTGACCTTTTTGAATTTGTTTTAATTTAAATTGGTGGAAGCATGTCCCCAACAGCTGTGCGTGCACTTCTCATTGACTTTGACTCAAACACACGGAGGGCTGGAGAGTTAGAGAAAAAGCAAGCAGAACTGCCGATCAGGTCTCCTTGCAATTCCCCTTGATGTTACAGCCTCAGAACCTGGCAGTGCCAACCCATGCTGCTGCAACGCCCTGCTTCTAACCCATTTGGACCACCTTCTAGTTAACAAAATGAGGCACGCTAAACTCCACGCTCTCTTTTACGCTTAAAGGAATTCAATCAGTATTTCAAAAAAGAATGCTTTCTCCATGTGAATTAAAGCAGGTAGCTGAACTAAAATAGTTCAATGAAATGCTACCTAATGGATCAATTCATTTCCCAAGATCTGCATGTGTGTGTTTAAGTGATCAATTAGGATTATTTATACACCCTAGTCTAGTCATATCTACGCAACAGCCATTTTCTATCAAGATATTATCTTAATTCACCACTAAGCCAGGCATTCAAAAGAGAAATTATAGTTGCTTTTTATGGGCTTGAGTCATTTCTACTGACACAGCAACTAAGGTATATTTAGAAAAAGGTGATATGAGAAGTTCATGAAAGTTTGCCAAAAGGGTATATTTTAAATGGAGCTCTTGGGAATAGATCTGATTTGAGGGAGGGAGGGAGGGAGGGATGGGGGTTGAATTGAAGCATCAACCATGAAATTACCCACCATTAATCACACTCTGCTTCACAAAGGGAAGTTAGCACATGAATTTGAATGGCTTCTTAATTACTTTCAGTACATGCATATCTCTGCCTAAAGAACCTTTTTCTAATTGGTTTCTGCCTTTCTTTTATTTAAATGTTCTTTTTTTAATTTGCATTTTAAGAGTTCCCCTGTGTGTCAGGCCACACTGCCAGAGGTCATGATATGGTTGCGCAGTGTAAGAGGCGGCAGGGTGTATGATAAGGCAACAGCAAGCTCTTTCGCACTGCCAGTAACCCTAACAACCAGGTGCGCACTCCAGAAGAGAGGAGTGGCGATGCTTCAGCTTTGAGGCTCAGCGGGTTGTGCTTAAAACCTGAAAAGGAAGATCGGTAATCAACAGCGACTCATAGCAACAGTCAGCAATTCCAATCTAAGTATGTATGAGCAACACCAGCAATTTCCTGCAGAATTACACATTATTATTGTTGGCAGGCAGGCAGGCAGGCAGGCAGTCAGTCATCCTTAATGGTGTGCAATCCCAGTGCTGTGAAAGGGAGCTTGTTAGCCCTTCACCTTTATATAAGAGACACCTGCGGCACCTCATCTCTGTGGGGACGGTGTCTACAGAGCGGTGCATTGCCTGCAGATACCCTGCTGACACATCCACAGTCTGTGGTCTGTTTTCAATGTGTTGCCATGTTTTTAGTTCTGTCCTTTACAAATGTAGAATCAAACTACTCTGAGTAATATCATGTTTACAAATAAAAACAAAACTGCAGTTTCTAGAATTAGACTGGACTGGAGGCTTTGAAAATATACCTAGGATTGTAATCAGTGTGCTTCCTTTTAAACTGCAGGTGAAATCACAACGCTAACAAACCTGGAAAAACACATGTACTGTTAGCGCAATGAATAACCGTATGTGTAATTACAGTGTGACTAATGCAACTAAATAGCCAGACAGTTCAAGGTGCTAGCAGTAATCACGTTGTTAATAAACTTACTTAATACGCCTCCATTTAATTTTAATTCACATAAGTAAATGTATTGATTGTATATTTAATGCATATTAGGGAGCCTTGAGTGTCAGTTCAATATAGGCTTGGGGTTAGAATAAGTGAAGAATGTATCAATAATGAATCTTTACTTTATATCAATTGAATTCGTGTTACAGGTTGTCACTATGATATGAAGGGTACAATAAAGCATTAGCATTAAAGCAAACATGGGCAGCAGTGTGGAGTAGTGGTTAGGACTCTTGACCAGAGGGTCGTGGGTTCAATCCCTGGTCGGGGACCCTACTGCTGTACCCTTGAGCAAGGTACTTTACCTAGATTGCTCCAGTAAAAACCCAACTGTATAAATGGGTAATTGTATGTAACAATAATGTGTAAAAAAATTATGTAATTGTATGTAAAAAATAATGTGATATCTTGTAACAATTGTAAGTTGCCCTGGATAAGGGCGTCTGCTAAGAAATTAATAATAATAATTCATTCTTCATTCCTTAATTATTTCTGTCTTGCTACTGATCCCCTCAACTGTCTCTTTGGATCAATGGTGTATTGTCGCTTATTTTGCTTTTCTTCATACTAATCACCATTAGCGGGCTAATTGACCTCCTGGAGCATTAGCCATTCAGCTGACAAGATGAAATAATCAATGGGTTCACAATCTCCCACTGAAACATTCAGGAGAGTTAATCCACACACAGTGAATGCACATAGCTCACAATCTCCCACTGAAACATTCAGGAGAGTTAATCCACACACAGTGAATGCACATAGCTCACAATCTCCCACTGAAACATTCAGGAGAGTTAATCCACACGCAGTGAATGCACATAGCTCACAATCTCCCACTGAAACATTCAGGAGAGTTAATCCACACACAGGGAATGCACATAGGTCACAATCTCCCACTGAATCAACAGAGACAGACTCCGAAGTCAGCAGTATGCAGTAAAGATGTAGTGACACAATTTATTGTTTCCAATCCTGCTGCAAAATAATAATAATAATAAAAAAAAGCATTGCGGTTTTGCAAAAAAGTAGCCTAAGAGCTTATCCATTAACAGTTAAGGGAAAAAAAATCGAGAGTTGGAAGACACAAGATCATTAATTATCCAGAACTGGCAAGCAATGAAAGTGGTTCCATGGTCCCCAGACAAACGCGGGATAAAAGAGTGATGATGATTAGCTAAATCATAGCATTCCTCACGTCATGCGTACATGATGAGCCCCTCGATTGAACTGCCTGGATGAGGAGCTGCTTTCATATCTGTCCATCATTTCCACTTTACAGTCTCACAGACATTACAGTGGCTCTGCATTTTTGTGCTATCTGGTACATCAAGTGATGCTACAATGAACATATATTGACCTTATTATAGCAGCCGGCTGCTTGTGCCAGAGGCAACCAGGCATACTTTGTGCAAATTAAAGCCGTCAGCATGTAATTTATGGTTCAGTTGCAAAACAGGAACAAAACTGTGAAGGGAGCGGTGTGGTTTGGAAACAGGTAGGAAAGCTGATGAAATGCGAGATAACATTCCACACTAATGATGCGGTATTCCAGCTGTGCCGCCACTGCTTTCTGTTCTGTCATACAGACGTGTTCACAACCACAAAGCGTTACAAATGTCAAGCACTCCCTAATGCGTGAACCCTCCATTTGTTCTTTTTTAATCTTGTTTTTATTTTCTTAAAGCTTGACCTAAAAGACACAGAGCTATAACATTAAAAGATCTGTTTATTTTGTATTGCCATACTCATTCATAGCCATGACAAAACAAAGGCACTGCTGTTGAAATGACTTGTTAAGCGGATAAAACCGCAGGTTTTTTTTTTTGTGGTTCTGTTTTGTTTTCTAGCCTGGCTGCAGGGGTTTTCTACAAAGTGAACACACCCTCAGTGCTTTATACACCCAGCCTAAGTAACTCCTGTCGATACACATTTGGGTTATTGTGTTTATTAGTCTAGTCAACGACATTTTCAGATGTGCCAACCGTCATCTTATAAACATGAGAGGGTTATGCTTTAACAATGGGGTGGAGCAAAAAACGAAAAGAAGATCGTTCTGGTTTAAGATTAGGCATTTCAGGGCTGGATGTGATTTTAGTCCATGTCTCAAACTTGAAAAATAAGTCAAGTGTGTTGAAATGCAGAGTGAATGCCTGTAGCTACCAGCTCCAGATCTGTGTAAGAGCCAGCAGGAAATATGAAAGGACTTGAGAGATTATTACCTTCTGGCTTCAATTACAGAAACATGTGGCCTTGAAACAATACCATCTCTTGAAGTACAGGTGCATTTGCTCCAAAGCATACTGGGTGTGAATAAGGAAGAAGACACTTTGTGTTCTTTAGAATTGCCGGCAGAGGACAATGTACTTAACGTGTACATATTTTTGCAGGATATAACCCTAACTCTAAACCCTAACCCTTTTTCTGATAAAATTGTGTCATTACATATATCATGCAAAAACATTTACACATTAAGTACATTATAACTCTGCATAATAACATTGTAATTATGTGTAAGTACACACATATTTACTAAGTAACTACAATGTAAATACACAGTAATTAGAGACACAATGTAAAGTGCTACTCATTTTTAAATGAACAGGACATTAACTAAAGCAAAAAATAATCTTCCCAGTTGGGACTGATGTAGTGTTGCTTGAATATGACTAAGAGGGAAGCTCACTCATTCTGTTTTCATTTCTGTGCTGCCAGGTAGTATCGGTACATCCTGCTGTCTTTCACAACACCAGGAGGAAATATCCACAGCAAAGAGCCTCACTACCATTCCACGGTACACCAAAACAAAGAAAGAAGCCTTTGTTCTATTTATTTTTCAGTTACGCTAGGCATAAACTGCTGTCAGAGCGTATTGACTGAGATGAGTTTTATCAATTTAATCAAACAGTCTCACCTCAAATCTTATCTGTGTGTGTGTGTGTGTGTGTGTGCATGTGTGTGTGTGTGTGTGTGTGTGCGTGTGTGTGTGTGCGTGTGTGAGTGTGTGTGCGCATGTGTGAATGTGTGTGTGTGGCACTTTATCACCAATCTGTCTGGCAGAGTCATGTCACAGACTGCTAATGAAATATGTGTATTGTGTATTGTGAGAGCTCAAGAAGGGTGGCATTGAAATATGTGCCTCTTCCAGTGCTCACAATCTGGCAGACCAATCACACTATGTAGCTTGCAAAGTTGTTAGATAACAGTCATGCAGTGCACGGTTCATTGCTATTAAAAAGAATAGACTTTCTGGTATCTCAGCTATCAGCACAGGTCTTCAGTGAAGGAAATCGTAACAAAATAAAAACGAAACCCAAGCACACAGGAATGTCCCCCATCACTGTCAGACCGGGAACCAGACTCTATTGTGGTATTGAATGGATCCTATCTGGATAAGAGCTGCCTCTTCTGTGCACATTAGATAAACATCTGCATTTTTTACATTTTATTTTATTGTGGTTATTAAAGTGTGTGTTTGCTGCCAGTACGTTGCTGTTATCAAAACATTTTCCAGCTACCTTTCAGAGAATCGATTGGCACAATAAGTACCAGCACACACACATGCTATTGCTTGAGTTGTCTTTCTTCTTAACAAACAGAACCAGTGTGATGTCGGCTTGACGTTAGTGTAAATATTGTGAGGTGCTTGAAGAGAGGAGATCTGTCACCTTTCTTTACATACTGGGTGGCTTTTCTGTCCTATGTTTCTTGTTCTTGCTGTGGGGAATGTTCTCCTGGTATACAATGAATACTTTTAAGATGATAATGGATTCATCCAAATGGAGTCTGAGGAGCACGACAGACACAATCCTGGTTCTCTGCTTATATATCTCAAGATCAATTCCTTTAAACACAAACAACAGGAGATAATGAACAGAATCAACTTCATGGCAAACATGGAACTGAAATCATCATTGAATATGATTTCTAATTCTTTTTCAGATGGTGCTTATCTTAGTTTTGAGGTTTGGGTTTACATTTTAAACCCATATAGGGTGGAGAAACAACAAGGATTTAAAACATTTTGGGGGTAATGGAGGCATAACTAATTTTCACTGTACAGTGAATCAGGTTCTTTAAAATGACTTGCTTTCTTTTGTTTTAAGAATCAGAGAACTTAAGCAGTCCACTGTTTCAATCTGAAGGTTCCCTCTAGGGTCCCTCCTGGTTGCACAGTGGTGTTAACAAAGCAGGACAGCTATGATGTTTACAGTCTGATCAACTTCGGAGCGCTATGCAGCACGGGATCAAATTATCTGTGGCTCCAAATGCTGGGTTATAAACATAGATGATTCAGGTTTAATAAGGCTTGAGAGGAGCATCCCACATTTTAAAATAAAGACCACTAAACATTGTGCTCATCCCCCGAATGGGGTGTGGTGGGGGGGAGGGTTGCTTACGGCCCTCCTCGTTCTTGAACTAAACAAAACACCCCATGTACTGCACATTCACACGCTATTCCAGTTTTTATAACAAGCACAACGTGTGGAAAAACTATCTGAGGTTTAGAACTCCATGTTCCAGCTGCTCCTGATTCATGCTGGGAATTTGTTGCACAGTTAGCGCCTCTAATCAATAACCAGACAGGCCTGGCTGACAGTTGCTGAATGGAATGAAGAAACTCTATGAAGCAGACAGCTACACATTTCCCTGACAGCCAGGCTTCGATTACAGGGAGTCAGCTGCCAGGATACCAGTTATCACAGGCATGGAGGGCTGTGAATATCCGAGCAGACACAAACGCAGGCGGTGTGACACCCACCACGATGCTGACACCCACAATGTTCCCTATTTTAAGCTGTGTGACACATGACAGATCATTTATTTAGTCTACTCTCTCAGCAGCTAAAGCACAGGCCATAGCTCGCTGAAATATAACAAAGCTTACAGTGTTAACAACAACAACAGCAACAAAACAGCCAGGGAGCAGACGCCATGAAACGGTGATGCCAGGGACAGGTTTAAAAAAATGATTTCCTTTAATTACCTGTGCGGTATTCCAAATCTTTTCACATACATTTACATGCTTTATATATGCAAATAAATAACAGTTACTTAGTAAATGTATGTGTACTTACATATAATTCCAATGTTATTATGAATAGTTACAATGTACTTTACGTGTAAATCTTTTTTGCAAAGTACACAATTGCATCAAAAAAGGTTTAGATTTCGGGTTAGGGTTAGGTTTAGAGTTAAGTTAGGTTTAGGGATTGTGTTAGGGTTACATCGTGTTAGGGTTATATCGTGCAACAAAATGTACACATTTAGTACACTGTAACTCTGCATAATAACATTGTGATGATGTGTAAGTACACATGTATTTACTAAGTAACTACTATGTAAATACACAGTGATTAGAGACGCAATGTAAAGTGTTACCCAGGAAGCCTATTCGGATCTAAATAAAGACGTGACAGCACATGAACATATATGGGCTGCCTCCTTCTCTGTTTCTCTTTCTCATACCCAGTATCCCTGGAAGGTGTGATCCGGGTGAAAGATCTATACTGGACGCTTTAGCTGTCAGTGGCACATTGCTGTCATTGCAGCAGGGTCAGCCAGACTGAACTTAGTCAAAGCACTACATGACTGCAGTATTTTTATTATTTCTTTCTTGGAATCGCTGTTGATACAGAGTTATTCATTCTCTCAGAAGCACTGCCAGCTTCTGTAAACTGGTGTCCTCGGAGGAATCAGCAAATAACTGCCTCCTGTAATCCTCTGTGATCAATAGCCAGCTGTGGGTAACAGGGGGGTCCACACAGACACCTGCTAACTGAACATTAAAAAAAAAGCCTTATTTTAGAAATCGACATTAGCCTCCTACTAGCGGTCGAAGAACGATCCTGTATTTGGCGTTAACAAGCTTGCTTTTAACTAATTTGATTGAAGATAAGGCATGGGAGTTTACAGGCTTGTGTTTTCTTGATAATAAACAGCATATGTCACGGCAGAGAGCGGTCGATCATAGCAGTTAATATAATGAATTCATTAAATGAATAGCTTTTTCTTGACCCAATGCATTCTCTCGTGGCTGCGGTACGTTTTGATAATTTATCTTGTGATGTCGAAAAAAACATTCCGTTATCTCATGATCATGAGATCATTTATCTCAGGGTCTCGAGAAACATAATTATCTCAGGAAAATGGAAGTAATGACTTCCGTTTTCTCGAGATCCTGAGATAAATGATCTTGTGATCTCGACATAATGAAGAGTTTTCTTTTCAATGGCCAGCTTGTACATGTTCCACATTGAACCCTCTGCGTCCACTGCTAGGATAGTCTACCTGTACATGGCACACTTTGCAGCCATACATTTCAAAACACACTGTTTGTGAAACAGAAGGTCATTTGCCCCTGGAGTCCTATCCAATCCCCTTCACTTTTCCTAAAAAGACACCCCAACCATTATACATTATATCAGCTTCTATTCACAGCCTTGGCTGGGAAACACATACATCTAAATCTACCAATAAAAAGGATGCTATTCATAAAGCAGCAATACACACATTGCATGATATATTGAACTAGCATGCTTTCCTTTGTAAATTATCCTACTGGCATTTATTATGCACTGTCCTTGTTATCTTTATTTGCAAGAATAATTTCCTGCCTTGCAAATACTTTATGATGTGAACCCAAAGTAAAGGAAGCAACGTGTCTTTGACGTAATTATTCATTTTTTTAAATGTACAGTGTATATGTTTTTTTTTTTTTAATCAGGAAGTGCTCCCAGCAGGAATTACCTATTTAATTACACGTCGTAAGGGGCCGTATGCAGCTCCCACTAAATCCCAACCTGCCTGATATCAGGGTTCACAAAGGGAGTTCAGATACGCCTTCTGGAATGTAATAATCCAGCCGTCACTGAATTTAGCTACTAAGGTTCAAAGAACATAGGGAAATGGGGGTTTTGTTCCAGACTAATTGGAGTTTGTTCCTCTTTTGTATTGGAGCAGTAGGACACTGTTCTGCACTGGGTAAACAAGGTCAGAATGGAATAATATGAGCTCAACGTGTCCATTGCGTTCTACACCCATTGAGTTTCTGCTCTCTGGAGATGTTTTTTTTAGAAGCCTGAGTGAACATCAACTGATGCATTACTCGAATGTGTACTAAAGCTGTGTGGGTTTATTTCTTTCTTTTTTTTAACAATAAATGGAGCTTAATGGAGCAAGCCCAGTTTCTTTCCCTTTTGTGCACATGTAAGATATCCCAATCTCATTTTCAGTGTGCCAGAGCTGGAAACGAGCGGCACACTGTATTTGAAGGAATCTAGCGTGAAACTGCCTTCAGTCATGGATTACAAGTGCAGAGCATTTCATTACCTGCTGCCTGGCAGAGGGTGTCTACGGTTTACACAGAGTTTACAAGCTTGCGTGTTCTACACTGGAATCCGCACACATCCCACAGAAAAAAGTGTTGATAAAATATGCTCAATTTATAGGAGGGCTGGGACGATGGAATTTTCATGGCGTTCCATTTTGGCAGGCAAAAAATATTATTTTTACAGAAACACGGCCATCTTATTTAGGCAAGCCTGAAAATAATAATTGCAAATTTTTTTAGCAACTAAGGAAACATTTGACTGAAACATGCTGTTGCATGGCAGCTTACAGCAGGGTGTATGATCTGTGATTTAGTAACAGGTAAGAGCAGAGCTAGTGCAGTGACACTGAAACTCCGTTAGGAATGGGAACGGCAGCTCTAGACCACATTACATAACCATGTTCAGGCTGGGACACGGGGAGAAGAAGCGGAGAAGCACACGCGAGTCTCTTTCAACAGCTTTGTAACAGTCTGCTGCAATTTGCTGTTATGCTTACTGATTCATGTGCGCTGTCTATCTGTTTAAAAGGGATGGGAGATAACAGTGACACGCTGAGGTTGACACTCACCTCATACAATATGTTTTGAGTTAAGCTTCATGGAGCAGCATACTGTCTCATTTTATAGACATACCACCCATATCTACTTAACCTTTTTCAAGGGTCTGAGGAATCTTGCCTGGAGCTGCAGGTGTGTGGATGTGTTTGTGAGGGGGTTGGGTGTCTGAAAATGATTTTAGGTTTCATTACTCAGCTGGGTACAAACCGGCGGCCATGCACTCCCCAAGTGAGCACCTTAACCACTGTGCATAAGAGCCAGGCTGGCTGGCACAAACAGTTACAGTTTACAGTATGACCTCATCTCACAGGCAGGGGTCAGACTCTGTAATGGCAGTGGATCACACAACACTGCAAGTTGCATATACAAATGAAACAGTTAAAAGTATCAGTTATACACAGACTATCACCATGGTTAATTATGGAGCAGGTAAAGCTGCTGCAGGGGAGGTATTAATGCCTATGTTATTGGTTTCCTTCTTAATCATTTTAATGCATCACTGATATTTTATGTACAGTTTAAAACATTGGTATGAGACACAGCCCCCACATAAACGTGATTCCTTCCAGTTTGGACTGTGGATCCATCAGCAATCACAGTGTGGTGTTTGTTGAGGGCCAAATTGCATTTCGCTTCCTCCAGACTCAGCCACTCTGCTGGTGCACAGGAGCGGCGTCTTCATGGGAATGAAGCTGGGACCAAAGCAAGCTTGGTCTGCGAGCACTGACTTGAACAGCGATGAAAGACGAGAATCGCACAACCGAAGGGAAACATTCTGAGGAAGTCACTGGAACTGAAAAGTAAGGAATCGGCAGATCAGCTCTTTTTAATGCGCCCCACTGCCATCAGAGTAGCTGGCATCCACTGCTGCAGTGATACCAACACCCACTACACTTCAGTACAGTAATCCCTCTGCTTTAAACGACACAAAACCCAACATGGAGCTGACTGTATATGCATTTCTTATCAAGATCCCTGTTTTAGACTTATGGCGAGGATTGTTTTCTTTATTTACTTCATTTCAGGGGGAGGCAGGGATAGAACCTGATCCTTTCAATATTTTTTTTACAGAAATAAATCCCAAGACAGATGTCTAGGGCTGTAGGAAGGGTCACTGGATGGGGGAGCCAAAGGTCTACACACTCACTTTCTGTCAACGTTGGCTTCCTCGATGCTGATCAATCATAAATTATTGTAACTGCATAACTGTATTGACTTCAGGCTTCCCCTAGGGTGCATGTTTTTACTCTGAAAATCATTCAATCATTCAAATATTCCAGCTGTAGAGACCTACAGGGCAAGATTTACTACGCTTCAGCGTAAAACCTGTAACCTTGTTTCCAAAAAGGAAACATGCTGCAAAACTAGAAATAAATGATGTAGAAGTTAGTCTGTACTTCCCTTATAAATGTTTATCATACATTTGCACAGGAATTCAGCGGTTTCCAGGGCTTATACCATGCATCTACTGTGTTTTATCTGGGTTAACCACGCTTTTTTCACTTTGCTATACCATTATTCCCAGTAATTACCTTGCTTGCTTTTGCTTTCTTATTTTGCAACACTTTTAATGTTTTTGTTTGTTTGTTTGTTTGTTTGTTTGTTTGTTTGTTTGTTTTACCACTGTTTACCCAAGTAAAAGTTTATAAAGGTAGTAATAGTAACATTTTTTAATTAGAGCTGGCTGATGTTGATCGAGAGAATCCCCTTCAGCTAACTCCTCCAGTTCACCTTTAGGGACATGGTTCAGGTAGTACAGTTTGAGCTCTTAGCCTTGCAATAGCATGCAATGCAAAGGATATGCAGAAGGATCTCCGGGTAGTAGAACCTGATAGATTCTAGTACACTTGTTGCCGGACCCAGACGTCAAGACTGACCTTGAAGTGGAAAAATACAAAGATCACCCTAACAGGATCCTACAGTATCGCTTTCCCCTTGGCTGGGATCCCATCCCTCAGTTAATATGATCGGGACTTGGTGTTAATGATGGATGGTGCTCAGCAGAACTGATCCAGATCATGAAAACCTAATGAATTGAGGCCACAACCAGAGCAATACCCTGCTGAATAATTAAGGACAAAAACTAAACTCTGAGTGGCATGTTGACGCATCTGTGGCTAATTACACCATGGAGTGCACAATTTATCTGCAGTGCTTCGTATCAAATAAACACTGAAGCGGGAGTGGGTGAGAAAAAGGCTTCATGCATATTTATAATGCTCATTCAAATGTAGAACTGGACTGGAGGTTTAAAAAAATGCAGCGTTGGCCTTTCAGTGTACCTTGGCTGTCTCTCAGAATCCAGTCTTCTCTGCTGGCACCAGAAAAGATTTTCCTTTCACCGTTTCATAACCTTTCTAACAAGGTCAATGGATTTGCTTGCTGGGAATAAGGAATGATACCTTTTTTCGAAATGCATCCGCATTCATTTTTTTTCCACTGTGAAGTAACATTGTCATTATATAGTCATTAAACAGAAACAAAACTTTGACGCACAGAATAAGTTTTCCATTATATCGCATTCTGAGTTAAGCACATTATCTATATTAACTGATGTGTGGCAGCAGTGTTCATACAGTGTTTGTGTTTTGACGTGCAAACGACAAAGAATATCTTTCAAAGGCTCCACTAGTAACTGTTCTGTTTAGCACCACAGGAGGTAGATTCAAGCGATATTTCATATACCAAGAACATTTTTCAAAATGTTTAAGGACATTAGTTAGCAAGCCTAGTAATTAACAATCTAAGCAGAAACAGCAACAGAGAATGATATAATAGACTCATAATAGGAAATGAGGTATTCTGCAAATGAATATGATGTAATGCATCCCTTGAAGCAGTATAGCCTGGGGCTTCTGAGAATCCCAGGACTATGATGTCTGTCTGAAGGCACCCTGGATCCCGAATTCACTGTCTTTGCTGTGCTGTTGACATCTCATGTTGCCGGTCGCTCCTGAGACACATAAAGCACCCTGCTTTTGTTATCTAAACCTGCACAAATCATTGGCTTCATTTATTTTGAGTCAATGCCACCTTTTTAACAGAAAATTGCTTTTGGGAAAGAAAATCAATAAACCCTTCTTTCTGGTACAATGCTGGCCGGAGTGCATTTTCCAAGGATCAGTGTAATGCGCCATTCAATCATTGGGAACTCAAGAACAGTTACATCCATAAATGAGTAGAGAGGCTGAGCTTTCTTTAAACTCTCAACCCCCCCCAAGTCAGACAATGCAATAAGAAGAAATTGACTCACTTGCTAGGGCCACTTGAACTATCAAGCGGGTTAAGAGAAGAGGAAAGAATTGTTATGTTTCTGAGCATTAAGACCAAAGAAGTTACTTTAGGAAGATTGATCATATTATAAAATGGCAACTGCATCTGACGCTGCGTGCGTGGGAGTTTGCTGCTATGGTTTCCATGGTAAACGTGAGCGAATCACAGCACATACAGATGGGCTGTGGTGATGCTTTTTTTCTTTTTTTTTCTTCTCGCACAGACATCACAGAGATCCAAAATGTTATTTTTCACATACCACATTTAGACACATTTTTGGAAGCGATGAGGTATGTCAGCAAGAATAAAAAGCTGTTTTTATTTGAATTTTGTCAGAAAAAAAATCAGTGTTCAATATTGCCAATGATTCTGATGATCAAAGGATTACAATAAAAAAAATGACTCACCTGCTATTGCCTTTAACAAAAATCACACACACACACAGAAACTAACAAACAAACAAAGCCACATTGTCCTGATTTATAAATCATTCCCTATGAATCTTTTTGTTTGGCACTGAGCGAATATTCTGTAAGATAAATTGTCATGATTTCCAAATGAATATAAAGTAGCTATTGAAATAATGGAGTGCTACCAACAGCAGAAGGAATTAGCATCTTATTTAAATGCTGTAATGTGCCGCGATTGCTTCTACATGTGTGAAAATTAATTAAGAAAGGGCAAGATGTCATATAAGTTAGAATAAAAAAAAAATACTTTGCATTAAAAATCTAACTGCCTCCCAGAATATTATGCATGCAATATTTCTACCAACAACTGAAGTGCATTGACCTTATAAATCAGATTTCTACATAAAAGGCTCTGGTTTCTATGAAATTACATATGAATCACAGTTTAGCAAATTAGTATGCATTGCCTGCTGTGTTTGACGGATTCCTGTTTTTTTCCCTTGAATCTTTTTAATTGCACAATAGCAAAGAAGGGAAAAAAGAGAAACATTTTTTTTTCAATAAGATTCCTCTAGGTGTAGCTTGAGAGATCTGCAACCCAGCTTTTGTTAACGACATGCTAAACTAAAGTCTACATCAGTAGCACCTTTGATTAAGGAGCATATATAACATTGTACTAGCATTGGTAATATCTACAGAACTTCAATAACCCCTGCTCTTACAGCTAACTACTGGAGGAATAAGAGTATAATTCCATGGAATTACATCTGTGCCATATGGACTGCCATCCATGTAATGACATGCTAGTTCTGTAAGGATCCTGACTTATGTATGTTATTCTTTTCAGGAGCAATGGCAGCATACTTTGCATGTGCTTCAAACAATAACTTTTTTTTTAAATTAAATACGAATGACAGTTCCAAAGCTGAAAACATCAGACATCTCTGCTGTAAACTGCCTTGCTGTACTGAACGTGCTCTTAAGGTGTCTGATGGATTTGTTCTTTTGCTTTGGTGTATAAAGTCAGCATTAAATCACCCCCCTCTGTGGTTAGATCATAAAAAACTCCTCTGAACTCGGAGGCAGACTGTCAAACATTTGTAGCTGTCTGTTTAATTTTCGCAGCGCAGACTGAGTGCCAGATGGGTGAACCAAAAAAGCCTCCGACATTCACATAAATGCTAGCTATTTATCCTGTGTTGCTTACCGCAGAGGAAGCTAGGTGGTTGCTTAACCACAGGCAGAAACTGCCAGCTCCCAACATGAATGTTTATATTGAGCAAAATGTACGTTTTCCTTGAAACCAGATTGCAGAATGGAGTCAATAAAAGACGGGATTGGAAAGTTTGTTTATTTAACATTAAACCTTACATCCTTTGTGTGGTGTGCTGTGGGCTTCTTGCTACAGATGTCTTGGAATCAGACGAGCATGCTTGTGTTACAGTGCAGAAGTGTAGTGCCTTATATCAAGAGCCGTGCTTGAAAAAAGACATAGACATTCTATATATATATATGTGTGTGTGTGTGTGTGTGTGTGTGTGTGTGTGTATATATATATATATATATATATATATATGTGTGTGTGTGTGTGTGTATCACTTATCCTCTTGCCTTGGGAGCTTGTTTGAAATTTGGTGCTAGGTGTTTCCGGCCCTTACCCTTCAGTCTATCCTCAAATGCTTGGCAGGATTCCTGACAGCTGGATTCAGGAGTTCACTTTCCATACTGACATTCCTGCTCCCAGCCTCGGAGCTTTCTGTTTTCGCATGGGGCTTTTCTCCTGATTGGCTCTGCCTCTGACTTTAGCTCAGTTCACAGCCCCATGCTTTGTCTGTCTCCTGTCCTGTCCTGGCTAATGTCGTCACTGCAGTCTGTGACTCGTCTGGGTTGAGGCAGGATATCCTTTTAAAACAATCCATTGCATCTCAGAGGGGCTCTTGAGAAGACGAGGACCCTGCAGTGTAATACATCTGGAAGTCAAAGAAGAACGTGATAAGCATCAGTGCAGGAACATGGGGTCTATTGAAAGGACCTCAACAATGGCATATCTTAATAGCAGCACCCTTAAACTTAGAGCTGATCTTTGTACCACTGAGTTCTGTAAGCAAAAGAGAAGGCTTAACGTACAGATCCATGTTCGTCTGCTTGCTATTAACACCACAGCGAAGGAGAAGCAACAAGTGCCACCCTATGGCTTCACCTATTTACAGTGTTTGCTTACAACTCTCTTTGAAACAGACTTATTAATTCCCATAGCAACTAATGGCAATGAAATGCCACAACAGCAATTACTGTGAGCAGTCTAAGTAGCCGAAAGACCTGCATTTAATCACTGCTGTGTTTCTGTGCGGTAAGGAGGAGTGCTCTGCCTTCCTTAAATGCTAGGATACAGGAGATGAGTCCTTATCCTTTTGCACTGAATAAATGAAGCCCAGACTGATTACCTTGACTGGCACACCATGTCATTCGAAGGTGTCACTTCACCAAGCAAGGTGATTTTAAATGGTCTCTGAAGGAGAGTTCCCTGTGGATAAGCCAGTAAAAGCACAGAATGAACGATGCGGGTTGCCTATCTTGGCTGGGGGCCCCACAGGGAAATTAGCCTTTGCTCTCCTCATCACACCTACAGCGCCCACTACTGGTCTGGCAGCATCCAACAAGGCCTGGTTCAGTAGCTCACCAACATTTGTTGATTATGTTCCATGTGTAAGAAGAATTGAAGGCGGTCGCCCGTTGTGCTTCAGTTCTCCTGAATGGTAGGCCTGTTGCAGTGATGAGGTGACATTTGAATTGAGCATTTCAAATTGGGTTGAAAAACTAGCATGATAAAAAAAATGCTCTAATTAGTTCCGGAAACCCAAAGTAGATTTGGAGACACCAACAGTAATGCCCTACCTGTCCTTAATTAGCTGACAGTTACAGCCCTGCTACTCAATACCGCTGAAACACATCAGAAACATGTCAGCGATGTCAATGTCTCAGCCTGGAGCGATTGAGCCTGAAGGTCATTAGAAACGCTAGATCAGAATACGATGGATTTCATAGCACGCAGGGCACGGCACTTTCATGATACATGTGTTGGCCTACTTTGTATGAGAAACATATACAGTATTGATCATTAATTATTTGATCTATTTTGGTAACAAAATGAGATACATGGGAAAACTTATTCATACTAACAATTGTATACAATTCTCATGTTTTGCTTTCTAGGGGAATGGTGTGGCATCTAACCCCCCCCCCCACTGGTCCAATTGCTTTGTGACCATGTATTCTGCTCCCAATACTACTGTACTATACACACTCAAGAATGTTATTTACTGAATGCACCTTGGCTCGTAGCTTCTGGAGGTAAGGAGCCCTCATCATATTCAAAGCATTTCTTTCCGCTTCTGATAAGTACCTGTATAGACTGCTTGGTGCGCACACTCAATGTAAAGGAAAGCCCCCATGGGAGCCTGTTTTTGGTAGTTAGTATTATTTATTTGTTTGTTTTGGATGCCCATTCAACATTACCCACCAGGAACAAGAAATCATTCTTCAGTGTTATCTGCGTGAGGGTAACAGGTCCAGACAAACATCGGCCATGTCTGTTTCCCCCCCCCGGAATGTGAAATATTCCACACAACAGGAAACAATTTATCAGATCTCAGCTTATCGTGTTGCAAGACTATCTCGTTAAACTGTGTGGGCCTTTTTTTTTTTTTTCTTCAATATGTCAAGCATTTGCGGTTTGGTAATAGATGTTTCTATTGAGTAAGATCACTGAGGGATGTACTGTCTGCAAGAGCGAAAGGGAGGCGTGCATTCTTTACTTTAATAGCAATCCATATGCACACAGATTGAACAAAACGGTCTCTGTTTATAAAGTGTACGTGTTGACAGACAGATCACAGAGTCAGATAGGCACGGTGCCACAAGCTGCATATTACCTCTGATTTCAAAAGCTTGAGGTTAATAAAAAAAAAAGCTGGAGAACAACAAAATCACTAATGGTTTACTAAGGATTGATTTACATGTTTCTCAATCTGACCCTCGCAGGAACAAGAACAGTCCAGGTTTTTGATGCAACCAGGTTCTAGTAAAATGGATGTTTTTTTAAATAAATATCTGTTGTAATCTGAAGGTGTAATAGAATAGCTAACACATACACCCTGTCTGAGGCGGTTTTCCTTTCTTTGTAAACAGTGCATTAAAAAAAAAAGCTTATTGAAATATGGTAATTACAATATTTAATTATATAAATATTGGTTCAGATTGAAACAAAATCTGTAGAAACAGAAACGTGGAGTTTCCCTGAAGACTGGAGCAGCATTACTTATTTCCCTATTAGTATTCTCCTTTTTTAAATATATAGTTAAGTTGTCTCTACTTATCCCTGATGTTTCATGCAGTGTAATATTGTAGGGCAGTGGTACTCAACTTGAGAGTTACTCCAGTCCAGATATTTGTTTCAGAAAGCTCCTTCGTTATTTAAAATGATCTGCAAGCAGCATGACCTCACTGGAACAAAGCGCCTGGACAGGAATGGTCCTTGAGGACCGGAGTTGAGTACCGCTGTCCTTGGGAAAAATGTACAAAGCATTTTACCAGTTATCTAGCAAACTGTCTTCTTGCTGTTGTCAAGTGCTGGTAGACATGTATGCACTTTGACACACATGCTACACAGGCCACAAGGTGATCTCCACTCACTTAGAACTCCTTCCTGTAATTTTCATGTTAGTAAACAAATATTTTCAAATGGCTTTTCCTAAGGCTAACAGACTGGTTGTGCACGCCATTGTGGTTTCAAGAGAGGCAGATTGGATTAAAAGGAAATGCGCTCTAAAGACGTCATGCCTTGCCAAATAAACAGATCTTGTCACTTTGATCCACCAGAGTCAAACTGGGGTTTTGTATTTTCTTTTACCGGAACAATATAACAATGGATACTTTCCCCTTTGTGTGGTACAGCTATACCAGCACAGTAAACAGTACTATAGAAACTATTGTATAATTAGTATTATAAGTATTAGAACTGTTCTCCTCTGTGACATTAACATTTACGCAGTAGTCAGAACACTGTGACTGCAACACAGCAGCCAGACCTAGTGCAGACATTTCCACAGAGACAGGCCATGTGAGGAGGAGAAGGTCATTGCAAGGGCTGAGCAGGAAGGTGAACTGCAGGTTAGCTGGAGGAGACAGCAGGCCTGAGAGGTGCTTGAGCATAGCCCTGGGGGCAGGAGGGGCTGCCTGTGTCTCCTGCTCTGCATGCCTGGGCTTGTAGTGTGCTACCTGGGGCTGCAGCAGAGGACCAGGCCTGTGTTCCTCACCCACGCTCTCATTCCACACTGCCAGGTAGTGATTGTACAAGGCAAACCTGGGGAGAGGCTTTCGTCATGTCTATCAGAACACAGCGCTCACACTGTAAACCACTTCCTGACCTCCTGTGTATTACATTAGTTGAGGCACCAATTATCACATCCCTTTTACTTATAATACATTCTTGCTATAACACGTTTTAGGGCAAAAAAAAACTAATAGCACTTAGCAAAAAATGTAGTATTAACTGAGGACATGTGTCTCCAATGGCAATTTGTATTATTACGCTCAACCAAGAAGACAGGGTACAGCCAGTCCTAAAGGGTGGGACTCAGATGCAAAGCAATCATGTGCTCAGAGACTCGCGGATTGTTTGGGAGAGTTGCAGGGAATGAGCCCTGTCTGTGAGTGGTACTTCCATGTAATCAATCTGAATGGGCATTTGTTTGCAACTCCTACTCAGTTAAATCAGGCTTCAAAAAAGCACCTCCAAGGTCACCCAATTAATATTACTATTTTTTTTTTGTTCTTTTGCCAGCGCTAACACATCAAGGTGTTTCCACTGAGTGTCTCTGACCTAGCCACCCTGCAAGGCTGTGTCAGGACCCAGCAGGGAGCAGCCAGAGCCTTCCTCTACTGCTACAGCCGCATCCCTGTCCCAGCAGTCGAAAGGAAAGAGCAGCGCCTTCATTATAATTAAGATCTCTTTGGGAATGACAGCACAAGTAGAAGGCATGTGGAGCAGCGCAGCTCTGTGGATCAGCTGTTTCTTTTTTGAGATGACACCAGTCACGTTACAGGAGGCTGCCAATCATCCTTTTAACCGCTAAGCCACGCTAAGTGATACATGTCACATTCAGGTCTCTAAAAAAACTATGATGTTTCCTGTTGCTGACTAGCAAGGCACAAAGTGTTTAACTAGAACCCCACCCCGTTCCTTGGGTTGCAGCACTGTACTGTAGCTACAGCATACTATCCCGTGTTTGCTAATAAACCAAGCTGATGAACGTGTTGTGTGAGGCACACAGCGGTTACGCATTCTTACCCCTGTCGTGAGATGAGAGGAGGTTAAAAGCTCTTAAACTACGAATGCAGACGAGCCCCCGGCTCTTTTGCATAATGGTTAAGACGCTCGCTTGCGGTGTATGTGGGGCGCCGGTTCGAACCCAGCCTCCGCCTTGTTGCACATGCTGGAAGGAAATTATAATGACCAACCGCTGCACTGCAACGTGTTATCCTGCTCTAATAAGAATCATGAGTGGTGCTTTAAAGATAAAGGAGCTTTGTGACAACCCTTTAAAAGACACTGCTGTCTATTCACTTGATCTGAACCACAGCGGGTTGTTAAAATAATTGCATTGCTGGGTGTTAAATTGCCATGACCTCTGCTCCTTTATTAATTGTTAACAGCGGCAGTATTTTGATAGGCCACCATTGAAATCAATTGAATAGACTCTGTTTTATTATGTGAACCTTGTACGGCCATTGCAGTGTATGCATGGCCTCAATTTACCTGATCTTTAAAACTTACATAAAAAATAGTCCATTTCAAACCTGTAGGCCCATTTTTTTCCAATTCTGAGCGTGTAAATGAGTTCTTATATACAGGATATACATGCAGTGGAACATCCAAAAAATAATTCTGAGGGGGAAAGAGAGGCAGAAAGATCTTGGAAGTGTTAGCTTGAAATAGCACAGAGCACAAGGCAGAACGGGGGAACGCACTCGTATAGATGGCAAGTCTGCAATAAAACAGAGTTTTCCATTAAGGCTAAATTGACACTACTGAGATGTGAAAGCTTTGCTGTCAAGTGCCTGTACGCACCGCAGCAGATAGCAGACGGCGTCTCTGGGACCCTGAAATGAATCCTGTCAAAACGAATCTGTTGACATTGCTTTAATCCAAACAGATACTCGGGTGACCGGGGGCGGCTTGCCTAATAGACTTTCTGAAAATAAACACCTCCCCTAGCCAAGCAGGGTTACAGGATAGCACTTAAACTGAGAGAGAGAGAGACAACGAGACAGGGGAAAAAAATCCTCTGTCTCTCTTTAGGAAGAGGTTGGCAGTAAACCATGGCAGCAGACAAGTAACATTTAAGCTCTTAATACACCTTTGATTATATTTACTGAAGGGCTGTCGTTTTATTGGGGTTTATTATGCATGGGTAAAGAGAGACACTTCAAAATAGAGGTACACATACTGAATATATATGTTTAATTCACAATTAGGCACATAAAAGAGTATTGGAAATACCAATCACATCTAAGGTGCTTGTTTTTATCCAGCAGATTTCCACCTCAGAACAGGGATATCACATGTCTACAAGCATTTACAGCAGCAGCCTCTGCTCCCGAAGCCTGAGAGTACTGAAGCAACCTAAGAGTGCACTTGTGTCCACTGTTATAAATCCCTTCTTTACTGCTGGGTGAGACGAGAGATAATTGGCTTGTCTAGGGTTTCATCTAGGCTTGTAACTGCTCAGGTTGAGAGATGGTGATATGCAGCCCAACACATGCCGCGGGGCGGCATTAGCAGAGAGACAGCCTCGGCAAATCACACAGGCACAGGCGGCTACGCGATTCCGGCGATGACAAGTGTCACTAACCTCCTCAGATCGTCTCTGCACAGCTCGCTGGGTTTAGCTGTCGCTGTCATGTGGCCCACTGGATGGAGGTGTAAACAGGCCCCCGCTGGGAGCTATGGCCGGCCTCCGAGTCCCAGGCTAGTGATGGCAGGTTTGTGTAATTCGGAAGACCAGGTTGCAGCAGAGCAGGATCTCCTCCTGGGATACAGGGTTCCGCTCAATTCAATTAGCCTGGGCTTCCTAAACGAAGCTTGCGGCAGCTCTCCTGTGAGCAGAGAAGTCTGCAACAACACTCAGTAGATAATGTGCTTTTAATGTTGGAAGTGCATTAGGATTTTGCAAAATGCAAAATTACGCAATCATTGGCTCTACATACTGTGCTTTATTAATTTTATAATGCGTGTGTGCCATAAAAATAGAATACATTATATATATATATATATATATATATATATATATATATATAATAATGCTGCAGGACCACGTCTGACCTGAGGTGGTAGCCCCTCAATCTTGTTGCCCATCGCTGTACAGATCAGCTCCTTGCATGACTGACTGACTGACAGGTCCTGGAGGGACCTTCCCAACCAGAACAGTGTTTGTGCTCTGACATTTCCTCAGCGCGCGGTTATGTGAAGTATGGGCAGAGTGTGCATTCTGGATAATGCTCAGGATCGGTCCTGCCCATTAATAACCTGATGCCGGTGTTGGGTTCAAATCAAGGATCCGGTTACACTGCTTGGAAGGAACAGCATTTATTTGGAAAGAGCAGCACATTCATTAGCATGCCGTTAATTGTATCTCTGTATAAATAGCTTGTACTCCAATACCCCCTGGCGAGCCACATGCTGGATTATTTAGACAGTTATTATGGACGCAGTTAACGCTTGTCCAGTGTAAGCCTACACCCTGGCTCAGCCTGTAACAGCGATGCCACTTCGTGAACAAATCACGAAAGCCTTGAATACAACCTGCTGGTACTAGGCCAGTCGCTGCTTTAAGCCTCCGAGAAATGTGCCTGCATCTGTCAAAATTATAAGCAGCTGGCAGCAGGGGTCATGTTAGCCTCAAGTGTGAAAATGAGATCCATGCTACAATAAATGTCATTTAACTGCATACTAGTTAGGAATTTCCAGTACATGCTTTTGCTGTACTGGTCCATTAGCAACAGGGGACCTAAATCTGTCTCACGAAGCAATTTATATTAACATCTACTGTGATAAATGAATAAAAGAAAACAACATAGAAATCACACAGAAAGTATAGTCCATGAGGCCTAATATATTATTAATATATGGTGTTGGTTGCAAGTAAATAGTTTTTCTTTTATTTAAAATCATACTTGCTCCATAATAAAGTTATACGGTCTTAAAATATTCAAAAGTTTAATACTATAGACTTTTATAGCCCCTTTTATGGTTGAGGAAAAGCGTCACACCAGTGATTTTGTTAACCATCTTTATTATTGTATTTAGAAGTCATTTTCGACCCTTGTCAGATGAAAAGCGGACTTCATTCCTAGCAATCCCAGGAAGACACCTTGCTGGCATGTTTGATGTTTCTTTGTTTTTCAACAACAGTCAAGTAGTTTCTTTAATCCAGCACCAATTTGCTCAGCACTGAAGTGCCAACAGGAGAGAGAGAGCGAGAGAGAGAGAGAGGAGAGAGAGAGAGAGAGAGAGAGAGAGAGAGAGAGAGAGAGAAAGCCCAGATAAGAAAAATGATATACATTAGGGAATTTTTCATTTCAGCGAAGGTTAAATGAACTAAGTAATGATTCTAATCTTTCACTCTGGAGGGAGGAAACCCTGAGACCTCAGAGTGTGGAAACAATCTACGGCACATAGAAATGCAGTCCAGGCTTTGATGGCGAGCGCTAGGCCCTAGCCCAACCTCCTTCCTCTGGGAGCCTCACCCAGGGGGTATCGCAACACAAGAGGGATTGTATGGCCAGTAACTCGACTCTGTCTAACCCTGTTCAGAACAGTTCAAGAGATTTGCAGTGTAATCCACTGGGAAAGCCTGATGGTATCCATTGACAGAAACATTTCAGGCAGCAGTGCTAGCTCAGGCAAGGGAGTGTACAAAAATATATATATATATATATATATATATATATATATATATATATATATATATATATATATATATATATATATATATATATATATATATATATATATATATATATATATATATATATATATATATATATATATATATATATATATATATATATATATATATATATATATATATATGCATGTGTATATATATATGTGTGAATGTGTATGCAAAATGTATGTGTGTGTGCACCCACGTGTGTGTGTGTGTGTGTGTGTGTGTGTGTGTGTGTGTGTGTGTGTGTGTGTGTGTGTGTGTGTGTGTGTGTGTGTGTGTGTATACATATGTACTGTATGTGTAGCCTCTCAGATGCCAACAAGTCAAAACTCAGAGCTGCCAAAGAGAATTCAAGGAGAGATTGAGAGGATAGCTCTTATTTTCCGTCTAAATACACACAGGTGACTTTGACCTTTGCAAGAGTGAAAAGGAAAAGAGTCACATACTGGCATTTGAGTCAAACCCTAGCCCCCAGCCTCCAGCCCCTCTCAAAGAATATACACTATGGATTTATTCTGAGTCCACTTGTTCATGTAATCTAGTAAAGACAGCTCTGTTTGTATTATTTGTTCTCTTAAGTTGTTTTTATAACAGTTGCTGTACATATATATTTTTAATTACTCTATAAATATTAGTTGTGTAGTTATAGTTTAGTTATTATTTAACTTCATGCATAACAACAGAATGAGAGTAGTTATGATATCACTGTTCACTAATATTTACATATAATACTGGAGACACTGCAAATTTATATGACAATGTTTGCACCATTAAATAGTTTGCAAAGACTTTCCCTGTATATACCATTCAGTATTAATGCTAGACACTAGTAGTGATCGCAGGCATAATCAAATTAACATCTGAATTTTTTTTTATTTTCATAAATATGAAAATGAAATAATTAAAGCTCAAACAGATTGCAAACAGCTGAGTGAATGTCAGTTCAGTTTTGTAAAGCACACATGTTTAATTAATATTACTCGATAAAGCAGAAACAGATTTCGCAAAGACGATTTAAATTTACGGCACCGTTAGGCTGTGTCACCGCGTTTGTTGCGTTTAACTTTTGATGTTTATTTATTTGATTTATTTTTTCATGTTTTGGGGGAGTTTTGGGTTTCGTCTGGTGGTTGCTTTCACGGTGATCAGAAAGCACACAAAAGTATTCCTTTTCATCAGGGAGCTGTTAAGTGCAATTTTGCATAAGTGGCAGGAAGCTGTCTCTGTCTGGCTGGAGGGATACAAACGTGTCTTAAATATCTTCATTAGCGCGGCTTTGTCGAGGGGCTGCAGGACGCGCTGAAGTGCTTTGAAATGTTCTTTTGTTTTGAGGCTTCCTATCACCTCAAAAGAAAGTGATTGAAACTCCATCCACCTCAATGACATATTGAATTAAAATACGCACAATTGAAATCTGATTAAGACGCCTCTCCTGAAATGGTGTGCAATATTTTCTTCTAATGAGCCACTCTCCTTTTCTCTCTTTCCCTCTCATCAGGACTCCTGTTTTCAATGTTTAATAGCGCACTCTCTGAGAAGAGCGGTGATGATGAGTTGTGCTGCCCTCTCTAATACAGCTCAAAGACGATGTTCTAACGCACATGATGTTAATGTCTCTCAAGAACATCTGACAGTATCCCAGCGGTAAGCAATCAGGGAGCATATTTATTCCTGTCATGTTCAAGGGATAACCAGGTTGTAAAACTGATCAAGATCTTTAACCTTTTACTAAAGTGGGTAACACTTTACAATAAGTGTCTCTTATTACATAGTAAATACATGTGCACTTGCACATAATTACAATGCGATTATGAATAGTTACAATGTACTTATGAGTAAATCTTATATCAGTAAAAGGTTAGGGTTCGGGTTAGGGTTATAGCGTGCAAAAAGATTTACACATTAACTACATTGTAAATATGCATAATAACACTGTAATGATGTGTAAGTACACATGTATATACTAAGTAACTACTATGTAAATACACAGTAATTAGAGACAGGGGGGTAGATGTAAGGGACCACTCTAGGGACCGCTCTCCCTCTACATGTGTAAGTGTTGTGTTCGCTGCACTACTTAGCCTCTGGTTCCTTTCAGACCACAGTTGGAATGTCTGGAGGGATAGCCCAATCCATCTTTCCCAGAGTGCTAGGCAAATTTCTGGATGTCATGCTGAAAAGGGCAGGCCAATACAAAGCATTTCCTAAGGATACTAACATAACTGATGTTGGCTGAGGCTTTTCCAAACAACTCTGCTCTCTGTACTCCTAACTCTGTCATCTCTGGGCTGCACGTGTGGCTGCTAAAATGACCAATGCACTCATTGAGACCCTCATTATCATAATTGTGGTTCATTATTTGTGCATGTTGAGTAATTTGTACTGCTCTTAAGCTTACATAGGGCACAGTGCAAAATAATTGCCCGGCCGCAATCCAATCTGAATTGCACTGCGCCTATACTTACCCCTTAATGTAAAGTGTTACCTAAAACAGCGTTAAATTATAAACAAACAGCATCCCAATGACATGCTAAAACGGTTACACCTCCTCCATGATATTTCTGCACAATGACAGCAGCCCTGCCTCCTCTTTCATTTGCATGTTAAAAAAATAAACACAAAAAAGTCATTTCAATAAATCATTCGGTAAAAGAATAAATGGGCAAAAGCACCCCTTTTTGTTTCCCATCAATTGCAGCGAATGCATTTCAGGCTTAATAAACAGAACAAGAGTCGACTTACAATAAAAAGAAACATATGCAGTTAAAGCCATTAAAAACCAAACCAAACAAAAATAATGACTGCACCGGCTATGTGTAACTGATCCTATTATTAAGAGGATTAAATGATGGCTGTTAGTCACAGCTGCTTTTTGGGTAGCTCTTTGGATCACTCGCTCTCTCCCAAGCATGTAGCTTCAAAGCTGGTCATTTTCATCCAAACTGATGGTTTTAATTCACAGGGTCTGGCTCAGCACCCAATTAGAGCTTGGAGTCCATTAGCAATATGAAGTGTGTCTCCTTTGGAGGGGAGCAGCAGTCCCAGTGTTTACTCTGCTTGCTTCAATCTGTTTGCTCGAGGTTCATTACTGTCCTGCTGAAATCTGGTCTCCTTCATAGTTTCTTAGTTAAATTCCCTTTAGTTAAAATTACTTTTGAGGATGTGGATCAATGTTTTCAAACACTGGCCCAACAAGGGGTGCACTATCCCTGTCTTGGAATTGAATATATAGTAAAGGGTAACACTTTACATGGTGTCTCTAATTACTGTGTATTTACATAGTAGTTACTTAGAAAATGCATATGCACTAATACATAATTACACTGTTATTATGCATATTTATGGTGCACTTAATGTGTACATCGTTTTGCACAATATAACCCTAACCCAAACCCTAACCCTAACCCTAACCCTAACCATTTTCTGATACAATTGTGTAGTTACATATATAGTGCAAAACGATTGTAGCTATGCATAGTAACAGTGTAATTATGTGTAAGTACATGTGCATTTACTAAGTAACTACTATGTAAATACACGGTCATTCGAGACACTTCATGGAAAGTGTTACCCAGTAAAGCAGAGTGAATAAGTGAAGCCTCTTTGCCTTCACTTACTCACTCTGCAAAGCAAGCCAAGAGAACCTCACTGAGTATCTGCTAAATAAACAAATATTTTGTTTTGTGTTGCCTAGATGATGCTGTCAGATAGGAAATCAACCAATGAGTGTTCTTCAATCCTAGGATCTCATTGCTTCCAAGGCCTGGCATTTCCTGATTGTGATTGCTCTACGTGGGAGAGGGGTTTCACTGGGCTGTTAAGGACCTGAGCGAGCATTCAGGGAGGAAGGAATCACACTAACCCTGCACGCCAAGCAATTAGGCAAATCTAGCTGTTAGCAGTGGCATCAAATAAATGTAACATATCTAGTACAAAAATACATAAATAAAAACAATAATGAAATCTATGTATTGCTGTAATGAATCATTCTGGGCTGCGATACAACAGTTTCCTTTTTTTTTCTTTTTTGTTGTCCAGGTTCTGAAATAGAATCTGCTTTTTATTATTATTATTATTATTATTATTATTATTATTATTATTATTATTATTATTATTTTACTGCAGTTTATGTGCAATTGTAGATGGTTTAACACAAATAAAACTGCCCAAGATGGGCAGCAGAATAAAAGGTAGCAGTCAAAGTTTAGACTGTATAGCCTTCCTCAAGAAAAGCTTTGAAGAAAGAAGTATGCATGGTTAGCTGCCTTGATTGAACAAACCATCCCCGCTCTGTCTGCCAGTACTTGAAGAAGGCTATAGGCCCAATGGCAATGCTTTATTTTGCATGGCATTAATAAGTATTTATTTGATGTGCAACATCCCGTTCATTGAAGCTCAGGTACGTGTTAATAAACATTTTCTATGCAGTCGGGGTGCTTGTGTGCATCTACCATTAGACTGCAGTTGTCATTTGGAGCTCTTATTCAAATATGTGTATTGAGTGCTTATTAAGACTGGTAGTTTCCCACTCCCACAAATATTTAAAAGATAAAAAGACAACTGTATCAAACATTCTTTAGTTTTCAAGTAATATAGCTAGTCATTTACATCTGGATCCTTTTTTCTTCAATTGCATTTCTACTATTATTAAGTGGACTTCCGTAGATGGGTAATTGCATATCATTGAAATACTGCACTGAGACCCTGCTGGATCTGATCAGATTCCTGTGGAGTCTATAGACTATAAAGTGGGAAAAAGTAGCTTTAGCCCCTTCAGTCACACAGCATACAAGAAATGTTGAATTGCACATGCAGTGACCAAAGAGAAAGTAATATCAATATTTACCATGTCTTGTGATGGCTGTGTGATTAGCACTACACCTGACAGCTCAGATGACTGGAGATTGGTATTTCCAGACTACTTCTCATTCAAAGGTGACAGCAGCACTCTTTTAATAATCTTCAAACAGAGCAAGAACATAGCAGTGCACTGTGACCTCCTGTTAAGACTTTCAAGATAGGACTACTAATTAAAGTAATGGACTGTGAAAACACTCAGTTAAATTGTTGATTTCCTTCTGAAAACCCCCTTTCAAACACTGCAGAACAGAAATTGACATGGAGGCACAGTGTTGTATCTGAGGCAACCACATTATCCAACACAATTTGCTGCAAATGAGCCTAACAGGTCCTGAGTGTTGTAACTAGGTCAAATACTGTAATAAATTTACATTTTCCATTCTATAAACTTTTATTAATAAACTTTCATGAAAAAGGCTTGGAACACATGTCTTTTTAAACTGACAAAAAATACTGAATCAATATATCTATATATATATATATATATACCAGCAGAAAACCATGTAACCAGAGTTATAAATAAAATATGCACGTGTGATTCATTTGTTTTCCCTGTTGTAAGTGAATTATGCTGCAGTTTCATTTGTCCTTGTTGTATTACAGACCCCGAAGCAACACTAGCAAATGAAGGTTGAGAGATACCATGGACAGCACCCATTTGTTTCTGTTGCTCGCAGTACTGTACTGACCTTTAGAAACACACTGCAGCAAGCAATCTGTTTCTCAATGAAAATCCCAATTTACAAGGGCACTGTTTTTAGAATATGTTTCTTCCAGTACTGGAGCTGTTTTTTTTTTTTTTTTTTTTTTTTTACACCTCGTTCTGCCCTTGATGATTTAACATGTTATTAAATGATTACCCGATAATGCACTCTATTTGTAAATAAAGCACTAAATAAAATGGAGAATGTTACTAAGGAATGTTAACTCCAGCACTGTTTATAAGGCCACACATTCAATCTATGAAGAATATATATTTTTTGAATGCTTCCTTTAATTGAAGTCTGAATTCCTATTGAAGCTTTTCTGGGTGTTCTGCAGGTAGAACATTAACTGAATAGTTTCTCTTACAGAGACACAGCTGAAATTAGATTTCCAATTTCTCAGTCCTTTAAATTGAATCTCACCTTTATTCAATGGTCAGTTTCAGTGGTGGCATCGCTAGTATCACTGTACAGGGAGCCACAACGCACCCTTGCCTCAACGCGGTGTAATGCACCAAACATTTCCTTTGTGCAATGAGGAATCAGCCCTCTCCCAACAGAAACACGAGTCACACTTTCTGTGGAAGAACGGCAGTCCCTAGTTACTGTAATTGTGGGGAGAGAACATCATTAACGACCCACACATGGCCTTGCAGTGCCAGTATCCTGGATGCGGTGCAACAACATCTAATTAGGACACAGTGATGGAGTGCTCAAACACATTTGCATGCAGAATTTGTCCCTACAAGGCAAGGAAGCCATTTGTTATTTGCATGATTTGAAACAGCGCAAGAGCATTTTGTAGGAGAAATATAATTCTCAGACATGCTTATAAAAAAAAAACCCCAAAAAAACACTCTTTCAGTTTTATCCCTATCCCAAGGCCAAGAAAAAAAACACAAGCTTGTAAGCTGTAGACAGAAGCTTTGTAGATTGCGAGTCACTTTCTACAGGCCTTCACTACCAGCAGGAAGCAGCTTCTTCAGTTTCCTGCCTGAAGCAATGACTTTATTCGCATTCTTGCCAATTGCCTCACTCCGGTCTCACTGTGGTGTTGGGGGGCTCCATTTCTCCATCCCTCCATCCCCTAATACTAGTACAGCACAGGACGTCCCTTTGGGATTGCTGGGTAAATTTGATTTAACTGCAGAACCAGCTCTGCTGTCAGCCCCAGTGGACATGTTTTAGCATGTTCTTTTAAAACACGTTCTACTCCTGTGAGAAATTCCTCTAACCCTTCCACAGAGGTGTTAACTAACACTTTGAAATCTATTGTCTTACCTCTTGTTATTATTATCAGCGTTACCAGTGGTCCCCTTTGAGCAGAAGATATTTCTGCTTGTTTTTTTTAATTTAACTAGGCAGATTTTACACCCTGCACTAAAACCACAGAGTGGTTGTCGAAATAAAAATCTGCATTATCCCCAAACAAAGTAAAAGACAAGCAAAGAACAAGATGATATGTATTAAGTGGACTTCAGTAGATGGGTAATTTCATATCATTGAAATACTGCACTGAGACCCTGCTGGATCCGATCAGATTCCTGTGGAGTCTATAAACTCTGCTTGTAAAGTAGGAAAAAGTCACACAACATACAAGAAAGCCTCTTGTTGAATTGCACATGCAGTGACCAAAGAGAAAGTAACATCAATATTTACCATGTCTTGTGATGGCTGTGTGATTAGCACTACACCTGACAGCTCAGATGACTGGAGACTGGTATTTCCAGACTACTTCTCATTCAAAGGTGACAGCAGCACTCTTTTAATAATCTTCAAACAGAGCAAGAACATAGCAGTGCACTGTGACCTCCTGTTAAGACTTTCAAAAGCAGCCTCCTCCATTCTCACACTGAGTTGGAAGTGAATATTCAGGGAATCACTGAAGGATTACCAAGCTTGTGCCTCTTTTCCACTGGCACGTCCAAGCCGCGTTTCATTTCAATATAATGCTGAATTCATATATTAATTATTTGTATCAATGCTATCAAAAGCCCTGCATCCTTCCATCTCCACTCACCCTGAGAGATACTTGGAAGTTCCCCAGAAAAACAATGGCTGCACTTATCATATATATATATATATATATATATATATATATATATATATATATATATATATATATATATATATATAAGATATCTATCACATACCGGATTGATTGAGATGTACGCATTACAGAAATACAAAGTTCTGTAATGCGTACATCTTCTGCACAAAGAGAAGCTAAGCTCTCGATTTTACAAGGAAGCGTGTTGTTGCAACATCCCGCCCCCATGCTCTGTCTTGCTGTCAGTATTAATGAACTAAAGGTGATTAAATCTCCTCGCTGCTTCACACATTGTTAATGCTGTCGGTCACCGCAGATTATCCGTCCTGAATAAAAGGCAGGCGTGGCTTGTCTGAGCTAAAACCCAATAGATTCTGAATGATAAATTGGGGCATGTGGTTAATTAGGCCCTCCCTCTGGCGAGAGGCAGATGGCAGGTAAACAACAGCTGTGACAACACGAAGCACAGAAACGTACCTTGGAGAAGTCAAATGATCATTCTCCTCGGATTCAGCAGACAACTTTCACGGCTTTCTTTAGTGCTTTCCCTCCTAAGGCTGACACAGAAATATTAGTGGCTGTGCAATGCTGAGTTCCTGCTTTGTAAGTTCCAGATGACTGGAAACACTCTATGTCTGACACATGCAGCTTCCAGCTAGGTTGATATAATTTAAAACACTGATATTGTAACATGCCAGCAGAGGTGGAGAGTGAACCCCTGAGATGAGTAACGTAGGTGTTAATAGACGTAGTGTAATTAGTTCAGCAATCAGGTCTGGAATACGAGAATGTGTTTTTATTTTTCTTTGAAGATGTGAACAGTCAGTAGGTGGTGCTAATAGCTTAGCAGCCTGCAGCTGAAATGGTTACCCCTCATTTCTACAGAGTCTCTCTCCATCTCTCTCTCTCTCTCTCTCTCTCTCTCTCTCTCTCCCTCTCTCTCTCTCTCTCTCTCTCTTGCTCTCTCTCTTTTGAAAGACTTCTTGACAGACAAGCTGTCATATGTCAGTGTTTGTTTTTCTTTGCTCTCTGTTGACGTGTTGTGTAAGGCTGATGTTTTCACTGGGTGTCAGAGCCAGGCCATGGCTTTCCATTCCAAATAAACACAACCTCTGTGTAAGTTCTGGAATGAGCACCTTAACATGCTACACATGTTACCACAAACCCCTCTTTTTTTCTTTATTTAGTTTTTTGCCTGTAGTGTTTGTAAGATTATATGGAAAGTGGAATGTGGGAAACGGTATGTACATTCTTATGCATTATCACGGTTCAAATCTGCTGTGAGGTTTATACTATAAAAGTGTTTTCTTGTCCTCCAAAATAAAAGTGGATCTCTAAAGCCCTCACTCGGTACCTTTGTGTTGGATTGGAGGTTTGTAATTGCCAGGGTTACCCAGTATGAAACTATCTCTGGACTGAAAGCAGGATCCAGCTTTCTACCCAACTTTGAGCTCCGCCCTGAGCAGCAGACCACCGGCATCTAAATGGAATTTTTTTTATTTTGGGTTTAAATCACTCCAAGGATGCCTGGTTTGTCACGGCAGAGAGATATTGAGTTATGACAGGCTTGCCAGCAACCCTGCCTGTGTGAGAAATCATCCATGCCAAATGAAACCTTCAACAGTGCTGCGGGGCTTCATGTGTTTAATGATCATAGCAGCCCCAGCCTGTAATGTGAGGCATTCATGTAAAACAGAAACGAGGCTCCTTGCAACACTTCAGAGCACAAACCATCTGGTCGACCATGATGTGCTAACAGCCCTGTCTAATTTTTAATGTGCTTCTTTATGACGGATGTGACGCATTGCGAAGGCCATGCATAAAAAGATGGAGGCAATCTGCAGCTCAAATTAAACAGATTGATGTCCATCGGGACCCTCTCTCTCTCTTTCTCTCTCTAAATCTCTCCTTCTCAGATTACTTTTCTCGACTTCCTGAATCTTACAGTCACTCTTTAGTCATGAAGAGCCTCTTTGGTTTAGCCTTGGACTCTGCTCCTCTGATTCACAGCTCGTACAATATGTGTCCAGATCACTGATTCTTGGCTACAGTGCCAACCCTGGAGTGGTGTGTCCAAGGATGGACAGAGCCAACACGAGTAGAGGAACACAAGCTCTCCCGTGGCTCCTCCTTTACTGTGCTGAAGCTGGCTGTTAGGACCCTCCAAGCAGTTCTTCATTCTAAAGACGATTAAATAGCTGGCCGATTGAAACTTGCCCGTACCACCCAGGTGTTGCATTTGAGCTTTTACTGCCCACTGAGCAGTGAATTAATACAATGCAGGGTCACCTTTGAAGTTCTGCTCTGGTCTGTGGCCATTGTACTGTACCTATCCCAGTCAAACTTGCCTATATTGCGCTCTCAATGGACCTACGAACATGTGTCTATATGCACATGTGATTTAACATGGGGGGATTCAGCAGAGCGGTCACTAAAACGTGTATTCCTTCAATAAAGTTAATGAGATCATGTATAATGGTCAGTGGCTCAACCTTTTCTTAACTATCCCAGAAGCAGTCAAATTGATTGTCGAATGAGCCGGCTCCATGTGTGCTTTAGAAAACAACATATGGCCATTATTGATCCTCAGTTTTGTATTCAAGGACCTTAGAGACTTATTGATCCTTTTTTCTTTTTTAAAGTCAATTGATTATTGTGGCAAGAGTGGCAGTCCTCTGCCCTCCCATACACACTGTGAATTGTCTCCGGGGACATACAAACATATTTTTTATATTTGATCAATAGAAAAATAGATTAATCTGCAGCTTATCATGCTTCACTGTGCCAATGCAATATAATCAAATTGATAGGAACCAGGCAATAAACATTTATTTTAAACAAGAGTTTAAACTCACAGTAACCTCACAGATTAGTGGGGGGGAGTCACACATTTTTTGTCTTGCATCGAGAGGTATTTTAACCTCTGTACCCCACCTGCAGGGTAGCACATAACAATACAGAACCAAAGTGACCTGCACAGGACACTCTCTTGATAAACCACTCCGATGTAAGATTCTTCATTGCAGATTTGTTTGTGCAGCTAGTTTCTTATAGTTTTATCATAATCGTTTGAAGAACCCCTTACAGATCTGTTTTCATACATGCCTTACTCTACAACATGAGGGAGATCTGAGTGACAACAACCTCTTGCATAGTATATAGCATTTATTTTGTAGCGGATTTAAAAAAAAATGTAATTCACCCCTCGTACGGAAAGCTAAGACCTATATAATTACAGATTGCTGTTACAGATTGCATATAAATAAAGCTCTGTTTCAAGCCTGTCTCAGGCCTCATATCTGATTGGACTGGGTTTGTTTTTCACAGCTGAGTAGGTGTGCAGTAGGACAGGACCCTCGTTTGCAGTTGGTGCGTGCAGTTTCAGTGCTATTCTAGGTCTGTTAACGGACCACGCCAGGTGTTTGTGGTACACTCTGCTAATTTGCCTGCACATCCCTCGAGAGACTGCTAAAGGGAGTTGTGTGTAACAGTAACTGGGCTTGTGCAGGTTCATCATGTTATATCGGTTCACCCATGCAGCAGCTTTAAGAGACTCTTTCTTTTTCAAGGGCACTAAATGTTTTTAATGTTTTCCAGCAGCACCAATAGGCAGCTGACACCAGAGTTCATGCAAATAATGGAAACTTTGCAGGTTGCCAGTTTGCTCTGACTGTGTTTCGATGGGTCTGACCTGGAAAAAGAGGAGCAAGCTTTCTTTATTGACAGGGGGATGTGGATACACTTAAAAAAACAACATTAATGAACTACATGTCGTTAAACTGTGGTTACTCTTTGCTAATATTTACTCCATGAACTTAGCAGAGAATTGTGAGGATGGGACTCCCTACATAGACAACATCTATTCAAGTTCTATTCCTTATCATATTAATGTGTTTTAAATAGATGCATTACATCATTTAACAAAAGTACCACAGAGTGCTTAACGCATACTGGGAACATACATAAAGCATAGGCAAGCAAGGAGAAACACAACTAAGAAAACACAGCTCACAATCTATCAAATCAGGGAAGAGAATAAACATGCAAAGTACAAACATGGGCAAAGCAATTACAAAATGACTGTGCACAATTACAATGTTTATGTAAGGGCAGATCCAGTTACTGAACTACAGAACAACAGCGCCTTATTTTTTTTTAAATTCTTGAGCACATTAAATAACCAAAACTGTCACACAGTTTGCCTGTGTCATTGGGGTTTGATTCTATATGAACCATGACAGTGGAACTAAAACTATTCACACCAAAGTATTGCCCTTACGATATTTCATATCATGCATCAAAAATATTCCACATGTTGGTGCTGGCATGTAAACGGTTTTCTGATAAAGTGAAAGCCATGTGTCTTATTGATGACTTCCATGTGAAATGTTGTGTTTTGAGAACCGTATCCCATGAACCCTTGGGGTTTTAAGCTTTTATAATTGAAAGCCGCAACCCAGTTACTAACTACAGCGGCATTCGCTTCACATTAATTGTGCTTTGCTTTCCCAATTCATCTTTATAAAAATAGCGGTGATTGCTCAGAACACATTCAATAACGTATTATAAAGATAAATCGAGCAAATACAATAAATCATTGTAATCACTGACAAGCATTAAGAAGTGTCATTCAATCTCAGTTCTGTTGTGTTCTATTAGCAGCGCTGCTGCTGCTTGCTTTCATTCTTAATGCTTGACTGGCCAAGCCAAAAAGCATGCAACTATCACACTGATAGCTGCCTCAATACAGACGCCAGGCAAACAGCGCTTATTACCACCTGACTTAATATCTGTGCTGGCTCTGGCCTCTGAACATTGCACAAACAGCACAAACACACTGTAGACTTTCAGGGTTTTTTTTCTTTTTTTTTTACAGCCCATTTTGATTAAATCGTGCAGTTCGCAAATGCTATTCAACTATTAGGTTTGTTACATCAGGCAGAAACAAATTATTTTGTAGCACGTCGTCTGTGATAATTCTTCTTGTTTGCAAGAACCCTTAACCCTCAGTATACAGTCAGTGAGCACATTAATAGTCCACAGCAATTCACTTGATTTCCAGTCAGTAATACGGTGTTGAAAATAAGCAACCACATCGTTTCCAGGATAGTAACTCTATACCCCAGGTTAGTTCATGCTGTTGCATTACAGTGCGTCTCTGCTGACACCCCCTGAACTCTATTGATCAATACATTGTGGTAACAGCCACCCAGGCAAAGCATTAAACAGCCCTCGCTGCTCAATCATCCTCTCCTCATCTGAAAGGTAAACACTGTTTCTGAAGGGAAACACAATTTGCTGTGTGTTGCTGGGTGGGCTGGGGCAGGCCAGGCATGGGTTCCTGGGATTCAGAAGGGATTTGGACAAGAGGCTGGTGTGGTTTTCCTCCTTGAAAGTGATCATGAGCGCTGAACAAACGAGAGTGAAGAGTGTCTGTCAGTGGGAATGAGCTCTCTCTTTGTTTGCTCTCTGTTTGTTAAGCTGCGTACTAGTTATGATGAGTACACTCGTTATATTGTTCCTTCTAAACCCATTCATTAAGGACTTAAGGCCGGTGAAATATTTCCATCAATCACCCACAATTGAATGTATTGGATGAAAAATGTCAACACTAATGTATAAAGCAGTTTGATTTTAATATTTATTATCAACGCTCTGGGACTCTTATTAAAAACCTATAGCTCTGTGTTTCCTAGGGCCAACTGCATCATCAATACAGGTGAACTAGTTATGCCAATCATTATCTGACATCCCATTTACTTTATCCCTTATTGATTGACACGATTAGAAGCCAAGCTGTGAAAATGACTGCTTTCCCAGGTTCACTTCTAATGCATTCATGAGTTAGGGTTATATTGTGCAAAAAGAGGAACATTAAGTACATTGTAATTACTTAATAAATGCATGCGTACTTACACACAATTACAATGTTATTATGCATTGTTCCAATGCTATTAATGTCTAGATCTTTTTACACGATATAACCCTAACTTTACCACCCTAACACTAACCCTGACATTAACTCTTTTCTGATACAATTGTTTACTTACATACATCATGCAAAAACATGTACACATTAAGCTCATTGTAACTCTGCATAATGACATTATAATGATGTTTAAGTACACATGTATTCATTATGTAACTACAATGTAAGCACACAGTAATTAGAGACACTTAATGTAAAGTGTGACCCCTAATCCTACACGTTTTCAATGCTTTGTTTTTTGCGTGTATTTTCAACACCAGAACGGGAGCCCAACATGATGGAATTATTTCATTAGCTTCACGTCCTTTAATAATACCCCCAGAGAAATGAAAAGCAAGATGATGGCAGTGATATGGCTATGCTGAGGTCAAGCTTGTAAATCTAAATGTGAAAGCAGCTGTTAACCTTGATAGCTGTCCATTCCGCTGTACTCATTAAAACTTGAGCAAAATGTTTAAGCAGGACGGCGCATACACTTACTGCTCGATTACTGACCTTTTTCTCCTCCAGTACATTTTTTATGTGGAATTTGTTGCACGTGAAAGCTGAATTATTATCCATGCTGGAAACCGAAACCTTGACAGGCACTCCACTGTTCACACACAGTTCATTCATTTTCACTCCTGACAGAAGAAGGGGAGTCGTTTGTATCAGAAGCCTGTGAATTAATGCATGACTTGTACCTCCTAATGATGTCTAATAGTAAATTAATACTACTACTACTACTACTACTACTACTACTACTACTACTACTACTACTAATAATAATAATAATAATAATAATAATAATAATAATAATAATATTTTTTTTTATATATAAATAATGTTTATAAATAAATAAATAAGCATATATTTTTTTACCTACATTTATTTTTGTTTTTACTAATTTTGTAGCTCGAGCTTTGTTAGTTTTAACAAAACAAATGAACAACCAGAAACATCTTTAGCGGTTTTATGATGCATTAAGGACAAGGCCTTCCAGCTCATTTCACTGGTAGCCTGTGACACACGGCTGCTATGCAGTGTCTCTGGATTAGCCATGGCTAATCACAGTGCATTAAAATCATCTTCCTGTGTCACTGAGTGCAGCTGTTATTTACTACTGACCTGCATGCTTCTCTCCTTTTTTGAAAATAAGCCTCATCGTTCAGGCTCCAGGCCGCAGGGATAGTATTTATAGAGCTAGCTATAATGATGTTTAATTTGAAGCTTTCTGGCTGCTTTCCATTTCTCTCTCTCTCTCTCTCTCTCTCTCTCTCTCTCTCTCTCTCTCTCTCTCTCTCTCCCTTTCTCCAATCCATTAGCTCTGGCTTTCAGGGCCCTTGCAGCGAAACGCATTTTCTCCATTCTCCCCTGGTACCACAATCATGATTCATTCGCTCATCCTGGGGCTAATGTTTTTAATTCAATCGAAGCAATCCATAACAGGCCTTGTCCCTGCGCAATTCTTTTCAGCGAAGGCAGTGAGAACATCACCAGCGTTATTCCCCCCTGGACCTTGCCGGTGGAGCCACGATAAGAACAGCAAAAGTGTCGGCAAAAAACAGAGCCCCGGAATATTCACAACTGTTTCCACTCGCTAATCTGCTTTGTGGTAAAATGTCACTGCGAAACTGAGGCCCTCGTGTTGGCTGTTATTCCCTTATTCCTCCCGCTGGGGGGCACAGAAGCCACGGCTATTCATATTTCAAAATGCATCTGAAAGAGAGAGAGAGAGAGAGAGAAGGACATACAATATTTCACCATCTCCCTTGTTTTCCTGTTCCAGTGATCATCAGACTCAATCACTTGTGCAATGTTTTTATGAATTAATAAAAGGCACTTTGGAGGCCTGGCAAGGAGACAAGAAATGCAATCCATGAAAATGTAATGAGCACCATGGGGACTGGCTGCCATGGTTTCAGAGATCCTCTCTGTAGACTCTCTACATCACTGTCACCGGAATTAGAGCTCCCAGTTCAGCTGAGATGCTTATGATCCTCTCTGTAGACTCTCTACATCACTGTCACCGGAATTAGAGCTTCCAGTTCAGCTGAGATGCTTATGATCCTCTCTCTAGACTCTCTACATCACTGTCACCAGAATTAGAGCTCCCAGTTCAGCTGAGATGCTTATGATCCTCTCTCTAGACTCTCTACATCGCTGTCACCAGAATTAGAGCTCCCAGTTCAGCTGAGATGCTTATGATCCTCTCACTAGACTCTCTACATCGCTATCACTGGAATTAGAGCTCCCAGTTCAGCTGAGATACTTATGATCCTCTCTCTAGACTCTCTACATCACTGTCACCAGAATTAGAGCTCCCAGTTCAGCTGAGATGCTTATGATCCTCTCTCTAGACTCTCTACATCGCTGTCACCAGAATTAGAGCTCCCAGTTCAGCTGAGATGCTTATGATCCTCTCACTAGACTCTCTACATCGCTATCACTGGAATTAGAGCTCCCAGTTCAGCTGAGATACTTATCATTGTGCAGATAAATACATCTGAGCAGCACAGAGCCCTTTGAACTCAGGGTTCACACACAAGCTGAAATCTTCTCCAGTGATGACTGGAACACACAGCACAGACATAATAACACATCTTTCACTGCCAGTGTTTGAATCTAACTTACATGTAAAAAAAAAAAAAAGGTCAGGTAGTCTCAGTTCCACGAGGATTCTGAAAAACAATTTAGAATCAAACTCGTATTTTTTTTCTACTAATTGAATAAATGTATAGCTTCGTGCAAAATAATCAATTCAGATTCTATAGTGAAATCATGTTGAAAAATTCATAAATGCTTAAAATAAACAAATAAATAAATAAACAAGGCCTATTTTGTACAGAAAGTTTCAGTTAGATTTTGTCATTCCACCAGTGCTGTTAATCCAGCTTTATTAACTAAACTAGGCAATTAAAACAGGACATTGAGACACATCTGATAACAGCCACTTATCCTAGCCCAAAATACCTACCTGGTTAAGAGGGTCACAATGCTTGAGGGTCACTCCACAGAGCAGTCTTCACAGATTAGCAGTGTCGCACTGCATTTTAATACAGGCATCAATTCAAGCTTCAGAATGGAAGATTGATTTAAAATTGCTGAGGTCCCATGTGCAAAGAAAGCCATTTCTGCTCAACGGATTACTAATGACAAGATGAAACCCATTACACTTGTAAAGTATGATGCTCCAATGTAAACCCAATTCCACTGCAATTTTCCATATTAACAATAATGGCACTGCCTGGCTCATTTATAACAATGTAATTGCACAGTAATACAGTACCACACTAGCACTAATTAATGTCAGTAAATTATAGTTATGAACAATAAACAGTGGCTATATGTTGTAATATAACACATGTACAGATTCAAAACCAATGACAAAGAAGAGCATGTGTATGTTTTCAACAGTGTCCTCTATCCTGCAATGATTCTTTTATTTTTTGTAATTTTATCTATCTATCTATCTATCTATCTATCTATCTATCTATCTATCTATCTATCTATCTCATCTTTTTATGGATATGACCCTCTGCCTCGGCTGAAGATTAAATGGTCTTGATTGAAACCAAGGTAACGTACGGTAGGGTGCGTGAAAGCAGAACACAAGCACTGAGCTCATCAAATGCTTGCAAGCGGTTTGTATGGATTCAAAGATAAACCTTGGCCAACGAGCACCGCTAATTATAATTCAAGCAGACAATCGGAAGCCAATTATATTCTACCGCCCAATTAAAATCTCCAATAGTTATTAGTTCTTTCAATGTGTTGTTGGGGTCCCCGCAGGTGACAGGGTTAAACGAGTTATTCAAGACTCCAGGACAGTGATTACTGTATCCATTCTCTGCTCACTTAAAGAACTGAAGAAAAAAAGGCCTGACGACTGTGATGAAGGATAATTGTCTGCCGCCTTTGAGTCCTCTATTGATATTAAAATAGGATTTGAATTATTCACTTTGGTTTAAAGGTTGGTTGAAGGTTATTACCGGTATAAGAAGAAAAAAATGTTATTCATACATTTTCTTTTCCATGCTGCTGGATAGCCAAAAAGATTAAAATCTGCAGGTTGCATAATGGCCCATCACAATGGACAATGGAGATGAGGAAACCTCCTGGGATCTCAGATATAAAAGGCATTGGGCTGGCTTGAATAATTCATGGTCCGACAGACTCCCACGCTAGTAGATTACATGAGGGTTTTCATTAGAACGGGGCATAATATGAAAAGCTTTAAAATAACAGATATTTCGAAGTGAAGGGAAATTATCATAAGCTTTTGTCAGGTTTATTTGTACTTTAACATGCTCGAGTAGTGACCTCCGTGCCATGGCAATAATGTATGAAGGATTAAAATGTGATAGCGTTGATGACAAGAGCTTCTCATGCTTATTCTAATGATGGCTTGTTGTGTGACAGCTTCTGCTCATGACTGGCACACCACTGTTCACTTGGAATAGGATAGAACCTGGAAGCCAGCTTTCCAGCAGGTGTTTTACTGCATGCGTTTGGCTCAGTAGTTACAGTAGGTAAAGAAATATTGGACAGTAGATTTAAAAGCAAATCCAGCAATAGTTCTTAGCATCACTAGTAATAGTTTAGTGATGCAATTTTGCATGGTAATTGAATTACATATGCATTTGTCTTGGCAGATCATGTTTATTAAGTGCAAGTCTGGCTTTACCAGACTTTCACTCTCCTTTGCTTTTAACAACAATAACAAACACAATTTCAATATAAGACGATAACAATGAGGTGAGCAGCTCATTATTTCTCTGGTCTGGAATGTGAAGTTCAGGTTGTAAATGACACTGCAGGGCATCAGTGTCCCTGCCAGATTCTGTGCGTGTGCGTATGCGTGTGCGTGTGTGAGGGGGTCAAGGTCGCACCTTTAATACACAGATGGTATGTTCCAGGAGGAATTATTTTGTTGATGTTTTTGAGCAGGCACATCAGTAGATGTTAAGGTTGTCCAGCTGCTAATGGAGCTAATGCTAATGTGAGTTATTTAAAGACTTAATGTTATGATTTAAATGGTTTTGTTTTCTGATTAACCAAATAGGTTTGATATTCCTGAAATTGTTCTAGGCTCTTGTTGATTCCTGTCTGCATGATAAGTAGTTACTGTTAAGCTCGTATGTAGCTCAGTATGCAGTTGCTGGTTTCTGTGGTTTTATACCTTGTGAAATTTTCATAGAAATAGAAAGGCTCATCAGAACGGGCTGGTTGAAAGAAAGAAAGAAAGAAAGAAAGAAAGAAAGGAAGAAAGAAGTGCTTGTCTCCCCAGTGTTTGTCTGGCCTGCTCCCCCAGCACTGATGTGCGCTTGCTTAACATTCTCGTATCACTGCTCTATTGTCTTCGCCGTCTGTTCTTTGTGTGCGCTTTCAATTAATGATTTTGTTTTGACACTGTCTACAAAGATAATTGTTTGTCAGCGTATCAGTCTGTAACACCTCAGGGTAAATAAAGATGCTCAGAGTAGCCTGTCAAATCCAATAAAAATGTGACGTGTGATGCTTTTCTTTCCTGCTATCAAATGCTATGCAATTATTTATTCATCACGTTCAGTCAGTCAGAACTGAGATATTACCTCTCAATCTGCGCACCGGCAGCAATCAGCAATCGTGGGATCAGCTGGCGTCAGGAGTCACGTGATCACATGTCACATTCCCTACACGAGCCATGAATCGTTTACCAAACGGCAACACACATTCACAGCAGTGAGAAGCAACTGCGAGGCATTCAACAAGGATCAAAAGTGTACCAGAGTGGTTTGTTTCTAATTTATTTCCTATCCCAAAGCATGACTTAAAAAGAGTCCAGAAGAACCTTAATAAATCGGACATGTACAGTAGACTATTGAGTAAATGTTTTTCATGGAAAGAACTGCAACTTATTGCAATAAATGTTTCTACCAACACTGTAACTGCATGTGTGGTTACTGCCTAATTACATTGTAAACAATATTACAGTGCATTTGCAAAATACACTAGCAACTGACAAAAAGTGTTCCTACTGTAATTAAGCGTGGTTGTTGTACTGTAGCTGAACAACTGTTTGCGTAGTTACTGCATCACTGCAGTGCAATTACTGTGTAGTTAGAGACCCTTAACGTGAAGAGACACTGAAATAACTTTGGAGTGTTTCCTACAGTAAACAACAACATCACAGCGCCAAGAGTCGTATTGAGCAGGGGCCCCAAAACAATTCGGTTTCTGCCTCAGTTAAAGGGCAATGTGATGAACCTGCTCGCCAGACCCTACCCTCACTGAGCCACTGAGAAGGCAGTGAGATCTTGGGAGCCCTGTTAACACTATAGAGGGATAGATTAGACTAGACTGGTGCCAGTATGTGCTGTGCGTGGCTGTGTTACAAGCTTGTAAGTCATCAAGACCAGAACAGGTTTAGAACCAGTACATACAGTACGTGAACCAGTACATACAGTATGTGAACCAGTACATACCAGTTGTCTATTTTCATTTTAAATTGTTTTATTTTGACGGGGTTTTTTAATGGTTTTGGTTTAAACATTTGACTTGATGGACCCTATTGGTGTTAACAGTATTTCAATCTTAATATTTTTTTTTTCTGAGAGGTTTTGACACTGTAGGTAAAGTGCAAAGGGAAGGCATTTTTTTCAGAACACAACAACATAATAAAACTAGCACAACAAATACTGTACAATACATGAACTGCTCAAGTTATTTCTTGGTAGTAATATCCAATTATAAAAAAGAAAAACAAGAAAATATAGCTTTGCGCTTGTTTCCAAGAAATGAGTTTAGCATCCCTTTGCTCAGTGATGTCAGACAAGTTCATTCCAATTGGGCCTCAGTTATTATAAGGAGATGCAATTCCAAATCCAATTCGCTTTTAATCAATTTCAACACATCACTGATCAACGTTGCAATTAGCAGTATTCTGTTCAAATGAGCTTCTCACAGTGGCAACAAATTACTTCAATTGAAGTCCCTGTTAGTCAAGTAAATTGGCTTCAAATGAAAGCAGCTGAACAATCACAACAATTACTGTGTCACTACGTGTCACTAATAATATCCATTCCAATTCCAATTCCTTCAAAGAAATTAGAATTGGAATGGAAAATTGGGAATTGATTTTAAAAAGGAATTGGAAACGGAATTGGAATTGGAATTGAAAATTGGGAATTGATTGTAAAAAGGAATTGGAAATGGAATTGGAATTGGAATGGAAAATTGGGAATTGATTTTAAAAAGGAATTGGAAACGGAATTGGAATTGGAATTGAAAATTGGCCCCCAACTCTGGCAGTGCCTGGGCAGGCCAAGGGGATGGAGGAACCTGTGGTCTCCATTGCAGGCCAAGCTGCAAGACATTTCCAGTGTCTGATCCAATGGAGACCCTCTAGGATGAACATCATCTCCCCAGGCAAGCTGACCCCCAGCTTACTGAGTCTTTGAAAAACTAATGATCCCTGGCACTTGCGAAGACATTCCCACATCTTGTAGACTCGTAAATCAAGTCCAAAGTGTTTTAGCAGCAAGGAGTGGGCACAGTATGCGCAGTATCTATCTGTATAAATGGTCTGTCAGGTGGTGTCTGTAAACTTTTAACTGTCGCTGTAAATGCAAGTTTCTAATGGCTTTTAATGTAGATTTATAGCCTTTGAAAAAGCCTGCCAGGCCTCACAGTGAGTGCCACAGCGATAAGGACACAGCGTAATTAGTGTTTCTGAAATTTGAGCAGTTATTTAAAAATCGATGACTTGTCATTAAACACAGGGATTATTCCCTCGGAGAAAAGGTATTGATTTGTTCATGTGCTTACTAGTTATTGACCAGGCCAGTAATTTGCTGTGAAACGTACATGATGTATGGGGGTGCATTCAGATAATGGCGCTGTGCTATTATTATAGCATTAGTCAAAAGCTGTAAAAAAGATGATGAGGAGAAAATAATTTAAAGTGAACTTCGGGGGCGACATAAAAAGAAATTAGATTCTACTGCATGACCATCTTAAGATTTAAAATACAGCAAGTCTTGAGTTTTAACCACATGGAACATCAGAGACAGGTCAAAATAATAGATAATAATACCCTGAAACATTGATGTTGCTGTCGTCTTCATCAGCATTTGTATCCTGCTTTAATAAGTAGTTTTCTTAATGCTCTTTTCATTGCACCAAGAGGACTACTGACTCTGGCTTGACTACACCACTGGCCTTGAGCAGTATCGGCAGCTGTGGTTGTGCTATTAGGATCTGATTATTGAGGTTGTGTGGTCCAGTGGTTAAAGAAAGGGGCTTGTAACCAGGACGTCCCCGGTTCAAATCCCACCTCAGCCACTGACTCATTGTGTGACCCTGAGCAAGTCACTTAACCTCCTTGTGCTCCGTCTTTCGGGTGAGACGTAATTGTAAGTGACTTTGCAGCTGATGCACAGACCACACACCCTAGTCTCTGTAAGTTGCCTTGGATAAAGGCGTCTGCTAAATAAACAAATAATAATAATTATTTTACTATGGAGACCTGTATGATTCATGAACCAGTGTCCATCACACAATGAAAAGTAGTGGTATGAATGCCGTTAATGTTGAAACAATACAGAAAGCTACAACAGTGTGGCTTCTGCCATTTTGAGGTGGGATGGCTGGAGTTAAGCCTACAGCAGGTTTTTAATTGTTTGTATTTTTTTGCTTATTACCACTGGTGACATACAGCGATGTCTAGTCGTACAGTCCTCCAAATTAAGGCAGCAAGAACATAACATTGCTATTAATGTCATACCTTTGATTAGACCACCCTTTTCTATTCTAACACATAAAGAAATCAATGATACTGTTTTGTATAGCCAGCACATCCACATTGCCTCATTTGTATGAGCTGCTTGTTTCTGTTCTGCAGTGGTTTTTAGGGAAGCCCTTCAAAGGGACAGCCAGACATCTAAGAAATTAAAACTCTTTGAACTCCTCTTTATTGCTGCAGTCCTCTCCGACTCCAGCCTTTCAAGAGATGTGATATCCATCCTCCCCAGCCCTTCATACTGAGAAAGGAATCGCTGTCGGCTCTGAACTCAAGCACCCTTGGCTCCTGTGACTGCATTCGCTCCATCCTAATGCAACCTTGTCTAGTCCAGTTAGGTTTCAACAAGTGAAATACTGTGCATGTGCAGTAAGATATTTCTTTTAGATTTCTTTTATTTCTTTTTTTATTATTTATTGTATTTATTTTACATTATCTTAAATGAAGTGTCTCTAATCCCTGTGTATTTACACCTAATAACTGAAAAAAAGCTTTTTTTCTTCTTTCAAATATGACAGTCATTCCAGCCTAACTGGAGAAAACTGGCATGATAATTGAATAAGTTCATTGCTGAATGTCTCATGTTAGAACATGCACTTAGCATGCAGGTAGATTCTCCTGATAATATGACTTTGTGCAAGACGTGTGTTATCACTAATGTAGGTCACACAGGTTTTTAAAAGTTGTTTAAGATGCCTAAGTAAAGCATAAAGTGGTCTAACATTTTCACACCTGAGTGCCTATTGTTTCTATATCAATGATTATTGATTGAAAATTGCAATCCCAGTTTCCATGCAGGTAGGTACATAAAGGATATAAAATGACAACTCTTGAGGTGTTGGAATACATTTGCAAACTGGTCCATCAATCAATGAACAATCAGGACCCATCTCGTGTCTCCGAGCCTCTTTGAAATACACATTTGCAGATTCTGGAACCTACATACCAATATGCTTTACATTTATGAAGTCAGCCGTGATGTCATTCCCAGAAAAAGGCCATTGTGAGGGGAAGTCTGTGAGGGGGACGGGGAAACACAAGCAGGTGCAATCGACCACTGATCGACCACAGTCCTTCTAGGAGGAGTTCAAATACACGAGCCCTGTGATTGGGTGCAATGGAAGGCAGTATTCGCTGAGGAGTTGTGAATAAGGTAGCTCTCTGCTCTCTGCAATAAAACATCAAAGAAGATGCTAGTCTTCCAGCCTGCTTTAGTAAATGTAGCATGAATGCTCATTTGCATAATTGAGGTTTATATACACGTGCTTAATGGCACTTTGATGGATCGTTTCCTTAAGAAACCTGTCATGTGTTCTGCCTTTTACAGCAATTCCGCTTACAGGGTTGAATTCTCCGCAAGAAGAATACAAAGTGAAAGACTGAGCCATTTCGCACTTTACAACCAGGAATTCACACAGATAGTCGTTTAAAAAAAACAAACCCCTTTTTGTTTACCACAGTTTATTTCATTCTTTGTAAGTTATTTACACTTGCCTTAAGCCAGTGCTTTACTGTTCCAGCCATGCTGTCCTACAGCATTGTACTGCCACAAGTGTGGAATGTGCACACTGTGAATACTGCAGCATGAATAATGGAATGCAGTGTGATCTAGTGGGGGAAACAGCAAACAAAAGCATTTCAGTTATTTGTGAAATCCTAACCCAATAGAAAAGGGGAATTACACTGGAAACTTCAGTTGGTTGTATCATGTGTCAGCTGGCTAGATAAGGAAAGCTGTACTGAGAAGGACAAAATAAATTAGAAAGAGATTCTCTCTGATCATATTAACAGATAAGTAGACAGATTAAATATGGATTTGTATTTACATATCAGTATTAATTTTATACTAGCTCTATCCTACACCATTCCCTTAAAAACAAAACAATGAATGAATATTATTTTTATATTTATCGCATGCTATAAGGCTTCACCCCGTGCATGAAGAAATCAAAACAGAACAAAATTCAAACTCGGTGTGCTGAAGCAATGCTGACAACGTGCTTGAACCGGTCCCTATACGAGCACTCTGCTCTGTGTTCTCTCAATGGGGCTCATGTACGCATCTCGAGAGCCTCAGCCCTCCCACTCCCTGTCAGGTTCCGGCACGGGGGTTCAGCTCAACATGTTCTGACAATTGCATTATGGCAGCAGTGCCTGGGGGGGGCTGGAGCCCAGGTCTTCCCCATGGCAACCGAGAAAGGCGGGAGTGAAGCGGGGGGTCAGAGGGCAGTGAATTCATTAGCAGAGAGATGAAAAGCCAGAGTTACACAGTCATTTCCAGAGCAGCAGGAGGGTGGCTCCCTGAGGCACTAGAAACAGTCAATCCCTATAGCACCTTCTTCTCATTTCAGAAATCAATGACAATCCACTCATCATAGCGGAGTGTGCTGGGGCATTACTGGACAGTGGGGGCACACAGTCTATGTTTATCAAATTTGAAATTATTATTATTATTATTATTATTATAATTATGTAGTAGTAGTATGATTCACATTTTTATCCACTCCAAAGGAATACACGAAAATGTCATTTCGATGAGTCAGTTGACTTTTACTAACTGTCCCCGTTTTGCACTCCTACACAATGCATAGGGCCATGTATATTTTCTGAACTTGACAATGAAGCTACACAAAATGTAAATAATGATCATCCTACATCTAACCTAATATCACCCCACAAGGCAATGGATATACAGAGTATACATTACAGGTGTGCAAGAAGCCAGAATCACGCCAAATTCAAGATTCAGATCAGAATACTCTGCCATCCCAGCTGTCTTACGCCAGCTAATAATCTTGATTTTGCTTAAAGTGAAAGTAACCTGAATTTGAACAGGAGCCTGAGCAGTTAAACAACAGGGACCTCGGCCATTGGACAGCCCAGCTGAGTCAAGGGATTTGAGCTAAAGAATATTCAGATGAACCAGACTGGCAATTGGATTGGTCCAGTTGGACATACACTGCAAGCCTAATCTGTTCAGATGGATTCTTGGCTCTGCTCCATGCAGGTCCAGTCTAATCCCAGTTTTTATCAAGTCCCCTGATTTACTGTAGTCTGATATGAACCCCTCCTCCTCCACCCCCCTCTAGCGCTGCTAATGACAGAAAACCTGCCGTACCTTTGTCCCAGGTCCCCACACTGGAGAAACAGCAACTATAGCCTGGGAACTTGGGGACAAACAGCTCAACCTTTGTCAGAAGTGCTGACATGGTATCTTATACTGAGAAAACCTGCTGCTTCCTTTGTTCTGTGCTTCATGCTTTCTAAATGCAGCTAGCGAGTGCTTAGGGCTCTGAGACAAGCACGTTTTTAAAATGTAAAATCTGCACAGCGCGGGATCTGTTTATTGTCACTCACTATTACCAGCTGTAATGAAAAGGGAGAAAGTCTGAATTGTCATGTTGATTATAAGTTTCCTGTAGACAGGAATTTGGCTCAGGGCGCTGTCTAATTTGTAATTGGATAATGAATGCACCCTTTTTAGCAATGCTCTGCAGATTAGCATTTGGGACAAGCTGCTGTGAATGGCTAGTGATGTCCTTTATTTAGTCGAGCACGTAATTTTGCTTTTAAGCAAATAAATAAAAACAAAGCAGAGATGCTTGCTTATTATAGCTGATTAATATAACTGTTTTGCATTACAAACATGCCCCACTAATTAAAATATTCAACATGAGAATATGACCTAGAAACAATAGCAAACACAGCCATAATCAAATCTGCCTAGTGGTCTGCAGGTGGATATATATATATATATATATATATATATATATATATATATATATATATATATATATATATATATATATATAATATACTGAATCCTTTCGACCATTACAAGGAACATCTGCCGCAGATATTAATATCATTCCTTCTGTTCGGATGTCATCATTTTCTCTCCTTCTGAGTTTGCCTCTGTTAAAAACCTGACTTTGACGTTAGCTTTTTCATAAAAGAACTTTAGTGCATGTCTTGATTGTAACACACTTTGATTTTAGGTCCTCTAAAGCCGGTGAGATATTGGAAAAAGGATTACTTTCAGAATCCTGATGCACAGAAGCATGAAAAATCAATGAACATGAATTTACTGTTCACAGATTTATCTATAATTTATTTGCTTCAATATTTGTTCTTTTTCTATCCATTTTTAAAGAGCCCATCTAAGAGAGGTAAGGGTTTAAATTTCTTGCATCTAAAGTTTTTTTTTTTGTTTTTGCAGCTCCCTGAAGGTTATGGTAGGTATGTATCAGTTTAAAAGAAACTTGATAAATTCTGTAGCACAGCCAACATTGCCAGTAGACCAGAGCTATGCATATGTTAGCTATCTAGACAGGAATGGGTAGAGTAAGTGCTCAAGAGAGAACTAGCAAAGTACAGTAAAGCCTAGGAAGCAGAGTAAAAGCACAGTGAAGCACTGCTAAAGCCATAGATAGATCATGCAAGTGTGCATGCTTTTATCAGAGCTAAACTGTACATTCAGACATTCACATTACATCAAGTTTAGGACCAGGCCACTCTGAAGTGTAACCCTTCAATGAAAGCTGGTTAAAATCAAACCTTAGCTCCTGTATTACTATTTCCCTACCCTACAAACACACCTGGAGTCTGATGGAACTGTAGAGGGCTGTCCAGCTTGCTAGAAATGTTTGCTACCCCCAAAAGACACATTGCACACCGTTACTGTGACACAAACTGGCGATGAGTCGTGTCTGATTGAAGAAGCTGGTAATGTGGTCTAAAAGCAGGGCTGGTGCGAGGCGAGGCTACATGCAGCAGAGGGTGCTGTGTGGAGGCTGGAGTTCAACAGCATTGGCAGTACAGAAAGAAAGTAAAATACCAGGCCGCCTCTGCTGCCCCTTACTGTACTCCACTCATCACAGAGATGACAACACCGTGAGCTATCCAGCTTTACTGCCCTGTACCTTTTAATGAGCTCGTAATCACCACCACAGATTTACAAGGTATTAAAAGTGCTGCCCACAGAGATCTTCACTCTGCCTGTAATACATATGAGCAGAGAGCATGGACACCCAAACACTGACATAGAAGTGTTGTGCCTACCTGCTACAACAGGAATAACTCCATTCTAACACCTGTCAAGATGAATCATTCATAATACAGCAGTAATCTTTCATTAATGCACTCGTAGCTAATTGCTGGCAAAGTGCCACTACTGGGCCCCTTTTTCTCCATTTTAACAAAACATTTATGCATGAATGATTTAATACCAGGTATCAAGCATATCACTGTAATTTTACCTCTAATTAAGCTTAATTTAAACAATCAAATGGCTCTGGAACCCACAATGTGAATGTGAATCACCCCCCCCCCCCCCCCCTCCTCCTCCTCCTCCTCTTCTCTCTCTCTCTCTCTCTCTCTCTCTCTCTCTCTCTCTCTCAGCTTGTCAGCACTCACATGTATATATTCCTCTTTAAATCCTCGTGAAGCATTAATTAAGCACAGGAGTGCTTAATAATTAAGATAATGTTGCAATCCGAGGGTGAGTTTTTTAATTACGGTACCCTGGAGGTGTTACTCGATCTTGATGAAGTATGGACAATTTGACAAATCAGTCTTAGTGCCTGCTGCTTATTCATTGCGCTTTGGATTTTTAATCAAAGCCACTGATGGGCTGCGGCAGACACCTCCTCAGCCATGCATTATTCATCCTGTTTAGCTCACAGTTGTTTAGATGCATCTGGCTCTGGGAGGAGCGTGGCTGGATAAAGGGGTTGGCCAAATGTAGGGGCCACATGGCATCTCCAGATGTTTTGGTTTCGTATGTGCATAGCTCATCAAAAACAAAAAGCAAGCGGCACCCCTGGGCATCGGCCGTCCCGGGAGGATGCCATCTGGCCAGCAGCTTGGCAAAGCTCCCGGTGCATTGTGGTATATGTGTGTCTTTAGGGTTCGTGACATCAGCATCTCATCAGCGCAGTGTAGAAATCAGGGGGGAGGAAGGGAGTTAGACCCTGCTTTGTTATTAGTGTTTCTTTGTATCTGTCAAGTTCATATTTGCCAGTTGTGGGATTAGTGACGAGATCCTGCCATCTGAAGCAAAGGATAGAAGAAAGTGGAATGCTTACCTGTAGAGCAGGAAAGCTGCCATTCAGCTGGGGAGGGGTTATAAATATTTGAGGTCTTCACTTGGATTTCTTCCACATGGGAACAAATGGAAAAAGGAAAGGCTTGTCCCATGCTGTGGTTCGTAAAGCCAGTTTCTGCTGCTCAGCCTCTCCCAAGAATATTTGAGAATGGATTTTTTAATGAAAAATAAATACTTTGCCTTAAAGTACAATGCAAATAAAATGCTATACATATTTGGAGGCTGTGTGGTCCAATGGTTAAAGAAAAGGGCTTGTAATCAGGAGATCCCTGGTTCAAATCCCACCTCAGCCACTGACTCATTGTGTGACCCTGAGCAAGTCACTTAACCTCCTTATGCTCTGTCTTTCGGGTGAGACGTAATTGTAAGTGACTCTGCAGCTGATGCGTAGCTCACACACCCTAGTCTCTGTAAGTCTGCTAAATAAACAAAAAAAAATAATTTGCTTCCCTTACATATCAGGTTTCAACTGCATCCTTGTTTTTTTAACACACCCATCTCTGTAAACTCGCCAGCAGCCAGTGCAATTGAATTTGATGTGCATGCCCCATATATTATTATTATTGCAAGAAGACAAAGCATAGGGCTGTGTAATCCTTCTCAGTTAGCAGTCTCTGAGTGAGGCGTCTGACATTCCGTGAAGACACATGACACAATGGATCAGCTACAGTTCTAGCCTACCTTTTTCATTACTGTAAAAAAACAACCGTACAGAGAAAACCACTTAGAAACTCTATCGATAATAGTTAGTGCACCCACCTGTAGCAATGCTGTCACCAAAGCGCTACATCACTGACGCTTTGCACCTTTCACAATGTATATGCAGCTGGTGTATCAGCAGTCATACAGCCCTGTCAAATATGGAAATGTTCTCTCCTATCCCCCTGCCCATTGCATCCCTCTCAAAGTTTAATGCGACTGTCAGGGCACACCTGACTGGAGACTGCTGATAGGCAGAATGAGTTTTATCGAGCAGAATTCCCTCAGAAGCAATCTCTTTCCTCTGTGTCAGGAAATCAAGCCGGAGCCACAAACGGCTGCCAGTGTTTTCCTACAAGACCACTGGAGCGTTAGGAAGAGGAATAAATAACACTGCCAGTGTCTTCAAACTGCCATTCCCCAAACCCCCAGGGCCCAGGTCTGTGCCGTGACCCCGCTGCCAGACTAAGGCCTAGCAAGCAACATGAAGCCTGATTAAGCTCTGTACACTTGATTTGTGCTAAGCCTGCTTTGCTCCACTGGAGAAATCAAAAGCGGTAGGGCTGACACTATCACTTCACTTCGGCTTTGAATGGTTCTAAGCCTTTCACTTTGAAGACCACAGGGCTTATTTAAACCCTGGTGAGGCGTTTTGTCGGACATTTACAGAATTCATAAGCTAGTAGGCAGGAGGATTGACATTGTTGCTTACTGAACGTCTTCCATACTCCTGCAGGTAGAAGCATTTGGTAAGAGTGATTTACAGCATTCAAAGCTTGTAATGCTCATTAAGTTCATTATAGCTGATACCATCACCCTTATTTTGTTGGTAGAAAGAACAGCAAATGTAATGAACATGACAATAAAAATAAAGGGTAAATGAAAAAGCAATATAAAAAAATGTATTAACTAGGTGCACATATATATTTAACCATATGGATGCCACTGAGAACAAATAAATAAATAGAGTGTAAATTGCAAAACTGATGTCACAATTAAACAGCACATTTAATGTAACAATTCCCCAGCCAGACGCGTGGATTGTGGATTTTCTTTCCTATTCCATGCAAATCCTTGCTGGTATATGAGAGTGATTCAAGGGCTTTGTACTGAAAGGGTTATTTACTCCATTGGTAAGCATGTAGCGGACAGGTTGGCTTATTAATCATTTATACATTTCCAAGATCTAACTTTCTGTAATCCTAGCTGCAAAAGATGCAACATCTGAAGCAAAAGAAAAAAGAGACGCCATCAATAATTCACGTTTTCTATAATAGGATTCCAATATGTCTGTGAGTTTCACTCTTGCAGGAAACTCTATTGATTTTCTCCCCCTTGTTTTAAACTCCAATAAGAGAGAAAGGTATCTGACATACACATGTTATAATGAAGGTACTCGACCCTGAAGAGGATTGTGCTTGAAGCTAGCGATACTGTTTTACAGAATTAATATTGAGGCAACTAATACCGAGATTCAGCAAGAAAAAATAAAGCAATCTACCGCACGACATATCACCTGATATCTGAAACACATTAAACCCAAACCAATTCCATTTTCTTACATGTTCTTCCCCACGTTGTCAGGCATATATATCAACGATAGATTAATAGTCTTGATCATTAGATTTATTATTACTATTAGTTCTCTTAATAATAATAATAATAATAATAATAATAATAATAATAATAATAATAATAATAATAATAATAATAATAAAACACTCACTTAAGGATAGAATCAATCCTCAAACAGCACAGTGTATTTTACATTGTATACTGTATGTGTTTAAAAGCTTATTGAATGTTAAAACACATTTTGAGGCACGTGTGGTCAGTTGATTTCTGGGCTGTCAAGCTGAACAGTGTCACAGAAACCCCACTGAAGCCTGTCCTCCACAGATGCACCACTTTTTTAAAGAGTTGTTTTGGTGTAGGTTGTACACACTTGCTGCCTGCTTTCAGGGAAGGACACAGCTCCCCTACTTGATTACCAGCCTTCAAAATGGTGCGAGGAGATTAGCTACAGTAAATCAAAACCCTTTTTTGCTTTGTTAACATTTGTGTTTAAACAGTGCTGTTGCCTCTTTGTTTGCTAATTTAAGAACAAACATTTGCCTGTGCTGCAAACAGACTCTCTCAGGAAGTGATATTAATAGGATAATTAGGCAAGCTGTAATGAGCAGGATTGCTGCTAATTATGACAAGATCTGCTTTGGCGTTTGTATGCAGAAAGAGGCAGTGGAGTGTTAAAGTGTACCTTGGAGTTCATTAGTACAGTTACAGCACACCTGAATGAATAGGGCAAGCTGCACACAACTCAAGTTCAGGGATTGGAGTGGGTGTAACAGAGAGCTGGAACAACATATGCCCATTGCATGCAGTCTCCACTGATAATAATCACTTCAAGACTGGACTGTAATGACTTGTCATTTTCGTATAGGGAGTTTTATCTGAATTCAGTATGCTCATGTTTTCAATTCCGATGCCCCCCTGCTTGTAATAAATGATCCTCTAATATATATGCAAATACACTCTTCATTCCTGTAGAGAGTTGGCAGCCTTCACATCTTTCTGTCTCAGCCTTCTGCAGTGCTTGATAAGAGCGTTAGATCTTGGATTTAAGGCTTTGGCTTATCGTCGACTTCACACCAGCATGGCGTTTCACAAAGTGCAGCCACCAGGACCGCCAATCCAAAAAGATCATTCGATTTTCTGGAGGAATGAATAAAATAATGGAAATACAGTACGTAGTGGGAGGTGGAGAGTCTCTGTCCGGCTCCACTTATCCATCATCTTTCGTAATTCACTCATAAACACGGGGGTAACCAGTTTGGCAGACAGACACTGAAGAGACACATTTGACCTAGAAGATTAAAATGGTACCAACGCCTCCCCCCCTCCCCCTTTCCCCTCCGGGCTTCATTGTATAACAGGACTTTTCATTTACTTGAAAAGCAAAGAGATGAGATTACAGAGAAAGCTCATTTCCTGCTAAACTTGGACTCCGGTTTCCTAAATAAAATTGCTTTTCTTCTTCTCAACATGTGTTCAGAAAGATTAAAGAGCTGTAAGCTCACTGGGCTTAATAAGGGTTCATATTAGGAGAGCGGACTAAAACAGAAAAGTGGAACAAGCCTGCTCTGGTTGCAAGAGGGCTTTTTAATCCTGTTTATTGAATTATAAAGAACCTTAAAGGATAAAGAATACTGCGGCAGGGATTGAAATGCTTCATGGTTTATAGTAAGTTATTTGATAGCACTGGATCATGTCAAACTATTCTGCTTGTAATAGCTGTGACAGGAGCAGCGTCTCAGAATGCAACGCTACTTATACCCAGCTCTGTACATGTGTTACATTGCAGAGAAAGAATATAGGCCCTCACTACAAAAACACATCTAGACAGACAGATCTGCAGCCATACATATATACATATTTACAGACAGATAGGCATACTGGCCGCGATTTTGATTCAAGGACCTGGCACAAACGAAAGCAAACCGCCTTTGCCCTGTAATGAGATTTTGGTGGCATGTTTTGCCCCGTCCTTTACAGTCTGCCTCAGTGCCAGTGGTCGGCACAACTTTTCAGGGTGTGGCCTGCTGACTGTAATCACACCTAGTTTGGGATATTTTGAGACCCATTTGTAATACATGTAATAATTGTACTGTTTTGTGGAAGGTTGCTTCTTTTTCCGCAAGTTGATTCCTTACCCTGGTTTGTTGGTTGTTTATTTCAAAGGCTTCAACTCTTTACGAGTCCTTTCGGGAGACATTTGGGGAGTCGCTGTCTTAAATCTGATTTAGCGAGATTAGAATTAGAACGAGTTAATAGCTTGTCGGGATGGATACTTGGATTTGTAGTTCTTAAGAGACCACATTGTCAGCGCTCACTTATGCTGAGCTATTCAGTAAGAGGATTTCATGGATTAAATCAAATCAAAAGACATACCATGTGAATTACATCCCAAATCAGATTCTCGTACAGAGATTAGGGGGACGATATTCCAAACTTATCATGTTTTCTTTTTGAACAATGGGTGCACTCAGAAAATTAATCCTCAGTTATGAGAGGAGATATGTCCTATAGGGTTACACATGCTGTATCTGTTCATACAGTGAAGCATCTAGCGAGATGCTATCAAAAAACACAGCGCTGCTTTATGACCTGTGCCTTGTTGTATGCAGTTCAATCAAATATCCAGACACCCACCAAGAAACCTCTACAATATATATATATCCATGCCTGCCTGGCTCTGAATGAGGATTTGACAAGTCTATTATATTCAAGATTTTGAAGAATCTGAAAAGCAAATACATTGTAACACAAAGGGGATCAGTAGATTTCTGACCTGTGCTCTTTTCATTATACAGGTGTCACAATATTTGCACTGGCTAAATTAACAGGACAAATATAGTAAGCCAGCAAGGGATGCTATGCACCTAAAGTGAAGTCATATTTACTAGCGTGCTCTAATTGACTCAAACCAACAACGGTATTGAATTTAAAGACATTATTCTGATGATAGTTATGGATAGTCTGTGTAATAAAACTGTGTAGGTTTATTACATATAAAATTGACTTCACCAATAAGGAATTATGCTTAAAGTTTTTTACAAATATATACATTTTTAAGAAAAATATCATTATTAGTGAAAATGCTGCGCATAATTTTTGGAAATGACAGTTTTACACACATTTATAACTTGATAAAAAAACAATACCTGTGCTTTTTTTCTCTTTCTTTTTTTTGTATCATCATGTTTTATGACTGGCTGCCTGAATGTTGTATGAATGCACGCCTCGCTCTGAAAAGGGTTCTCAAAGCAGCTCCTCTCTGGGTCTGGCAGTGGACTGGCAGGAAGCACTCTGAGCTCTTGTACAGACCAGCAAGGACTGGAGCTTTTCAAACTATTCTGCAGGCAGAATCCACAGGAAACAAAGATGCCTCTCAAAACAAAAGACACATCAGTAAAACAAAGGCTGACTAACAACTGGCAAAATCTTTTTGCAGTGAGTGCTATAATAAGTTACTTCTACAATCACATGTAAACAATGTATAGACATACTCATAGGCACACACCCAAAACACACTCACGCACGCACGCACGCACGCACGCACGCACGCACACACACACACACACACACACACACACACACACACACACACACACACACACACACCGGTATGCAAACGCAAATAGAAAGCCTTTGTTGCTACAGCCGTGTTTAAATTTCAAACCGAAGCATTACAATGGGCTGCAGGAAATTCATGCTTGGTTGAGCTTGTCCAGGCCTTCCATTCTTAGCATAAGTCAAGCTTCAATAACCCTGACTGCAACACAACAACCTGTGTCCTTAGCCGTGCGGTACTGAATTCAATGAGTAGTTTTACCATTCAAATGCTGCTTGTCCAATAATAATAAATAGAAAGGTATGCCACATACAGTGAGATGCAGACACAGTGTAGCAGTTGGTCCAGACAGTTAATACACATGACTGAACTCTGGAGGCCTGGGTTAAAATCTGGCTGCTTGTCTCTGAACAGACGGCATTTCATTAAGTCTCATTTAAACAGTTCTTAGCTATAAGCCAGTGTCCCTACTTTTTTTCTAATGCCGTGGATACGCACGTAATTGTTTAGGGAATCGTTTCACTTACCAAACCAAACTGACAATATAAAATGTGTCTGTTGGTCAGTAATTGATGCCTCGAGCGGGTGTGAATATGAGTTTCTAGAACACAACACAGGTCTATTTGCAGCCTGAGAACGAAGGCCCATGGAGATGTATTACCGGAATAAATGCATGAATAAATAATTAGAATAAATAAAGAAATAATGAAATAAAGGAGAAGGGCGGCACATTAGGGAGCCGAAGGGAGTAGTAGACTAAAGGAAAGGTATTCTGTGGAGAAGCTTCTACCACATAGAACTGAAGAACGAGAAGGCTTGCGGCTAATATGTCTGATAAAAAGGAAAGGGTTGTTTGAATACCTCAGTCAGGCAACTTTGATGTAGAGAAAGCTGATTAATAGTTCAACAAGGGCTGCTATATCTCAGGCTAGAGGACATGGATTTAAGATCTTGTGACCTCTGGAGACTTTGTGATCTTCACGAATGATCAAGCTGCTTTGTTGCTGCCGGTCAAGCTGAGCTCAGAAAGTAATTCGCCAAGAAGTTTCCTTCTCTATCTACTGTATTTATATACGTGTAACCCTCTCTTCCATGCCAAGCCATTATTTAACACAACTGCTCTTGGTGATAGTTATCTGATAACTTTACATTGAATTAATTATTGAAGATGTCATGCTACAAATACAAAGGATTCTCCAAAGTTTGAATTTGCTGCTCCCAATTCCTTTTGAAACTACTAGTGCAACTGCACTGAAGGCATGTTAGAATGTCAAGGTTCACCTTTCTGTGCACTGCAGCCAGGAACCGGGTTATAAATTGCCATTAACCAGTCAGTTACCTGGTGGCAGTAATTAAGGAAGATGTTTTGTTGATATTTTGTGCTGTTCCTTAGTTCCGCTCCATGATCAAAGCAGAATGTGTTTATAAAAGCACTGAACTGACTGTTTTTTAAGACAAAAGGGCAATCATCTGTGGAAGTCACAGGAAAGTGTTAGATTTAAAGGAAAATGCCAGTGCTATTGTTTCAGTGTTCCCAGGTGAGGTGTAACCCTGTGCACAGCTTGAAGAATCCCCAAGCTGGCTGTGGGGAGCAGAGGTTTCTAAGACTACTTTCCCAGGGTCCTGATAAGGTTAAGGCTCACTGTGTCATAATAGCTCAAAATCAATTGTTTTTGTTGCTGTGTTCACAGTTTCACATGTGCTTTTTTGGGTGGTGTTACTGTAATAGAAACTACTGTAAAGGGCAGGAAACGTTGAGGATGTCTAGAGTTTGGAAGGTAGATGATAACTATTTAGGCCAGACTTCACTGACAATGATGAGACCATCTCCAAAATGTGACGTCAGTGGGTTAGGATGAGGGATAGGATCAGGTTATTAACTATATAAAGCATTTTGTACATAGCAACCGAATGCATGGTTTCCATCAAATACAGGGGTTATACTTTTGTTCAATGGCTTTTAGCATCCCCAGTATAAAAATGGTTCAAGCGCCATTGGGTTTGGGTTAGGGTTAGGGTTAAGGTGAAGTTCACAGCTGGTTAGGGGTATCCACTATGACCCTTAAGCTGCTGGGGTTTTATTTGGACTGGGATGCTAACACACACACACACACGCACACGCACACCCACACACATATATATAGTTGACAGAGACCTGTTCTGTATGCAAAAACCATGTTGTGGTTACCGACTTCATGCAATGCACCCTCCTGGAAGTTTTGCATACGGGCTGCGATCTTTCATGCTTAACTGGGAGATTTTGGAATACTTCCAGGAGGAAGTTTAAAATGTAAAATCTTATTTCCAGAGATGTAAATGATAGAAGCAGGAGTAGGAATGGGTGCAGGCAGGAAAGCAGGAGATCTTTGACAGAACAGACTTCCGAAGGATGAAAACGCAGAGCTAGAGGACAGGGTGTGCACGGCTCAATCACACCCACCACGCTCCACAAATATACGCATCACGGTTATGCTGGAGGGTGGAGGTGAGACCGCAGTAGATTTGCAGTTGCTGCCCATGCTTTCCCCATGCTTGCAGTATACGATGCATTTACCTTGGTAATCCTGTTTTTTTTTTTTTTACCGTGCTTTACTATAGCTCGCATGCTTGACTGTATTTTACAATGCATTTTACTATACTTTACTACACATCGCTATTCTTTACCATGCTTTGCAGCTGTAAAACTTTATGGTTTCCAGCGTTTCAGCTTCTTCCCTAATCATTATCCCTGCTCCATTCTCCCCACGACTTCCCCTGTGAAAGTAAGCATTCTGTTTGAAGAGCAGACTCAAAGGGACTGCCTAACCGACAGGGAGCTGGATCGACAAGTCAAAGTGTTTCTGTGGAATACTGATCGCTCACTTTGGGCTCAAACCAGTCAGGTCACATTGATGTGGTTGGTGTGTATGAAAGCAGATATGAATTATAAAGCAATGCCATTACCAGGTAACAGCACACAACATCACACATATTGAACTCTCCGACGCTGTGCACTGTATGATGAAGGTATTTTTAGTGCATATATATATATATTGCAATAATTAAATCTGTGCTGCTAATGGATCAAGAAGTTAGATGTGGTCTCTAAGAAACATAATAATCACTTGCAGTTTATCAGATTTCAGTGAGATGGAGGCTGGTTTATCCTCCTATTAGCTCAACAAATTAGGAACCTTTAGAATCTGAAGAGGTCGTGACCAGTGCTGAGAGACGCTTTAGCTAACAGTTCTCTCTCAAATGCGTGTCGGAGCGAATCAAGCAAGAATACAGACTGAGATAATTACATTTTAATGCTCATTAGGCTGTCTGTTGTCGACATGTTTTCAATCTCCTTGCATCTTCGCTTATAATTAATTACATTTATAAAATCAGTCTGCTCTTCGTCTAACTCAAATAAGCTTCTTATTCCTGCTTGGCTTCAGGGCTTGAAAAAACAAGGTACCCTATGAATACAGTACCAGTATTATTATGTCACCACTTATGCCACTGCCAGCACTTATCTTACAGTTACTGTGACCTGGCGAATCCCATGGCTAGGCAGCATCTCTCCCCTCCACCCTTCAGGGACTAGATGAGATCACAGCATTTCCTGCTGTCAACAACAAATTAGCATTTATATACTGCCTATTTACCCCAAGTCAACATCTTAAGGAGCTTCACACTTGGTTATAGAAGACAGCTAGGTCTGCGCTTCCTGACTGTGGCAGGTCATTGTCATTGAGAATTCTAAGCCCTGTTTAACAACAGGGTCTTTAGAATGCTTTTGAATCTGTTTATACAAGGAGTGTTCCGAATTTCATTTGGAAGCGCTTTTCAGAGAGTTGCTGCTGTGAAACTAAAAAGCACCCCCCCACCGCTATCCCCCTCCCAATTCTGATGAGTATGATCTGCTAATTGGGAATCCAGCAAAGCACTGGCAGTGGTTTGGGACACATGGATTGATCTTATCACACAGAGAGTCTGATTCTCGGCTGTGTCGTGCTCTGCAGATAAGTTGTATTCAATCATTTGAACAACTGGGCAGGCCCATGATGACCTGGTAATGGATGCTCTCGAATCAGAAATGAGCCCAGTCCTTGTCTGTTGACTTGTGTCAAGGGAGATGCGCTATGCGATGCGCTGTTAAGTATCTTGAGACCCTGCAGTATTAATCTTGGGCTTAGGTATAGATCCAGTTGACCCACAATTACACAAAACGTCTTAAGGAAAGAATTACATGAAGAGGCCTTTCAAGCTCAGGGAGGTTTAGAAGAGATTTCAGCATGCTCATTGGGCCCAGAGCATCAGGCTAAACTGCACGTCTTGGATTAAATGCAGATTTTGCTGAAGGCAAGCGGGTGATGTGTGTGAATCCAGAAGGGGTTTTGCTAATGATGCTCTTGTCTGCTCTGTTTCTCTTGAATCTTTCCATTGTTGAAGCCACAGAGAATCTTCAATCTGGTCTTAATCTATTTACATTCTTAAGTCTGTGCCATTTATTATAGGTATGTAATCACCCAATAGCTAATAGTAATATATGTCTTAAAAAGCTCCATCTCTTCTCTAACAAACACAGTTTTTGAATAACGCATAACTGAGCAAACAGCATATATATTAGCTATAAATTTGTATTAGGACCTGTCTAGTAACTTAGATGCTTTACACACATTTTTATGAGGTAGATAAAAACAACAGATCACAAACCTGCCTGAACTGAAGATAAGCTGCATGCAGAAGATTTTAGGGTGAGGGTTAAGGCGGGGCTTTCTCCAATCTCTTTATTTTACAGAACTAGAAGCAAACGACTGAGATTTAACGCCTCTTAAGCACTCTTAATGTGTTTATTTATCCTTTTGTAACATTAACTAGAGGTTTATCCCTTTGAAAACAAGTAAATAAGAACTTTGAGTATAGGCCCTGGGGTGTCCCAACACGAAGTGATCAATATACTGCAAGCACTGATTGCCGCTGATGCTTATTATCTTTAACCGTTTGGTTTTTGTCTATTACAATGCTTCATTAAAAATATCTTTTGTGTATCAGCAGCTGTACCGAATCATTTACCGGTCATGGTTAACTGTCTTTTTGTTGTCTAGATCATTTATCCTGAATAAGCAGCGAGGCTGAGTGACCTGGGAGTCGTTCGTGTGTGACGAGCCTGCAAGGAGGGAAGGGAGGACCGGAGGGGGGGGGACGTTTGCAAACGAATGGTGAATTTCAGTCAGCTCCACAGCAGAGTAACCTGGAGGAATGTGTTCTCTTGGGAAAGGAGTGTCAATCAGCGTGTTCTGTGTTTTTCCTGATTAGTTTGCGGGTCAATGAATATTAACCCCGGCCTGCACGCTGCAGCTTGCCTCCGAAGGGACGTGCGTTTGCTTTCTCTCCACAAAATCATCCTAAACTTTCATTCAGACGTAGTGGCAATCCATAGGTATCCCTCACAGCAGTGCAGTTCAACCTTTCCTCCATGTTCGATTAGTGGCACACAGAAATGTTCCCTTTCTATTCTGGGATTTGCTGTTGCTCATACCTTCATGACGATGCAGCCTTTGGTTATGAAGATGTTCTCAGCTGTCATAAAGCTGTGGGATCATATTGATTAGATATATATGCTATACATCTCCATCACGTGCTTGCTTTGTACAGCACTTTGACATGCTCTCTTGGGACACCCTTGTGCACGAAATAGGAATCCCAATTGATGTGTTTTCCCATTTATAAATAATAAATAAAACCTAATAAAATGCCATAATGAGGCAACTCATTAAATCAGTTTTAATGTAAACTGTAAGCCATGTTCCTCTGAAGTCCTACTGGGTTAATTTAAACTGCTTATATCACCGCCGTACACTTTTACCCCTCGCACCTTTAATATCATTAGAAATTGATACAGGGGAGACTGGGCAGACACCAATCTCAGGATCCGCAACATCAACAATTTTCTGTCTCTCTCGCTCTGTTTTTTCATGCTAGGGAAATGCTTTAAAAGCAATGATTTACATTGTCTCTGATCTGCCCTAAACCCCCCCTCGAGGGAGCCAGGACTGTTATCTGGTTTTATTGTCTGCTCAGATCTTTATCAGGCCAGGGCTCATAACTGACATTTTAAATTGCACTGCAAACAACGAATCGATATTTATGGATTTCCTAGCCAATACCCTCGCAGAGAGAGTTGTTTCACGAGCCTCTGCCAGAAAAAAAACAGGGCAACGATGTCAAGGTTGCGCTTCTGTTAATGAGAGACAGGGCAGCGCATTCATTGAATGGGTTGTGCAATATTGACCTGGTAAGTAGAACTGAGAAAGCAGTGATGCAGGCTTATTTTCTTATGCTACCTTTCTTTCATATAGCAGCTCTGACATCAATAGGTACAATTGATAATTCTTAACATAAGCTGCAATCAAGAGGGGCTGATAAATCCTTTAAATGAATAAATAAATAAATAAAAGCACACTGCAAACGGCTTTATCAGTATTAATGTAATTCCACCCATTTCAAAGTCTATCTTCCCTTAGCACAAAATCGATTTCTGTGAGCGATACTTCTGCATTCCTTTTTATTTAATTCCAAAGGAACTGTCAGTCATTTCTAGTCATCCTACGTGTGCAGATAACAGATAACCTTGCGTGTTCAGTAAAAACTACAATATCATATGTCAAGGCAGTCAAGAACACCTTCAATGATGTTGTTTTTTTTTGCTCTAACGTTTAACTTTAAGCACAACATTTGTAAATCTTTGGCCCCCCAATTTTTTTTGATGAAGTCTGTCTCGCTAGATGTCTTGACTCTGTAAGCAACGCTGAGAGGGACCCGCTGAGGCCTATCTCTCTGCTGCACTCCTGTTAGTAACTCTGATATGATCTAATAATACTTTTCCAATTAGCCCACAGGCCAGATCAGAAAGAAGACAGAGGATTCTGAGATGTTGTACATGATCATAAGCTATTAAAAACTCCCTGAAGACATTTGCTCTGGTTACAGCAGATTGAGACATGTAATTAGAGAAAGGATTTAGTGTGAAAAAAAAAAGATCTGTTACAAGCCTTGCCCTTTTTACAATTGCTTACATTTTTTATATTCTTTCTGACAGCTTAAAATGTATAAGGAGCTGTTAAACTTGAGTGCAGCTTCGTTAAAGCTCCATCTTGGAACTTTTTTTTTTTTTAAGGTCCATTCCGAATTACAATTTTAAATCGGCAAACGAATGCTTGTCATCTTCCAACTTTGCCGTCCGTTAATCAATGTGGCTTACTGTAGCTTTACGCACTGTAGGCCGCATTTCTTAGGTAGGCCGGGCCCCCTCAGTGCCTCATCTCTACTTATGAAAGCCAAATATATATACGTGTGGCTTAAGGTTCTCTAATCCTCCTATGTAATTACAGCTCCCTACAGACACCGCACTGTCTCACGACGACTCAGTGTAGCTGACAGAATCAGATCACACAGCATTACCACCCCCCCAGCTCTACTTCATCAAACGCTTCCTTATCTAACTAAGACAGCTAAACAACACAACAATCACACCCCAAGCTCTCTCCACAGCCACCGCCAAGAGAAACAAATAAACAACAATTCACCCGAGAAAACCAGCGGGGCCGACCGGAACACCTAACCCACACGCACACACAAACAAACACACACAAAAAACAAGCCTAACCAGAGATTCGGATGGGAATTATTGAAGCCTGGGAGACTGGGGGGCTGGCTGCTGGTGTTTTTTTTTTTTTTTTTTTTTTTTTCAAGTGTTTCTCAAAGGGGTTTTAAAAGGGCAACAGAGGATGAAGCTAAAATGACATGAAGAAATAATCATTCTTTCAATCTGAAGGGATTATTCTAATTACTTTGATTATTATAGATCAGACAGGTTTTTTTTTCTTTTTCCTGGCTGTATGAACATTACTAGTAAGCCGTTCTAGAAATACAAATCTGTACTGGGAATTGAAGGAGGGCTTAAGTAAACAGAGGGAACAAAATGAGCTCTGTGACAGATCTGCAGGCCTTCAGCCCCACCGGCTTAATCACGCTGGACCCACCACTGGCCCGTTGAATGCTAGGCCTTTGTTAGACCCTGAATAGGGGCTAAATATCCCTTGAAATCAGAACTCTGTGGCTTTATGAGTGTATAGACTGCTGCCTCAGGGTCTTTCTCATGCAAATGTGAGTGGTTTTATTTTCTTTATCTGTGTGGTAAGATGGTGGTGTCATGCTGAGCACAGCTGAATAAAAATCATGAATTTGGGCTTTATATAGGCTATAGCAAGACTTTTTCGCCTCATCTTGGCCAGGCCTCATTACTCCTGCCTTCTTCTTCTTCTTTAATGATAGAAGAAAAAAAAAAGCACAGATGGTCTCCTGACCCCCGTATTTATCATTCAAGCAAAGGCTTAGTCAGTGTAATGCTCCACAGCAATTCACTTAAGGACTCTGTGTGTTTCTGCTGATGAGGACTGTTAATTTGCACAGCAGTCTTATTAGGCCTAACCACCAATTAATTTCTTTTGTTTTCATTAAATGGCTGATTCCTAAACATCTCTGAAGCAACAATGAGCTCCGCGCCAAGCTGCAATCCAGCCCCTCTTCTCCGTCCGGGTGTGGAGGACAGCACCAAACAGGTCGAGCATATAAAGAGCGAGAGAGCGAGAGAGCGAGAGAGCGAGAGAGCAAGAGGGGAGGAGGAGGACAGGGAGAGAAGCATCAGGGGGAGTAAGGGCTCCAGAGACAAAAGCATGCAAAGTAGTTCATTAAATACTTACAACTTGCTGGTGCGCAAACAGATAAGCAAAGGATCAAGTGTGCTTCAGTCCTCAAGGTCCCTGTGAAAAAGAATGAAAGCACCCTACTCCTCTATGAATAACCAAAAGCTTGGACAGAAAGAAAGAAAAATGAAAGAAAGAAAGAAAGATGGAGAGAGAGAGAGAACCAAAGGCATCATCAGTTTTCCTAACCGTTTAAGAGTGTTCGAATAATGCCTTTTGTGTCTGCACTCCATTATGTGCGGGGTTGTGATTATGGCTGTGTGTGCACAGGGACTCATAATATCCAGAGGTCTGTACAATTTGCAACAGCCCTGAAGAATCCTTGACTACCTCTTGACGATTCACTTGCGAAGCTTGTCACTGCATCGCCCTCTTGTCTGATCGAGACACAGGGGCAATTACTGACCCTCCTGTAATGTTTCCCCGGCTTTTAATGTTCAATCTAAAATAGGAGAGAGCGATGTCTAAGGTTACCAAGCTCTGTTCGGTTCTATTTAGCCTCAAAAACACATTAAAATATATTTACCTGGATCCCCTCTTCACAACACCCCCCTGGGTGAATAGATTGGATTTTGGTCAAATCTAGAGGGTGGCTATGAAAAGAGTGGATCTCTTACATTGTGGTAATTGTTTTATAATCTTACGTATTATAAGCGGTTAGTTTTTTCATCCCTAAAATAAATAACGAATGAAACATAGAAAAAAAACGGAGTAGTTTGGCTTTGTTTACTTCTTCTCTGTGCAGCGAGTGTTATATTCTTATATTCTTTATCCTTCCCAGGAAGGAATGAGCCATATTCATATAAGCCTGATTAGTTGTGGATGAGCAGTGTCTCTGGCTTAGCAGTGAATCATGAGGCGTTGCTGGCAGGATCTGTGACTGCCGCTGTCTCTAATCCATGCAGTTACAAGCTACTGGGCCTTAACAGATGCAGAGGTGGAGCATCACCCAGTGCTTGAGACAGCCTTTAAACCCTCTGCTAGGGGAGGTGTGGTGGCTCAGTGGCTATGGGAGACTTGGAAATCTGCATGCTATGGTTACGTACAGAAGTATAAGTGCATGACTCATAATTCTGATATAGAAAAGATCTATTGCTTCTCTTCTTTATTCCATATCAAGTTTAAAAGTAGTTTTACTGTGTCGACCCAGTGCAAGAACAGTGTGTTAAAATCATGAATGCATTTGACAAACACTCTCAAATGCATTTCGTTGCGTTTCCACAGAAAGAAAAAGGATTTTACAGTTCAGAACGGTGCATGTTTCGCCTCACATTAAAAACCCACTCACATGTTCGAAACAAGGAGCTCTGGAGTGCTAATGTGACCTTTGAAAAATGTGATAACAGGGGAACTATCCTTGGGGAGCATGCCAAGATGAGTTAGTACAGCTTTACACAGCAGAACATGGGGCCGGACAGGAGAAAGTGAAGTGCAGGGAGCTTGCAGGGTTAAGATACCGCTCCTCCAATGCCTGCTCTACTTTTCAATCATATAGACAATTAAAAATCGTTATAAAACAGCAGTAATAAGAGGAAAAGTGCTGATCTGACTTTGAAAAGAAGAAAATCGTGCTGCCGTTATTAATCACTCAAATGCACTCAGAAAACTACCTGCTGCAAAAAAGGAATATTTTACAGACTTGTCCAAGCGCACTCCTCTGTCCTGTGTACTGAACAGTACATTCCCTCTGACCCCTTTCCTATTGAGCACCCCATGATGAGTGTCAATACGCTTGATGCCTTTAAAATTTGGTATCTGTGTGTCTAGAGCTGCGATCAATGCTGTTCCTTCTTTCAGACCGATACATCATCAGCTAAATGCTCCCACTTCAGGTTAAGCCACTTTGTAATAACTCCACAAGGCAGACATTTATTGTTTGCCATTGGTGCTGCATAAAGCTGGCAAGCGGTTTCCACTCCAGCACAAAGACAAATAAATATTTAATGTAATATCACATCAAGACAATCCCAGACCATTTTTTTGTTCTGGCATTCATGTCAAGCTGTATCCCATAAGGTTTAGAGTACGATTTCCCCACCCTACATATTTCCCGGTCTCCTGAAACACTGTCTTCACAATCAACATGGAGGAGAAGGATGCTGAGGTGTAGTGGTGTACCTTCAGAGTTGTTTCAGAGCTGAACCATTGAAAAGAATTGCACTTCTAGGCAACATTCTATCATTATGGAGAGGGCTATATAATCTAAGTAGCTTCAAGTTTCAAGTGAAATCGCTTTAAAATCCATTTGCTTTAAACTGTTTAAAGTATGAGGGAGGGCATCAGGTCTGCATATTAACAGCAGCAAAGCTGAGGTTCTTGAAGACTATGCATGTACAATATGTTCTCCACAGATAGTCATGACATAAGAAAGTATATTTTTGCCAAGCCTGAAAGGTTGGACGCACATTTACCAAATGTTGTTTTTAAAGATGTTTTTATTAAGGAAGACACATTTCATAAAATGGTATCAATGTCTGTCTGATATTCCACTGGTATCACAAGCTTTAAGAAAGAAATGTGTACACCTCTAAGAAGCTGCTCATTGAATTTCATAGTAAGCGATGTAGCCTTGCCCAATTAGCCTCACTGATGTCACATGGCCCTCACTGTGGGAGTTTACTAGAGCCCTGTGCAGTTAAGTTTAGGCTGTGTTTAATTGCAGTGAGAGAGGAGAGTAAATAACAACTGAAAAGAGCCCTGCCTCGACTCTCCCCAGTCATAATTATTAACAAGGTAAGTTGCATGTTTGTGAAACAGCCATATGTTGCCGTGTGGGCCCCCAGCCACCACCTCGCCTTGGGCCTTTAAGGCTTACTTAGCGATTAAGTGGGAGTCAATGACGGCTATTACCAATTTCTCATTATTTCCTCATAGGATGTTCCGTGATTTGTGGCAGGCTCGTGGTTTCTTAACTGCTGATGCTGCAGGCAGCCCGTCGGTGGCGTTGAATAATGTGCCAGTATTGATTAACTGCTGGCTAGGGAGCAGCTTTCTACCCTGTACGCTGCAATTGAAGGAGATTGTTTTCTCGCACTCAAAGAGCTGAGGAGCAGTTTCCCAAATTAGCAAGTGAATAAGGGATTCAATTAAAAGCAATTATGACTTCGCTGCTAATTAGTGGAAACCAGGACTGTAAATTCCAAAGCACTGAGCAATGGCTCGCCAAAAATAATAAAAATAATAATAAATGCCACCCACGTACAGGGACCAGAGAATGCTTTATAGTGTGCCCATGCCACTACTGTAGGGACAGTATGATTGAATGAAATCTTAATTCCGGCAAACACCACAATCTTTTCCCCTGGAGTATTTCTGAAAAGCATGGCTAAGCTGTGCAAAAATATGAATTGCATTTCAATTACAGCTGCATGTCAGGACACCCATCGTGGAAATCTGAAATGGAAATAAAGACACCGACAACAGAAATAAGAGGTTCAGTTTCCTCCAAACCATAACTTCAAAGGTGGAGTCTTGGTGGGACAGCTGTGTTTTTTTTTTTACCCCCCCAATATTTATTATAAATACTCCAAAATAAATATTGTTTTGTTTGAGTCACATTTGACTGTGGGGTGTGGGGTTCAGAAATGTTATTGTGGGGTCTTTGAACCCCACACCCCTTCATAATGACCCACAGCCCATTCATTTATATAAACAGATAGATAACTGTATGCATTTCATTCAGTGCTTGACACAGCTCAAGTTGACAGCGTGGCTTTAACACTGCTTCTATGGGACAGTCTCTGCCCAGGGATATTTGAAATGGTTCTCTAACAGATAACCAAGGAAACAGTGCGCATGGAAGTGCCTGCCTGCCTTTGGTCAACCTGGCACAATGTATCCTTGATGCCAGCTATAAACAATGCATTTTATTGGTATTACAATAACTATTGAGGAAATGCTGGGTTGCGAAACACCTGGTTTGACTGGAAGTAGGAATGTTTTTAACTTCATGCAATTTGTTTAGATTCAGCTGGCATGTGCCACACTCGTACACAAAGAAACCACGCTCTCTGCCAAGAACTGGAAATGGATTTCAATATTTCAGTGTGCAACAGTCTGTTTTCACTGCAGAGTCTCATTACTGGGGTGCTTTGCATAGACCATTTGAATGTGTTATGCATATCAAAAAAGTGTAAATACACGCGAGAGAAAAGGTTGACCATTTGCATTCGGTTGAGTCACGTTATCATCCATATTCATGCAATAAGCAAAACCCATTCGGTTAACCATTTGCATTCGGTTGAGTCACGTTATCATCCATATTCATGCAATAAGCAAAACCCATTCGAAATGCACAATTATTAGCAAGACAAAACAATGAATGGTGTCTACAATGATTACGACTGGCATCGACTGCAGTGCAGGCTTGGTAGAGTGATGGCTTTTGTCTTTGAATGGTCAGATAATATTTTGGCTAGGTTTTCATGTTTTCTTAGGATGTCATCTCCATTAATATATATATATATATATATATATATATATATATATATATATATATATATATATATATGAAATATTTTGAAATCCTGATCTTTTTAAAGAGCAGACTTGGTGGCTGCATCAAGGGCACCAAGACATCAGAACCCAGAAGTGATCATATTATATTATATTATACAGAACAGGAGGCTGTGTGGTCCAGTGGTTAAAGAAAAGGGCTTGTAACCAGGAGGTTCCCAGTTCAAATCCCAGCTCAGCCACTGACTCATTGTGTGACCCTGAGCAAGTCACTTAACCTCCTTGTGCTCCGTCTTTCGGGTGAGACGTAGTTGTAAGTGACTCTGCAGCTGATGCATAGTTCACACACCCTAGTCTCTGTAAGTCGCCTTGGATAAAGGCGTTTGCTAAATAAACAAATAATAATAAATAATAACAGAGAAAGAGCTTTATGATGTGCCAGGGCAGTTACACTCTATCTCCACTCATCTTTAATTTACGATTCCGACTGCCAGCCTATTAACTTTCTGGCTTATCCCTTTTCACTGATCATTTTGCATGTTGTTTATTCAGTCATTAAAGCATTAGGGTTAATCCAGCGCTATTTGTTTCTGCTTACAAACTGGCAATATTGTTTATTCGCTTTCCCGTTGCTGCTCTCAACACCTGCTGACAAAGGCTGCTGTGCTTGTGAGGATGTCAAATTTAGATGATAAACAGTTTATTGATGCCCGAAAGTTTCAGATGTCAGATGTTGCATGATATTTTTTATTTCTTTCTGTTTGCCCGAGGGCCTGCGAGCTATTTTGGTTCACGCTCATGTCTTCCTCCTTTCCTCTCATTTGTGTCTGCTGTTGAGATAAGCAAAATTTTCGGCTGCCTTGATTTGCCTTGAATATTTAGACAGTACCTTTATTTTACCACGAAGACCTAAAAACAAATGAACCTCTGTGAAACAAAGGCCCTGTTGTCTGTCCATGTTCCCCTTTCTCTTCTGCCAAGTTCACCTTTCTTTTATAAATAGTCTTTATCATCCTCCGAAGGCAAAAACCATCATTTGCCTGTGGGTTTTTTCGTGTTTGCACAAAACAGAAAACAAGTTTGATGTAAACCGTCAAGCAGAACGCAATGGTCTCCATAGCCTTTGTCAAGCTAAACCAAACATTAAACTACCATCCAGGCTGGAGTTCAGACTCCCAGACCTCCTAATCTCTCAACTCTGAAGACCCTGCTGACCAAAAACCAAAACGAGCAGGTTACAGCAGGGGCGGTTGTGGTGTTGCTGGGTCTCAAATACCAAAATACCTCTTGTTGTTTATAAGTAGCACAGTTCCACTAATGTGACTAGGGCAGTTGTTACTGCAGCCTGTGAGCCAGCCTTCTTGACCGTCAAGAAGTGAACCCCACAAGAAAAAAAAAAGAAAAAAAAAGAGCTGATGTTTTTAATAACCGGTTCAGCAGCCTGTAGGAAAACCACAGGAGACTGATGGCGGTGTTTTAAGTATCAGTAACTGAAATGTGGAACAATAGGGATGGCGTATGAAAATGATTAATAACTGCTAATAACTGATGACAACAGGACCTATTTACATGTGCATGCAAGACACTGTAGATAAATAGATAGAGAGATAGATAGGTAGAGCCTTGCCACAGCATGTGCAGGCTGGGGAGGCTGTCTGTGAACTGCACTGCAAGAAGAGAATCACACAAAGAGACTGGAGAATAGGGAATGGGTACCCAAATTCACTAGCCTTCATTATAACTCAATTACAGTAATTCAAACTAGTGGGATGAAGTGGTAACAGAACAGATGAAAAGAACAGTGCCAAACCACATTGCACTCTGTATCAGATGAAAGCAGCTGAATGGCTTCCCTTCGCCTCCCCATGCCATCTGCTCCGAGCGCCCGGGCTGCAGGGAATAGCACAAGGTGCCACGGCTCCCCAGCATGCTGTGTAGACAAGGAAAGCATTCTGCTGTGCTTAGGGGAAAGTTCTGTCAAGGCAGCGGTCTCAAACAAAATTAGACAAGCCTTTTCTGAAGCTCAGCCCGGAGGTATGGGGTCACCCAGGATGCGAGTCGCTATAGAGGCTGGGAGGAAAGAAAGTGGAAGGATGGGGATGCAGGTGAAGAGTCAGAGCTTCCTTGTAGCTTCTGTCCTCTGTCATCACTAAGAGAAACATGATGTTAAGAAGCACTTTCTGCTCGGTCCGTGAACGCTTGTACTGCAGAAGTGAAGAAAAAAAAAGAATCTGTTAGAGAAACAGAATGATCGGCACGTATGCAAGATAACTAGATAATAATAACCAGACCGCTGTGACTCCTTACCTTGATGACTGGATGAGTTTAATACTGTACTACGTTCAGCCCAGCCCCTTGCAGTACACTATGTTTTCCATATTACTCACAACTGGTTTTGCATTAATCCCCAGTGATTATCTGTTGATTCAAAACTGAACTTCCTGTTTCAGCAAAGTGGGTGTTAGATGATTGAGAAATGTTCAAATGCTTCTTTGCAATTCTTTCACATCTTGAAGTTCCCTTTTCTCAGAACATTTCAGGCAGAAGCCCTTAATCAGCTGATATATATATATATATATATATATATATATATATATATATATATATATATATATATATACAGACCTCCTAATCTCTCAACTCTGAAGACCCTGCTGACCAAAAACCAAATACCAAAATACCTCTTGTTGTTTATAAGTAACACAGTTCCACTTATGTGACTAGGGCGGTTGTTACTGCAGCCTGTGAGCCAGCCTTCTTGAGTACTGTACACCAGAACCTGGCCACAGTGCTGCAGTCTGCTTATATAAAGTCATTTGATAAGAAAAATCCCTAAACCATCAAGAAGTGAACCCCACAAACAAAAAAAAGAGAAAAAAAAGAGCTGATGTTTTTAATAACCGGTTCAGCAGCCTGCAGGAAAACCACAGGAGACTGATGGCAGTGTTTTATGTATCAGTAACTGAAATGTGGAACAATAGGGTTGGCGTATGAAAATGATTAATAACTGCTAATAACTGATGACAACAGGACCTATTTACATGTGCATGCAAGACACTGTAGATAAATAGATAGAGAGACAGATAGGTAGAGCCTTGCCACAGCATGTGCAGGCTGGGGAGGCTGTCTGTGAACTGCACTGCAAGAAGAGAATCACACAAAGAGACTGGAGAATAGGGAATGGGTACCCAAATTCACTAGCCTTCATTATAACTCAATTACAGTAATTCAAACTAGTGGGATGAAGTGGTAACAGAACAGATGAAAAGAACAGTGCCAAACCACATTGCACTCTGTATCAGATGAAAGCAGCTGAATGGCTTCCCTTCGCCTCCCCATGCCATCTGCTCCGAGCGCCCGGGCTGCAGGGAATAGCACAAGGTGCCACGGCTCCCCAGCATGCTGTGTAGACAAGGAAAGCATTCTGCTGTGCTTAGGGGAAAGTTCTGTCATGGCAGCGGTCTCAAACAAAATTAGACAAGCCTTTTCTGAAGCTCAGCCCGGAGGTATGGGGTCACCCAGGATGCGAGTAAGCTATAGAGGCTGGGAGGAAAGAAAGTGGAAGGATGGGGATGCAGGTGAAGAGTCAGAGCTTCCTTGTAGCTTCTGTCCTCTGTCATCACTAAGAGAAACATGATGTTAAGAAGCACTTTCTGCTCGGTCCGTGAACGCTTGTACTGCAGAAGTGAAGAAAAAAAAAAGAATCTGTTAGAGAAACAGAATGATCGGCACGTATGCAAGATAACTAGATAATAATAACCAGACCGCTGTGACTCCTTACCTTGATGACTGGATGAGTTTAATACTGTACTACATTCAGCCCAGCCCCCTGCAGTACACTATGTTTTCCATATTACTCACAACTGGTTTTGCATTAATCCCCAGTGATTATCTGTTGATTCAAAACTGAACTTCCTGTTTCAGCAAAGTGGGTGTTAGATGATTGAGAAATGTTCAAATGCTTCTTTGCAATTCTTTCACAATCTTGAAGTTCCCTTTTCTCAGAACATTTCAGGCAGAAGCCCTTAATCAGCTGAAATATATATATATATATATATATATATATATATATATATATATATATATATATATATTTTTTAAGCCATTTAAAACGATTTTTTAAAATTCGTGTACACTGCAGTTATACCTCCTTCCAAACCAATATATACAAACCACAAACTGTCGTCAAAATCCACACATTCTATTTGTATTCAGTTTACACCATTTATCAACAAATCCTCAGACACTATTATGAACTGAGCTTTTAATTATTTTCCAATTAATGTGATGCTGTCAAATGCTCATTCTAATTTGCTTGCTGGTTGCTTTGTGTTTTTTTTTTTGTTTTACACCTGTGAAAATGGTAATGTGATAACATGCTGTGTGGTTTTCTTGCTTAGTATTCATAACCGGCGAGTCTGCTTGCTGCCCAGGAGTCCCTGCATCACTCATTGCTGTCTACGCAGAGGGATTGGCTGCATTGTGACATTCAGAGTGAGTGTGTGTGCGTGGGCGTGGGCGTGTGAGTGAGAGTAAGAAACACATCTTGTTATAAGAACCGTTTCATCACTCAGTGGTGCGGTAATGTGGTGTGTAATATCTTGCACTAGTGTTAATGAAATGATCATAATAATACAGTAACAATGCTCACACACCAGGTCTTCTATAAAGGATAGCTATGACAGCTCCTTAAACTTTCACATTTATTTCATGAGCCAGCCCACACGGAATGATTAGGTCTACATCGGTCTGTTTAATTCAATATCCTTTATAAGCAAGCGTGAACCTTCTGCATAAACAATTGACTTCAATGTTATTACCTAGGACGGAAGGTGCCCACTTGAACACCCCAGAGATGTACCCTACTTAGCTCAATCCAGACAGTTGTCATGCTGATGCGCTGGGGAGACCGCACTGTGGTTGATCCCCAGAGCCAGCATCGCAGCCGTTGTGTGTGCTGATGCGCTGGGGAGGCAAAATAAGCTGATCCCTGGACACCTGACAGAAGGATTTCTACATCAGACGGAACGCAAATGGATGGAGATGCAGATGGATCACATTAGTTTACTGTAAAGCTACGTCTTAGTTGGTGCTTATGTTGGCGAGAGCCGAGTTCAAATCAGCATGAAGTTTTAACATCTACTCTCATGTAATGGAAATCACAAAGTAAC